>OX328128.1:66731271-67095095 GCA_946811695.1 Gonocerus acuteangulatus
AACTAATACTGGGTCCAGGAGGTGGCCATTAATGAACCCAATCCATACATTAACCTCAAAAATTACTATTTTTACCTATATCACGCATTTGAACACATTTTTACAGGACTATGTACATCTTATTTATGAGGTATACGTGTAGGATATTTAATTACCACAACAAACGCGCATGGGCTCACGAGAATCCCAGTGAGTTTCAGAAGCGTAGCCATCAGTATCAATTCAAGGTAAAGCATTTGTTTTAAAAAATATAAATACCTGTAAAAATGTGTTCAATTGCGTGATCTAGGTAAAAATAGTAATTTTTGAGGTTAATGTATGGATGGGGTTCATTAATGGCCACCTCCTCGACCCAATATTAGTTACTGTAATTAACAAATTCAAAATATGTGTATTTTATTTATTTACTGTTTTAGGTTTTTATTTTATATTTGTGGAAGTATTTGGGAGTAAACGTAAACATGAATGAATGTAAGTATGTCTATCTTACCGAAAGAAAGCTATTCTAAATTTCCTGACATTTTCTTGATATTTCTTTCCAGCGTTACTCCTCAATGGGCAGGATCTGAGATTTCCGGGTTTCAGAAAAACTTCTTCATTTAACCAGCTTTCCATTCATGTATCACAACCCTGTGTTATTGTGTATGTGAACGATATAAGAACAAAAGTTTAAAAAAAAACATGGATCTGTGAAAAGAATATTATATTTTTTTCTTCAGTTTATTCAAAAAGCTGAAGCGAAATATTTATTTTTATAAATGTTTACATAAATATTAAGTAAATATTTACTTAGAACAATTAAAAAAAATACTTCCACAAATATAAAATAAAAACCTAAAACAGTAAATAAATAAAATACACATATTTTGAATTTGTTAATTACAGTAACTAATATTGGGTCGAGGAGGTGGCCATTAATGAACCCCAACCATACATTAACCTCAAAAATTACTATTTTTACCTAGATCACGCAATTGAACACATTTTTACAGGTATTTATATTTTTTAAAACAAATTCTGAAACTCACTGGGATTCTCGTGAGCCCATGCGCGTTTGTTGTGGTAATTAAATATCCTACACGTATACCTCATAAATAAGATGTACATAGTCCTGTAAAAATGTGTTCAAATGCGTGATATAGGTAAAAATAGTAATTTTTGAGGTTAATGTATGGATTGGGTTCATTAATGGCCACCTCCTGGACCCAGTATTAGTTACTGTAATTAACAAATTCAAAATATGTGTATTTTATTTATTTGCTGTTTTAGGATTTTTTTTATATTTGTGGAAGTAATTTTTTTTATTGTTCTAAGTAAATATTTACTTAATAGTTATGTAATCATTTATAAAAATAAATATTTCGCTTCAGCTTTTGAATAAACTGAAGAAAAAAATATAATATTCTTTTCACAGATCCATGTTTTTTTTTAAACTTTTGTTCTTATATCGTTCACATACACAATAACACAGGGTTGTGATACATGAATGGAAAGCTGGTTAAATGAAGAAGTTTTTCTGAAACCCGGAAATCTCAGATCCTCCCCATTGAGGAGTAACGCTGGAAAGAAATATCAAGAAAATGTCAGGAAATTTAGAATAGCTTTCTTTTGGTAAGATAGACATACTTACATTCATTCATTTTTACGTTTACTATCAACTAGTCTTATATTAAATTTACTCAGCTTTCGATTGGTTTCACACCCTTTCTAGTAGAATCACCTGGGGCGGAGCTACAACGATTATTCTTCCAAAAACCACGTTTGTCTCGATAAAACAATAAAACGACGTTTTCTTCCTTATGAGTGAGAATTAGGAAAATCGTCATAGAACATTTTTTGTTCCCCTAAGGGTCTTCTATCTCCTCCCACAATATGACTAGACATTTACGGGACACCCTGTATACTAGTAATTTCGATGCTTATCCCGGCATAAAATGTAGATGCGCAGATTCGGTTGAAACCTTTTCTGGTATTTCAGTGGCATCCATTCTGGTTAAACGCCCTGCTCATCTTAGTCTTCCAAGTTATGTTATAGTGATCCCATCATCCTCAATCCAATATTTTTCAGGCGGAAGGTCAATGAAAGAGAATTAACAAAGTCAATTCATTTTATTTGTTCTTGCTCTACATGTTTCCCACCTTAGGTGCCTCCTCAGGAGCTAAAAAACTCAATTAACTAAAACTTACAGCCTAATTGTTTTAAGGGAAGCCTTCACCTACAATGTCCACGTCCAATATTGGATAAAATGAACATACTTTCTTAATTCTCTTTCATTGACCTTTCGGCTGAAAAATATTGGATTATTTTTTCTTCTCGTCCACACTTCACCATCTTTACTGGGCCGTAGGTCCTCCTGAGCACTCCTCGCTCAAACACTCATCACGCTTCATCTCATCACTTTTGATCATTGGTGAAGCCTCTGAGCCATATGAAGAATCTGGCCGTACGGGGGTCTTGTATATATTAAGCTCGGTCTTCTTTGAGAGGTATCTAGTTCTATGTCGACTAAGTCCATATACTCACCTATTGGCAGCATTGATTCTTCTCTGTATCTCTTGATTCATGTAATTCTTTCAGTTCACTTCAATCCCAAGCTTTTAACTCTCTGGAATTGAAAGGTCCTACTTCGAATAGAGAGCTTATATCAACCTCACCACCAACTCTCAAGTACTTGGATTTTCATTCGTTTGCTTCTAGCCCAAGTCGTCTTGCAGCTGCTTCAAGGGCTGTAAATGCATCTCTGGGAGCCTGTTCAGACCGACCAACAATATCAACATCATCCGCGTACCCGAGGAGCTGGATCTCTATCACAGCTCTCTCTTTTACCGTCTTGAACAACAGGCAGGCAAGGGCATCCTCTTTACGTACCCCGCTGTTCACTGCAAACTCTTCGGAGAAATACAGCCAAATTTTATTCTTTTTTTTCTTTAACAATTATTACTGGCTTCGAGCTGGCAATCCCTTTTCAATGGATTTCCTTCAATGTAGGAACAACAACAATTATACCTTGCGGACGGTCCTTCTAATTTTGAATTCTATTTCCGTACATTCTTGTAGGTTTATGGAATACGGCTTGATCATTGTCTCTTTAAAACAGGCAAATATTGGAAGGCTCATATGATTGATGTTCTTACTAGGAAGAGGAGGTAAAACCTCATTACTTTATTATGTATTTGGTTGCCTTTATTGTACAAAAAAGGCTGCTAACTGAATTTTAAATCATCGTTTAATTATATAATATATGAAGTAATCTCTTCAAAAGAAGCTTCTGATTCGAAAAGTAGAATTAATAGAAAATAAATATTAAAATGATAATCGGAGATTAATTTTTTGAGTTGATAAAGAAAATAATATATACGTGTATGTATATATATATATATATATATATATATATATATATATATATATATGTACAATTTCAGTGCTAACAATATCTTAATTGAATCACTTGAACAGTTGTTAACTTGAATTTTTTGGTTTATTATATTTCAAAGGAGTTATAAAATATTTCTTGGTCTTGATATAGAATATTGTTGTGCATGAAGCAAAATATTTAATTTCTTTATTTGATATTCCTCATTTTTTTCAGTGTAATTATTTAATTTTAAGTTTATTTCTTTTTCCTGCGGACAGCGGGTAGAAAGAAATGAATATATTCCGAGCAAGATTTAATACTCCCCAAGCACAAGAACATTTGCAATGAGAATGGAGCCCGCTTTTTTTTCTCTAAAAAAAAAGTTAAAAATAAATAAAGAAAAAGATGGATAAATATTGTTCATTCCATGTTTTTCTGGGAAGTTGCTTTTCCTCTAGGCCATATTTCTCCATTCCATCCTCCCTAAGTGACATCTAATTTCAAGCTTTATTCTCCACTTTGCCCCGCTCGAAGAACACAACAATGAGGCTGCTTGGCGTGAGTTGCCGCATTAAATGTGAGGAGGATGTATGGGATCTTATGTATCAAAGGACATGTTTAGAATTATTTCACTGGTTTATGTAACCTATGAGCTGGCTTCTTAATGAACTATGAAGCATTAGGAAATTTTAAGATAACGTGTTGTAATTATGATGATATTTGCATTAAATTCAGGTAAGAATCTGAACATAATTGGAATACATATTACAAATGGTTTCTCCCTTACTCAACTATATATATATATATATATATATATATATATATATATATATATATACACGTGTGTGTGTTTTTTGTATATATTTAAGAGAAAAATGCCAGTGGTAAAGGTTGTAGGACTAGAACTCAGCTTTCAGAATATGGTAGCCCTTGAGGTTTCAAGCATGCTTGGCAAACGGTCAAACTTTGAGGTTCACATATGTTATGTTTATGCACATAAAATTTAAATGTGTAAAAAGAGAAAACAAACTTCATTTCGATATCTTCACTTTTTATAAGACTTATGAGCCACTGAATTTCCTTCCGGAATTTAATTTAAAACTTGCTTTTACTACATAATCTTGTGTTTCAGAGACCCTATTTTAATATTCTAAGGTCACGTAAAGGAGCATCGTACAATTTTGGTTATTTTTCGAATTAAAGAAGTGTTCATAAAATGAATAAATAATTTACAGAAAAGAGCCGTTCTGGGATTTTCATATATTTTATTAAATATCTCGAAGACGGTTTGAAAATCGTAGTAAGTGGTCGGAAACCAATCGAAAGCTCACCACATTTCCTACAAAAACGGGTGTAAATAATTTTCAATGGGATGATTTCATTAAGGGAAATAGGTGCAGACAACTTAGAAAGTGTTGATGTAGTTCCTTTGAACACATCTTTGTGTCTGTTTTCATTATTTTTTTATCAATAGCTTTTTTTATTATTGCTTTTGTCTGGAGTGAATATGCCAAAGAAATCGGAGTAGGAGCCACTACAGTTTCAAGACATTTGAAGGAAATCGGCAAGTCCAAAACTGACATTTCATACGGTACAGCCTGATATTTAGAAACAATTATACGGTCTACGTCTTCTTAATGTTTTCTTGTTTTTCTTTACTTCCTCCAGATTCAGTTATTTTTCTCGAAGATTTCTGAATTCGAGCTTTCGATGTTTTGGTACTTTTCCGTTTCTTGGGCGGTTCTTCGCTTCGACCAGTCAGTACTGTGGTATCCTCTTCTTCCGTATCTTCTGCTGCCACCTTCGTTTCTTCAAGACTAGCAGCAGCTTTATCTTGTTGAGGATGAGGTTCAGCTACAACGGGAATGTTGGAATTGGAAAAGGATGACAATGCCAGCTTTTCTAGATTTTCCATTCTCTTGAACATTTTCTCGGCAGAGCTGAGTAATTCATGGATGTTTCCACGTTTATTCTGTACATCCTCAGTTGCAGTTTCATATTCTATTGACTTCGGCTTTACTGTAGAAGAAGGAAAATCTTGACGCCCGATATAAATTAAACTTTCAGCTAATCTCCTACTTTTACTGATTAAATTATCAGTTTTCTCGATAGTATTCAAAGTTATTCGCAGGTATCTTCACAGAAAACAGAAATATTAGCTGGCAAGGCCTCGGTTAAATATGAGTTCTCGGCAATCCACCGCCCCTTGGGAAATTGTTGTCATTCCTAAAAATAAGAAAAAGTTCAAATGCTACATTCTTCCGAAATTTTCAAAATGAAATAAAAGTAAGATCCCGAAAATAAATCTAACAACAAAAGAAAACGAAGAGGTAGTAATGGAAATAGAGTACTAAGGCGGAGAAAGGGTGGGTCCGTAAATATGATTTGTTATGTTCTGTAAAATTATATTTTTGAACATACTGGTAAGATAACAGGGGTTGGATATTTGGAAACTCTGCCGCTGAACAAGACTTCCTTTGTCCTTTCTGATTTTTCTGACAAATTAAAAACATGCAGTTCTTTTTATAATTATTTTTTTGTGTGATTCCTCAATTCCTACAGAGAACAAAACACGATAATGGCGACCGTGATGACGGGAAATGTTGGCGTTTTATGAATCATGCCCCACGAAGAAACCGGCCGCATTTATCAAAGCTATTAGCTAAAGTACCGACCATCATCAACCGGCCGCATATATCAAAGCTATTAGCTAAAGTACCGACCATCATCAACCAGCCGCATATATCAAAGCTATTAGCTAAAGTACCGACCATCATCAACCGGCCGCATATATCAAAGCTATTAGCTAAAGTACCGACCATCATCAACCGGCCGCATATATCAAAACTATTAGCTAAAGTACCGACCATCATCAACCGACCAAATTCTTTTATTTAATAGAGCTCGTACACTATCCTATTTCTTTTTCCTTTGATATTGGCGTTCTCTCCTCTTCAGATAAATTGAAAATGGTCTCCGAAGTTGGCTTTAGAATATTGAAGGGTTGAAAATTGGGACAGTAAGATTTCTAAACAAGAGCACTGCCAAAACCATCATACTTGAGTTGAACATATTTCTGTATTTTGACGCGTATATTCTTGCACTTTGGAGTCTTGTTACACAATTTTTGAAGACCTACTGACCATTACTTTAGTATTCCGTTGGCTGCATTTACTTGTATAAACCTAGAAGCATTTTTTCAACACCTACGAAACACTTTCAAGCATTCATTTAGAACTTGGATATTTTTGCGAAGACCACATCCAGTTACTTTGAAGTATCTGTCGTGATTTTAAACTGTGATTTTGGTACTTACGGATTAGCTTACAGGTTGTTTGCAGATTACCTATTAATTCTTTCCAGGTTGTCTAAGGTTAGAAACCATATTATATAAATATAGTAATCAAAAGTTAATATAGTATGGTATAGTAATGAAAAGTATTTAAAATCACTGCAATCACTACTAAAAGTAATTTTTTTTACTACTATTTTTATATAAGATGGTTTCTATCTAACCCTTAGATAACTTGTATTTTTATTTGTAAGTAATACTTACAGGCTTGTAAAACTTAAATGAAAATAAGCAGAATATATATCAGCAAGCAATACTTATCAATAAAAGGTTAATATTATAAAATTCAATAGTAATTGTGAAGTTTAGGGGCCTCCTCACCGATTTTTTTGTCTGGCAGTTCTATAACATATGCATGTTATATTTATTTCGCATTAGGGGCATACGTGCTATGCGTTTTCGCTCGCTACGCTCGCTCAAGAAGATATCAAAACTCTAGTTAATCCAACTCGCTAAAATTAATAGAATTCTATTAGTTTATGCGAGTTGGATTGACTTGAGTGTCAAAGGTTACTTTACTACCAGCAACAACTAATAGAATTGCCCATAGGAATAGCCAATACTAATGAGTTTTGCGCGTGCGCTGAGTCACTGTTATAATCACTACAGATAGTTCGGAAGTAGCTGGATGTGGTCTTCGCAAATAGACCCTAGAACTTATTAGTGGCTATACCTATTAACAGGTTTGTTGAACTATTAAAAACAAGATGGCGCATCGAAAATGCAATCACCTAAAATGGGGCAAAATAGTCCTTTGACCCTTTCTATCTAAGAAATGTAGCAATTGAGGTTGCAACAATGAAACAAAATTTTGAAGAAAATGCTAAGAAAGGTATCTTGGATTGTACCGTTAAAATGTGAGTAGGAGTTTCTATCCGAAAGGAGGAGTGAAAATGAAAAACAGCCCTTGTATGAAAAAGCTGTAAAGGAAAGCTTTTAAGAAGGATCTTCCTTTACTTGGGAGTATCACATTTTCCAATTATAAAGAAAAATCCAGGAGGTGTAGATAGCTATCATTCCAGGAGTAAATGGAAGTGGTAAGGCGAAGTGAGAAATAAAAAGGTTCAAGGGCGGGGAATGGGTTGATAGGATGAAAAGTGGCATTCCTTGGCTTCCTAACGTTTTTCCCCCAAGTCTTAGGGCCGTCATCATCAATTCTCCCGCAAATTTTATTTAAGTGTCTTCTTTATTCGGAGCAGGCACCATCTATAGGCGCTTCGATGAACTTCCCATCCACTGGCATGCTGTCTTGTGTTTTCCGGAATGTCGAGGTCAAGAAAACCCCACGCTTTTCTCAAGGGGTTCTTTCTTTCCTGCTTATTTCGTGGAATTTGATATTTCCCTTTAATCCATTGCCTTTACAATCGGAAAATTCAACTGAATTAGTGTTCTCCGTTGACTTCTTTCACCAATAATCATTCATTTTCCTTTAGTTTATAAAGATTAAGTGCTTTTATGTTGGGTTGTAAAGTCCTTCCATTTATTTTGGAGGAAAGCTCGTTGAGAATTTGAAAATACGGTTTTATTTTAATATTTTGACCTTATAATGCATACAAAGCCTATATTCGTTTTTGTACCGTATAATGTATTAACTATATTAAATGTATATTAATTATTTGTTGAAATAATAATAAGATAAAACCTTATAATCTTCATAAATTGTTGGCACAATTCAATACTTTCTAAAAATGTTCAACTAACAATAACCGAACTTGATTATACCTTCAGTGTTCACAAAATCATCCTCTCCGCAAAGTTATCATATTAGCAATCTAAAAGAAGGCCACCAACGTTATATCTAGATTTACCACATGACATGGACGCATAGGCGTATAGAAGGGGGGGGGGGCTGGAGCCCCTCGAAATTTTGATTTGATGGTAAAAATGTGTCATTAAACCCCTAAAATAAATTAAATAAGATCACTTAGTTCATACAAAATATTTTATTTGAGGTGTAATAGCGTTTTAGTTGCCTACAACTATTCCAAGTTCAAAATTGTTAGTATTCCACATCCCGGAAATGGTACCAGCTATCCTCCCCCCCCTGAAATTATTTCCTATATACGCCCATGCATGGACGAATTTCTTAATGACAGCAGCCAGTACATTTCGTCAAATCTTACGAATCATAAAACTATGAACGCCTACAAACAATTTAAACTTCCTCAAAAATTCTTCCATGATTGCAACATCAATTACTACTTTTATTTTGGAAAGAGACAAAAGCACTACGGGTTTTTGCTTCAAAGCATTTTTTCCCTTAGCAGTTTTGAGTTATTTGAATCCTTAAACGCTTCTAGTATTTCATATGCATTAACTATTAAACACGGATAGGCAAGGTTGAGATATTAGATAACTCAAACCTTTTCATTTATTATTTATAATTTTTCAAATTTTAACGTTCGGGCCATTTTCATAAACTTTCAAATAAGCAGTCCATTTTCTACACCCTGTTTTTAAAGGGTTTGTCATCGCAGCATTTTTTCATTAATTACAGCTACTAAAATGTTTTCTTCTTAGGCCAAATACAGTCCATGTGCACTATTCCACCATTTTCTTTGTGAAAATGGTTCCACAAAGAAAATGGTGGAATCTAAGGAATGTGATTAGTTATGCGGCTCCTCCGAGACGAATTTTTGAATAAACCCACAAGATCGGAATGATGAAGATTTGAAGAAAGAAATCCAAAAGTCTCTCATGAGTGCAACCTCAATATCTAATACAAATTATAAACTAATCCGCAAAAGGCCTATTCATGATTTACGATCCTAAAATTTCCAACAGCTCTTCTCCGAATCATTTGCTTTTACCCCTAATCAACCTTCAAAAGCCCCACTGCATATGAAGGACACACACACAGTGGCAATGGTCGAATGCTTTGTTCCAAGTCATTCATGCGGGACGAATGGTTACTAGAAAATGCTGCCGAATCCGTTCAATCAAAAGGTTCAGGCACAAAAGGGCGCGGGAGGCACGTGGCTGTTGGGGGATTTTTTTTTGAGAGACAGAGAATCGTGGTTCTGCCAATGGATTTCATAAATTTGCAATTTCGGAAACATGATTTAATCCTTTTCAGCCCAGATCTAGGGTCGTAGTAACTAAAAGATTGATACATCCGAGGTCGTCACAGCGATTGCATAAAATAATATTTAATAGTCAGCTTATAAAATCACAACCAAAATATGAGCTATACTCGTCTCGTCTCTGTCTCTCCGAAAACAAGTACAGACGATGTGAAAGAAGAGCTAGCAACGTCGCAACAAAATATGTATTTGACATTGTATATTTTCTTAAATATTTTGAAAACAGTTGCGCAATAGCAAGGTGACCCTTTGAAGTTCTAATATATTACTCAATTTGTCTTTAGGCGTAAATTTCGATAGAACCACCACAATCGGAAAAGATGTGCTTTCGAAAATGATTCGTTCCATTGATTGTGAAATATATTAAATTTATATTCTTAGCTTTCTATAAGAAACTATTCTGCTGGTTAACTTAATTTTTGAAAATAGTCAAAGTATGTTTGTACCTAGTTTTATCAATATCCGTCCATTTTTGAGCTTGTGAGATAGCGAACAGACAAATATATATATATAGGCACACACATTGTTGTAAAATAAATAAAAACAACAGCCGGCGGGTCGCCCTCTGGTCCTGTGGCTTCTAATCCATGGCTACTCCAACATGGATATTGACCTGTGGAGGTATAGACAGCCCGGCGCTAATGACCTCGATGAAGAAGTTTCGGTATGGGCATGCACCCCATAGCTCTTCAAGGGGGGATAAACCCTAAAAAGATTTAACAAAATTGCTGTTCATGGAACTCCTCCAATCGTTTGTTATGAGAATACATTATCTCAAGTTTCAAAGCGAAGAAAAAATAACTATTGCGACTGTTAAAACACACACACACACACACACACACATATATATATATATATATATATATATATATATATATATATATATATATCAAAGTCTCATGAGAACAACCAAAATAGTTACATTTCTTCGGAAAGTGCTCAACGCAAGGGAATCACCTCTGTTCTGACAAGTAAGAGATATAACCTAGAAGCAACCCTGAAAAATCCGTGTCATTAAAAGTAGGGCGAAAAAAAAATCATTTATAAGAAGTATGAAAAAAAAAAACTTGTTCAGAATATTGCAAACGGTGTAAAAATTCTAAAACTAATAACTCACAAGAAATAACAGCTTTATTTCTCTTAAAATAAAGCAAAACTTGTTTTTATCAACTGTTGACAGACATGGAACTCCTGAGTTAACTCAATATACAAACGTTTTTTTGGGAACAGAACATCAATGCAGCTAATGAAAGAAAAAGCTATTCAAACTTGCAAGTACAATAAACCTTTCTTCTGCATTCCACCATGAAATAACAAAAAAAAAAAGTTTATAAAAACAACAACAGTGTTGCCAATTGGAATTGCATTCCCAAGAGGATTTTATCTCCATATAGAGCTTCAATGTATTCCGCAATTATCTACAATCCGGATTTACATTTAATTGGAAACGAAGGCGGTGTTAATGCTTTAAGAAGCCATATCTTCTAGTTTATTCACTAATTTTTCAGAGAAAAAAACTCCCAAGGTAAAGATAAATTAGGCAACTTTATTTGTGAGGATAAAGTTTTTTATACAAAGTATAAACCCTCAATTGAATAATATTTTTTACATTCCAAAAGAGTGAGGGGTACATAGCAAAAATGTCCCTCACTGATATTTTTATCCTTCGATTTTCTTTATTTACTTAAACATACCTAGGCACACGCACACGCATATATATATATATAGATACGATACGACCAGGGCCGCCACTGGGCCCAGGACCAGATCACGGGCCCCCACTTCTCAGAGCCAGACTGAAAATTCTAGTACTTTGCTATAGGACTTTGGACGTTTTAAAATTATTTTCATCTTGAGTTTTGAGCGAAATGAGAATAAAAGCCGACAATCGGTGCAGTAAAGGTCACATTCGGTACTTGTAGTTTTATTATGACTCCTAATGAAATATAATATTCTGGGACTGCACTTGTTCTGTCGTTTATGTTCATTAAAAAAAATATAGATCCCATTCCAATAAATATAGGCTACGCTCGTCTATATTTCTAAACACCATTCTTTTTACTAGCTCATAACCTATACATTTTTTCCAATTAGCGAGGCCCGACCCGGGCCCCCACGGCACCCGGGCCCGGGACAACTGTACCCGGTTGTCCCCCCCCCCATGTGGCGGCCCTGGATACGACACACACATGACGTTGGAGATCTGGCAAAGGCGTTGGGATGCTTTAACATCGGGAAGATGGACACACCGATTAATACCTCACATCAAAACATGGAGAGAAAGGAAGCATAGAGAAGTAGATTTTTATCTAACTCAAATGGTCACAGGGCACGGCTGTTTCAGAGCTTCCTAGCTCGTGTTAAGTTAGATGATGAGTCGTCATGCCCTACATGCGCCCCTAAAGATGAGACTGCGGAACATGTGTTCTTCGAATGCCCGAGATTTCGCATCGACAAGGCCGAATTCGACAGGAAACTAGGTGAGTCCTTGAACCCCGAAAATGTGGTCAGTCTCATCCTGGCTAATACCGAGAACTGGGAGGCTGTGTCAGAATACGCTGCTCTCATCGGCAAGAAGCTCCGGAATAAAGAACGACAGCGAAAAGGCCTGACTGCGGCACTAAAAAAGTAGTCCACTAATGAAGAAGGCTTAGGGCTAACTCCCCCCTGCGAAGTAATGCACATGCCGGAGGGCCGTTCCGCAGGGTGGTTCAAGTGAACAGGAAGGTGGTTTTTTTAGTGAGTAGGAATCTCACACTGTTGAGCCATATATATATATATATATATATATATATATATATATATATATATATATATATATATATATATATATAAGCATACATAGACATATACATTTGTAAATTCCTTTTCTACTTTTTTAAAAAATGATATGATTTTGATGAAATTAAGTTCAAAAATACCTTCTATGATTCAAAATGTTAGTTTTTTAACCACCAGAACTCGACCTCCGGAACACGGTTTTCTGGTAAAGTTCGCACAAAAAAAAAAACAAAAAAAAAAAAAAAAAAAAAACTCTTACGGTTTTGTGTTTAAAGGCTTTCATGAACCGTTTTCGTTGGCAATTTGACATTGGAATTGGACTTAAACCATTTTCGAGGCGTTATCTATGACCTTTTTTGAGAAAAGTGAATACAATATTTCTTAGTTGGTACCCAAAATGACGGATTGAGATGATAGTATCTTCAATCATTCGAAATTGATGCACACTGAGATATATAAATTTGGGCTGACTTTGAAGTAAATAAAATATTAAAAAATAAAAAAATAAAAAAATAATCAATTAAGGCAATACGGGACTTTTGGCGTGCCCGAATGATGTGGATTTGGCAAGGAACGGATAAAGCGAAATCGCTTTAGAAGCGAAACGTTACTCTAATAAATAAATTGTAACCGTTAACGACCAAAACATAATTATTATAGGCTAAAAAAATCATGTAAGACTAAAAATAAATCATTAAAGTATATGAATTATTAGAGTTTAAAAATGGATTGCCCAGAATGATACACGCAAACGTTTCTCATTATTTCTTTATGACGTTCGAGTCATTATAACCTAACTAAAACAGTTTATAACTAATTATCCAGAAAGTAGAAGATCATCTAGAGATATTGTGGTTAGATAACCCCAAAAGGCACGAAGGAGAAACAAGAAGATTTTTTTTTGTGGGTACTGACACTGTTCTTTCATTATCCTTGCCAAAATGTTGCCTTTTAAATCAATACAAATTTTTTAGTTATTATTACACAGAATAAATATGCGCTTGTATTCGAAAAATAAAAGTTGAGATGACAAAAAAAAAAAAAAAAAAAAAAAAAAAAAAATAGTGTGGGATAAGTTCTACCACGTCAAAGTCATTTCAATTAACCACAACCCAGAATTAATAGCAGAGTCTTTATACCTTGGGGTAAATTACTTATTCAACTATGAGAAGGTAACTAGACTAGTTAGTGGAGTCATTTCAATTAACCACAACCCAGAATTAATAGCAGAGTCTTTATACCTTGGGGTAAATTACTTATTCAACTATGAGAAGGTAACTAGACTAGTTAGTGGAGTCATTTCAATTAACCACAACCCAGAATTAATAGCAGAGTCTTTATACCTTGGGGTAAATTACTTATTCAACTATGAGAAGGTAACTAGACTAGTTAGTGGAGTCATTTCAATTAACCACAACCCAGAATTAATAGCAGAGTCTTTATACCTTGGGGTAAATTACTTATTCAACTATGAGAAGGTAACTAGACTAGTTAGTGGAGTCATTTCAATTAACCACAACCCAGAATTAATAGCAGAGTCTTTATACCTTGGGGTAAATTACTTATTCAACTATGAGAAGGTAACTAGACTAGTTAGTGGAGTCATAATGCATTTTAAATCGCCCTTTGGAGCTCAAAGGAAGTGGAAAGATCAATTTTATAAATATTTTATTTTGCCAATCTTCTCTCTTGCCCAGACGCAGGATTTCCGAAATTCTCTAAACGAGGACCTCTACTTTAATGCATTGATAGATTCAAAATAACATTTCTCAAACACAATTCTTACAAACGTAATAATGGGAATAATCTTATTTTTGTGGCAGTGCACGTTTCAGCGATGTTAAGCACACAGGAGGTAAAATAAATAATTAAAAAAAAAAAAACTTTTTTATAGGATATAACTATTTTCATACATTTTTTAAACAACCACATGTTCAAAATTTAAAGACAATCCATAGTTTATTTCAGTGTATTTCCTCTGTCATAAGCGGGTTTCCACCAAAGGGAGCATCCCCGCTTATGACGTTCAACCGATGGAGATACTCTGAAAATAACGTTGGTTCTAATAAAACAGTCTTTATTTTCGTACATGGCCACTGCGCATGCGCAGACGCCACTACGAATGCGTGAACGCCACTGCGCACGAGTGAACGCCACTGCGCACGCGTGAACGCCACTGCGCATGCGGGAATGCCATTGCGCATGCGCAATCGCCAGCGGAAACTTTTTTTTTCACCGCTAAAGCATATTTATGCCAAAATACACATAACAAAATATTTACATCGAAATTTTCGATGTTCGAGCGAAATTTTGCGCGAAAAAAAAATTCGGATCGCTTACGTTTCGTTTGCTAGCAGGTACCCTTTTAATAGGCTCATCTACGAAGAAAAACGAATTAAACTATTTTTAAAGTGATATCTGTAACTGTTTACGAAAAACATTGATACAACTATGTTTCCAAACTAATTTTCAGTTTAGGTATTCAGGAACGATTGATTCAGTTGAAATATGTCCTTGATGATTGATATTCCTCTAATTGTTGTATTTAAATTTTGGTTGTGTTTGGAAAGAAGTATTAGGAAAAAAAATGTATTAACAGACATAAAAAGTTTTCGGATCATAGTTTATTTTCATAAATGTCTCGAAAACGGTCAAGAAATCGTAGGAAGTGGAATGTAAACATTCGAAAGCTTACTAAATTCTCTACAAAAAAATGTCTAAAGTACTTTTCGTTGGAGTGATGTCAATTGGTGAAATAAGTGCTTAAAACTTCTAAAAGAACTGGTTTTTGTAAAGCAAGATAAGAAACTGAGAAACACATAAGATCTAGTGTTTCCAAGTGCGATCTTTGAGTAATTTCCGCTTAGGATACTGTCAGTTTCTTTTTATGGTACCTAAAGTCTAACTTCTCTTTGAGATCTCATTTAATGATTTTCACTAAATATCAAAAACTAGTAATAACTGCTTCTATTCCTTTACTAATAGCACTAGGGATACGATCGGAACCGCGCTAAGATGACGCAATTCTCTGGAATCGGTCTGTTGTAATTTGTGTTCATTTTAATAAATGTTTTACATTTGGGCTTATTTATTTCGGCGTAAATAAATAAACAAATATTTCACTTTAACCTTCTATAGGAATAATTACACAGGCACACAAAATAAAAAAGTGGTCTTTTCTAAAGACACCTTACGTATATCCTTGTGTATTTCGACACGCTGAATCCGAATCCGGAGTCCGTTTCACTCCAGCACTTCAAGTTTAAGGGCATTTGAAGGTAAAATTTAGTATGAAGTCGTTAAAGAAGAGATAACTAGATCTTCCATGGTTTTGAGGGTCACTGAATTCGAATCCGAGGTCTGTTCCACCTCATCGGCGCAAAAGCAAGTTCATTTCAAGGACAAATCTGTTTATATTGCAAAAAAATGATACTGCAGTCAAAAAATTATTATTGCAAAATATTTATGCTTGGAATTAACTTGATTTCGCGCCGATAAGGTGAAGCAAAACTCGGATTCGAATTCAGCTACCTTCAAAACCACGGAAGCTCTAGTTATTTCTTCTTTAACGACTTCATACGAAATTTGACCTTCAAATGCTCTTAAACCCGACGTGCTGGAGTGAATCGGACTCCGGATTCGGATTAGGCGTGTTGAAATACCCAAGGATATATGTATGGTGTATTTGGGAAAGACGACTTTTTTTATTTCGTGTGCCTGTGTTATTGGTGATTTAATAATCAACCAACTAAAATAAAGACATTTTTCAACCTTTAATCCTATTTTTCGGCTTCCTGTAAAATGCTACGATAAGGTTATTTTTCCGCCTATTAACTCTAATATTTTCCGGGCTTATCTAGACGAGTGAGCCTACAGATTTTTTTTTATTCGCTTCCTCCATTCTTCCGCCTTCTCGATCCATATCGTTTTCTATTTTTCAGTTGGTTGCCTTCGATAGCATCTTGGAAATATTCATTCAACTTTACATCACTCTTCATTTTCAGAACGCCCCCTTCTCTTTTGCCTTTAGGCCAAATACACCGTCGATGCGATGAAGACATTGAGTTCAATATGTATTGTAGTAGATAATATAATAAATTGTATGTATCAATTATGATATGTATATATAAAAATTGTACCATATTAAAAAAGATGAATTGTAAATACAATCAACTCCATCTCGCTCGATCTTCCCCATTTGGAGTGAATCTAAGTAAGTAGTGTAATATTAGTTTTTTTTTGGGGGGCTCTTCATAATGTCGATGATAAGATATACCAAATAAAATCTCCAGCCTTCAAAAAAGGCAATGACATGAATAAGCTTCATATGATAATTACTGCAGGCTGAAACGTAAAATAATAAATATTCATAGTTGTTGATTTTTTTATTTTTATTTTAGTTTTTTCACCATTTGGTGACAAAACTTCGGCTCTGTTCCTAAATACACAATTCAAAAAGTACAAACAAAAGTGTCTGTCTGTTGATTAATAAATGTTCTGTCTGTTGATTATTGTGTGTATTGTTAAATGTTTTGTCTGTTTTCTTACATTAATCCAACAGAAAGAGAATATCTTTTGTTGGATTAATTCACCAAAAACGCAAGTCACTAAATGGTTGTTGTTATTTTTACTTTTTCAAATGTTGTTGTATAAATGTGTATGTATGAGGTATTTAATAATTTCAACAATGTACTGGCTATTATCAGAAAGTAAGTCAGTCAAATTGTAGGGTAATTTGAAATTTGTCCTGAGTCTACATTCTGTCAGTATGTGCTTTATCGTTAGGTGGGTATTGCAGTATGTACATGTCGGTCTCTCTTGTCTGGTCATTATGTAGGAATGTGTCAGTGGTGAACGGCCAATACTTAGACGGCATAACACCACTTCTTCTCGTCTATTTGGTCGTTTACTGGATGACCATTCCTGTACAGTGTGCTTGATTTCTCGAACCTTGTTGTCAGTCGTGTTGTACCAGGATTCTTGCCATTTATCAGTTATGTATCTCTTAGATAAGGCTTGAAGATCCTGGTATGTCATGTAATGTACGTCTGGTCCTGGTCGTCGAGTGGCTAGTTTAGCCTGTTCGTCTACTGTAGTACTTTGTCTGATGTCTTCGTGGCCGGGTAGCCAGTACATTGTGAATTTCTTGTTTGTGTGATATATTATTTCAAAAATGTCGCGTACTATTGGGTGTGTACTGTAATAGTCTTGTAGTGATTGGATTGAACTGAGTGAGTCCGTGCATAGTACAATGTTCTTATGTTGTGTGTCTGGTAGGCTGTTCAGTCCTAGTTTTATGGCTTCCAGTTCAGCTGAATACGTACTAGTGTCGTCTGGAAGTTTTTTGTAGTACCAGTTTTGACCAATAATAGCAGCTGCGCCCGTCCCATGTGGAGTTCTTGACGCGTCAGTGTATACAAAAAGGGAATCACTATTTTCTATGAGAAAAGTTTGAAAAAAACGAAGTGTAAAAATGCCTAGAAGTTGGTTGTTTCTTTTTGAATTTTGACAAGGTCAGATTAATTTTTAAATTTTCTATTTTCCACGGGATATATTTACATACAGGGTTCATGAGAACAGGCGTTGTTGCTATTAATGTACCATTCGAGTAGTCCAGGTATCGTAGGTGTAGTGGTCTTTGTCTTTTTGGGTGCTGTTGATATTTTCTAAGTATTCTTTCGTCGTTTCGTTGTTTGGGGTGCAAGGGCAGTTTAAAAATTTAGATTTTAATGTGAACTTTATACAATTTAACATACGTCTATACCCCAATGGATGTTCTCCCGATTCAGCATACAAACTGATTGCTGGACTTGACCTGAAAGCTCCGGTGGCTAGACGGAGCCCAGTGTTGTGCACGGGATCTAGCATCTTCAAGGTACTGGGTCTGGCAGATGAGTACACTATACTTCCGTAATCCAGTATGGACCTGGTGTACGCTCGGTAGAAGGTTAGCATTAAGCTCCTGTCAGCTCCCCACTGGGTATTACTAAGGATCCTCAAGAAATGTAAAGACTTTTTACATTTTTCAAGGATTCTTTTCAAGTGAGGTGCCCAAGTAAGCCTTGAATCAAAATGCATCCCTAAGAATTTTATTGTGTCGGATACAGGTATACGTTTGGAGTGTAGCAACAATTCTATTTGCGGGATAATTCTTTTCTTAGTGAACACAATAAATTGTGTTTTTTCATTTGAGATTTTGAGCCCATTACGGGAACTCCAATTTTTCAGGTTGCATATTACCTCTTGGATTTTGTCTTGCATTCGTTTCATGTCATTTCCCTTGCTGTAAATAAGCAAATCATCCACATACAGGCTATACCTTACTTCTGGCGTGATACACTCGCGGATGGTGTCTATTGCGATCTTGAATAGGGTCGTGCTCAGAACGCAACCCTGTGGTACTCCATTTTCCTGGATAAATGAGTCCGACAGCTGACCCCCTACTTTGACTCTAAATGTCCTATTCGAAAGGAAATGTTCTATGAAATTGATTACATTTCCCAGAATATTCCATTCATACAATTTCGACACAATAGTCCGGCGCCAAACTGTATCGTATGCTTTTTCAATGTCGAATGAAACGGCTATGATAGACTCCTTGTAAAGAAATGCATTTAAAATTTCATTTTCAAAGCGAACTATGTGGTCCATTGTCGAGTGGTTCGACCTGAAGCCAAATTGATATTCTGAAAGGAGCTTATTTTTTTCAAGGAACCATAAGAGCCGTTTGTTAATCATTCGTTCGTATAGCTTGCCGATACAGCTGGTTAGAGCTATTGGTCTGTAACTAGTAGGGAGAGTTTTATCTTTGTCTTTTTTCAATATGGGGATGACAATTGACTCATTCCAGCTACTGGGATATTCTCCTGTCTCATATGCATCGTTAAAGGCCTTTAAAAGAGTGCATAATCCAGCAAAAGGAATATTCCTCAGAATTTTGTAGCAAATGCCATCTGACCCTGGTGCTGTGAATTTCACCTGAGAAAGAGCATGCTGTAGTTCTTGCATAGAAAAAGGCTTGTTTAATGGACAGTATGTGTTTATGCATGGAGGTATTGGTGTCTTCTCTAATGCTAATTTATACTGCAATGGCTGAGGTGAGAGTCTTTCATTGCTCGAGATTTGACTAAAATGGAATCCAAGGATGTTGCTGATTTCTTTGGGATCATGAACAAGAGAGTTATTTTGTTTAATTGTTGGTATTGGCGCCCTATATTTTTTATGAGTGATTTTATTAATCATGTTCCATATTATACTTGGTGGTGTAGAATGATTAATTGATGACAGGAAGTCTATCCAGCATTTTCTTTTGGCACTCTTTATGACATTTTGAGCAATAGCTTTTTTCTTTTTATAATCTATTAAAATAATAGTACATGGATTATTGTTGAATAAGCGAAGTGCTCTTCTGCGTTCTCTGACCACTCTTTTACACTCATCGTTCCACCAAGGAACCGGGGGTCTTTTATGGGTGGGTTTTGTCTTGTTAATGGACATGTCAGCTACCTGAGTGATTAATAATAAAAAATCATTCAAATTGTACGTTCTTTGAATTTTTAAGTGAACTAAAAAATTATTTTGAAATTTTGTCCAGTCGGCATTTTTAATATTAAATTTGGAATCAGTAGAGAAGGAAATTGTAGGAACATCT
The DNA here is from genome assembly GCA_946811695.1 of Gonocerus acuteangulatus. Taxonomy (NCBI): domain Eukaryota; kingdom Metazoa; phylum Arthropoda; class Insecta; order Hemiptera; family Coreidae; genus Gonocerus; species Gonocerus acuteangulatus. The sequence goes on from OX328128.1 coordinate 66,751,495, forward strand.
GTTTTTATAACAATTGGGAAATGATCACTTCCATATTGATCTTCAGTCACTTCCCAAGTCAGTCGTGTATATATAGATGAAGAGGTAGCTGAAATATCAATGTTGGTGTAAGTTCCAGTCCGAGGGCAGAGGTGTGTAGGTATGTTTGTATTCAATTGTATTAAGTCATCATGTTCGAGAAGTGTCTGTAATAGTTTTCCTTTAGAGTTAGTCTTCCTTGATCCCCACATTACGCTCTCAGAATTCAGAATTGATTTTTTTAAATATGATTAATGCGTTGTACAGTTGAAGTTAAACATCTTCCTAGCGGATTAGCTTTTTTTATCAGCCTTTCTCAAAGTAAGGGTCTTCTCGCTTGGGGGTCGACGTTTCGTAATGCTTCGGTCAAGACTGGTCGTTCAAATTTGTAAATATATAAATATTTCTTTGCGCTCTACGTTCTACAAAACTTGCTTCCATCTTTATAATACGCCTAACAGGACGTTATATAATAATAATAATAATACATTGTTGTAACCTAAATGTGGAATATTTATTACAGATTTTATATATATATATATATATATATATATATATATATATATATATATATATATACATATACATACATACATAGGGGAAGGTGTTGTACCTCTGGCCATATTGTACCTTTGACCACCGAGGCTGTGGCGGCATGTAGCAACATTTCATAAATGTTGGTGTAATTAGTGTTTAGCTCCTTCACTAGATGGCTTGTGCAACCTACTTTGGATTATTCGAGTCAAAGAGGATTCTTGCAAAAATACTTATCCATTTCTATCATAAAAATGTAAGTTATTTATTGATGACGTTTTGCCTCATAATATCTTTTGTATTATGTCTTTTTAGATGGAGATCATTTGACAAAGTAGCTATTACAATAAGAAACATGGTGGAGCCTCTGAAATTGATTTATCTTGACCCTAAAATATTTAGCATACTTTTTATTTTCACTACCAGGGTGTTGTTACCACGACTAGTTGTTGTTCCTTTGACCAGGTCAAAGGTACACCACACCTGAGTATTTTTCTTATAATTCAACTTTTATGTTCTTCTGCTACAAATTTAAAAAAAAAATTAATATTACTATTACATATTTAGTCGCAGAGATCTGTGGTATTAAATGTCCAATGTTTAAGATCGAATATTTGAAAAAACAAACTTTAAGTGACAAGTATACGAGAGAAGATGAAAATTTGTATGATATTGATGTTGAAGACATTGTGGCTAAACTTCCATACCCTACTATTGCTAGTGGATCTGCTTGACAGTTAAAACGTTTATCGGTTGGACTGGAGTTTTCAGCATATTAAGCATAACATAATATCAATAATAGTTGTTTTTATTATGCTTACATCCTTGTCCTGTATTTATTAAACTCACAATTCATTACAATATTACTGAATACAATTTTTTTTCTGGACTGCTGTATTGTTTTTACGTGGTCAGAGGTACAACACCCCGTGGTCAAAGGTACAACTACATGTTGTACCTTTGACCACTGTACGATTATTTTTTACAAAATTAATAAAAAATATTAAATGTATAGCTAGGAACTTGAAAAAATTAAATATGATAAGCAATAGAATACTATTTACAATGAAATAAAAAAAAAGAAAAGAATTTAGCGTTAATATTCAAGCTGAAAAAAAATTCAATTTTGCAAAGTGGTCAAAGGTACAACACATTCCCATATATATATATATATATATATATATATATATATATATATATATATATATATATATATTTATTTATTTGAAGATAAAGCCAGTGACGGTGTGAATTATAAAGTGATTTAATAAATGCAACAACTCTGAGCCTCATACTTTTATGTCAATAGCATTTTCTGCTGGTTTTGGATAAATATGGCGAACATATATATTTGAGAAAATTTTATATAAGGGATAAGATTATATTTTTATAGATGTTAGTAAAATTGGAATGTGTCATAATTCTACATTAAAGCGTTTCTGAGATAAATCGGAATTTATACGAATTTATCATGAAAATTATAGCACTTCCCCAAAAGCTAGAGAGTTCAAATTTTGCAGGATGATAGACATTAGGGCGTTATTAAAGGCATATATCGAAAAATTCTTAAAAGTAGTGTTTGACTCCGCTCCCAAGGGGTGGGTGCCCGGTTTGTACTTGTTCCTTCGGAAACCCATCATTCCTACCGAAACTCATTATTTGGTGTATCAAATGAATCGTGGGGTATCAAAATCCGAAAATACAGAAAAGTTGAGTATACTAGCAAAAATACCCGACAAACAGCTCGACGCACTACCAAGCGTCAAACCAAACGTCGACGGTGCCAACTCAAAATTCATTTGAAAAAAGTATTGATATTCCCTCTAAGAAAGCTACCGTTGAAAAAAAGAGGCCAAGTTCCACACCCCCCCCCAAAAACTTTTTCCCTATGAAAGTTATGATATCATAGTATTGGGTCATGTTTTAGGCTCTTAATACCATTTCAAGTACCTAATGTAACTTATTTGAGCATTTCAAAATTGGTTTTCGTTAAATGATGACCGTTTTAACTTACATAGAGTTAATACAACCCCGATCGTTTTAACATACATAGAGTTAATAAACCCCGATCGTTTTAACTTACATAAGAGTTAATACAACCCCCATCGTTTTAACTTACATAGAGTTAATACAACCCCCATCGTTTTAAATTACATAGAGTTAATACAACCCCCATCGTTTTAACTTACATAGAGTTAATACAACCCCCATCGTTTTAAGTAATCAGGAAGTTTATAATAACCCTGAATCGTTACTCTAAAGACCTGAATTTTTAAATGACAGAATTTTTATAATAAATCCGATCGTCATACCGACCATCACTTAAGGTAAACTGGAAAAGTTTGAAAGGCTCAAATAAGTGAGAGAGTATTATAGTTTCTTGAAAACAAGGCATTGAGGGCCTAAAACTTGGTCCAGTACTATGATATCGTAACTTTCATAGGCAAACTGATTTTGAAAAGAGCCTGGAACTTGGACTCTTTTTTTCAACGTTATTTTTGGGAGAATAAAATTGACTCCTAAGATTGATATGGGAATCTAGGTTCGAATACCATTGTGGCGAGCCTATTTCCATAAAATATACTGTCTTTAACTTGCACTGTTCATATTTATTGATAGAAGAACGAACCAATATTTATGAAAATGATTGTTGTTCAGGCCGGGACACTAAATTCGTACCTATAATTAAAAAGCACCCTGATAGGTGATGTTCGTACTAAAGATATATAGTACGTTTTAAACTTCTTAAATGGGAAAATAAAATTCCAAACCAAAAAGAGGACGCAAAATATACTCAAAGGAATAATTCATCATAATACGAGAAATATTTTCCGCATATTTCTCTATGGCAAATTTAAATTCATTAAACCATTTGTCCGATGAAAACTTGGGCGTTCTTTGTTCTGATGGAAAAACTTTTTATCCAAAGGCAAACTCACTTTAATTAGAAATAATAGAAATGAGATTAATTCTCAACTTTTCAAGAGAAATGAGAAAATAAATTGGACCACATCAAAAATAATCATTCTACATCTGCATATTAATGCCAAAATAATATTTAATTACAATATTCCATTTAACTTCCTAATATTTCTCAAGTTATACAATTATTTTCTTTAATTATTTAGGCGAAGTCAAATTATTTTGGCATTAATATACAGGAAATTGTTCTTCCATTCACAGAAAAATCATTAATGAGTTTTGTGGGTTTTCAAACGAAGTTCCATTTTGGCAAATTTCACTTTCTTCTTTATTGATTTTCTTTTCTCTTACTGGAAATTCCAGTACTGGTGGATCCGATGGTGGAATTTCCCTAGCTTGGAATGACCTTTCAAGATTTTCGTTCTTCGCCGTAAAAAAAAAAAGGAACTTTCTAGCCCGGTTACCAATCCCTACTTAGGGAGGAAACCCGCTTTTGAGATTACCTCATGACGCAACCCGGAAGTCTCGACTAGAAAAGTTTACGTATATATATATATATATATATATATATATATATATATATATATATATATATATATATATAAATGGTCCGAGTTTGATGACATTTTGTGCAAAACCCTTTCGTGTAATTTGAAAGGTCAAGTTTGTTCGAAAAAAATCATAACGCTTACGTTCTTGAGTTAATATGCTTGCAAGTTCTTGTTTTATAGGTGATATTCCCCTTTTGAGGAAAAAGTATAAACATTGCTCTTGAAAATAATTTTCGGCTTGGGCATGGGCATATAGAAAATAATTTCAGGAGGGGCTGGGAGAATTTCGGGGGGGGGCCTAAGAACATTAGGGCGTATGGAATACTAACAATCTAGAACTTGGAATAGCTAGGCAATTAAAACGCTATTACACCCAAAAAAACTATTTTTTTCTCCTACTAGTGATCTTTTATTTATTTGTAAGGTCTTCATGATACATTTTTACCAATTTCCGGGTCTGCAGCCCTCTTCCCTTCCATTATATACGCCCAGAGATGGGCATAATTTTATTTAGAAATAAAAATACGAATTTATTCGTACTTCATATATTTGTGAATACGAATATAAATAAATTCGTACTTCATATATTTGTGAATACGAATATAAATAAATTCGTATTCATAAGTGTGAATACGAATTTATTTTTATTCACATATATTAAATATAAAAATACAAATAAAATTTTATTCGCAAATTTTTCTGGGAATACAAATAAATTCACAGAAAAAATTGTAAATAATCACAAAAAATGTTATTATTTACAAAAAAATTTATTCACATTATAATTAGTGAATAAAAATATATTCACAATAAAATTCGCAAATAAATTATGAACTTATTCATATTAAGATGACATTACAAAAGTTATTGAAGGTGATTTTTTTTTTAAGGCGTTTAACGTCTAGGTTATTAGCGCCTAGATTTTTTGTTTACTCCGATGCCGCCGCGGGACCACCAGCCATGCTGCAGGGACAGAGTTTGTCATCTGTACCTCCATAAAAAAAAAAAAAAAAAAAAAAAAATCACCTTCAATAACTTTTGTAATGTCATCTTAATATGAATAAGTTCATAATTTATTTGCGAATTTTATTGTGAATAAATTTTTATTCACTATTTATAATGTGAATACATTTTTATTCGTATATTTCAATGCGATTTTTTTTGTAATCACTTGCTTTTTTGTAAATATTCACATTTTTTGTGATTATTTACAATTTTTTCTGTGAATTTATTTGTATTCGCAGAAAAATTTGCGAATAAAATTTTATTTGTATTTTTATATTTAATAAATGTGAATAAAAATAAATTCGTATTCACAATTATGAATACGTATTCACAAATATATGAAGTACGAATTTATTTATATTCGTATTCACAAATATATGAAGTACGAATAAATTCGTATTTTTATTTATAAATAAAATTATGCCCATCTCTGTATACGCCCATGGGTTTGGGTACTTAGAATCTTAGGCTTAAATTGAAATATTTTCTACGTCTTTGAAATTCACCTAACCTAAGATATTTAAACTTAGTTACATTTGGAGTTAAGAAAGTATTCGAAAAAAATTATTAATAGACAATTTTTTCTGTATTATTATTAATAGACATGAAACTTCTTTTCTTCTATATTATTATTAATAGATATTATTCTACATTATTATTAATAGATATTATTCTATATTATTATTAATAGACTTTATTATTATTAATAGACATGAAACTTCTTTTAATCTTCGAATATTTTCTTAAATATATCGAAAACGGCTGGGAAATTGAGATAAGTGGAAGGTAAGCATTCGGAAGCTTACCACATTTTCTACAAAGAAAGGTTCTGAAATAATTGTTGATGGGGTGATGTCAATCAGAGAAATATATACTTAAAACTTCGAACGTGTTAGTTTTGTTCTTTTGAACGGGTTTGCCTTTGTTTAATTTTTAATTGGTTGTTTGTTTTAAATTGCGTTTATCAGTAAAATTAGTATTTTAATAAAAGAAGGCAAGAAAATGAGAAACTAATTGTTTCCTAGAGCGAAGCTTGAGAAGGCCGTGGACTCATTTTTCTAGGTATGGGTACCCTCGCCATCTGTCACGTATCTTCGGCCATAAAAGTATTTCAAGAAAAGTCTAACCAAAATAATAACTGTTTGTATTTGAAGCTTTCCAAATGACACTAGAGATAAGAACGGAACTACGCTAAGATGACGACTTTTTTACATTCTCCTCAAACTGAATTGGAAACAGTATCTTTTCCTGGCACTGGGGATTGCTAATTATTCTGGCAAACCCCAAATTTTAATTAATGCTAAGCGTTTTATATTTATAAATGGATGACAAAAATACTCATCCCTCATGAATTCTTGATATAAATAGAATTTCAATTATTCAATTTTACCATCAGTAATCACTAGGGACCGGATTCTTAGGTTTTCACCTATTTTTTTCCTTTCTCCTAAACATGATAATGATCGGGTTTTTATATTATTCGCGTCTTGTAGTATCATTCATGCAAATTTGGAAGAACCTAAAAAAAACCTATTCTGGATGATATCACCTAAAATCACCTAGAACCCGATGGAAAGACCTAGACGGGCCTAATCTTTAAAATAGAAAATACAATTCAATTAACTTATTTCCTCCATCAAACATTTTTTTAAAAGGAATTGTTTTGTAAAGCATCTTCCCGACGTCCAAGAAAATTTTAATTTGAGTTTCGCTTCCACCAGAACCCATTTTAACATGCTGGGGAAAAAATAAAAACAGTTGTTGACGCTTTGGATATGAATGAAGCAGCTGCCATTTCTAAGGCTTCGATGGTCCTCCAGAGCAACGAAATTCGTCCTGTCGATCCAGGCAATGAAATTCTTCCTGATGTTCTTGAGAAGTTGGAACTGTTGAGTTGAGAAACTTAAAAATGAACTTTAGATATTCGTTTTAATTGTTTTGTTTTATGTTCTTATTTATTTTTTATAATTAATTTATGTTTTATTAAATAACTTAATTTATTTGTCTTTTTTTTAAACATTATTTTTTTCTGAAATGTATTTTATTTATATAAATATCATTCACTTGGTTTTTTAAACAAATATTTTGTTGAATATTTAGACTTCTTATTCTTTTTTAAATAAATATTTTGTTGAATATTTATACTTCTTATTCTTTTTTAAATACATATTTTGTTGAATATTTATACTTCTTATTGTTTTTTAAATAAATATTTTGTTGAATATTTAGACTTCTTATTCTTTTTTAAATAAATATTTTGTTGAATATTTATACTTCTTATTGTTTTTTAAATAAATATTTTGTTGAATATTTAGACTTCTTATTCTTTTTTAAATAAATATTTTGTTGAATATTTATACTTCTTATTCTTTTTTAAATACATATTTTGTTGAATATTTATACTTCTTATTCTTTTTTAAATAAATATTTTGTTGAATATTTAGACTTCTTATTCTTTTTTAAATACATATTTTGTTGAATATTTAGACTTCTTATTCTTTTTTAAATAAATATTTTGTTGAATATTTAGACTTCTTATTCTTTTTTAAATAAATATTTTGTTGAATATTTATACTTCTTCTTTTTTAAATAAATATTTTGTTGAATATTTAGACTTCTTATTCTTTTTTAAAAATAATAAGTCATATTTCTCTTTTATTTTTATTTGCTCATCTTTTTTTCCCTTCTGAATATACTATTCTATAAAATATTGTTATTTGTTGTTTATTTTTATGTCACTATTTATGTACATATTAATTTATCAATTATAAATTAATCAAAATTATTAATGATCAATTATAATACTTTGAAATTATTTTTTGAACCTATTGAAACATTTTTATCACCCAGAAAAACCTAAAATGGATTTTTACATAGAAACCTGAAAAGACCTATTTTTTGAACCTATTGAAACATTTTTATCACCTAAAATGGATTCTTAAAAAAAAACAACAAAAAAGACCTTTTTTTTGAACCTATTGAAACATATTTACCACCTAAAAAAACCTAAAACTGGATTTTTAAATAAAAACCTAAAAAGACCTATTATGGCTGTTGTAAAAACCTAATTTCATGCTTATTTTCTCCTAAAAGCCGGTCCCTAGTAATCACTTATACCTTTATATAAATTAAATTCTGCTGTCCTCTACACAACTTTAATTATTAAAATGACGAACCCATACTTGGAATATACAATTACTCTTCATTAAAATCTAGGAAATTCCATTATTAAAACTGTCTAAACTGGGAGTATTAAAGATGCAAAAGAGTATTAATTGGAGTATACAATACTTAGTCAGGCTAAACTTTAAGTTATGCCCTCAAACACATTTGTATTCATAGTGTCTCCAGAGAAAATTAGTTTGTTTTAGTTAGTTAGTTGTACAAGCAGGAATGGAAGGGGCTATTATTTTATTTTGTGGTCAAACATAAAATTTGATTAATGAATTTTCTCAATCTTATTGATAATAAACTGTTCAACAAAGTGGTAAAAAGTATTAAATCTCAAGAATAGTCTAGTGGTTTTAATTTTCCTCGACAACGGGAATAGAGAAGGTTTTGGAAATGCTTTCATTAGATTCCCTAGCCCTATGAATTTTCTACGCCCTTTTTTTGTCTCTGAAAATATTACAAAACAAAGATCTTTATTGGAATAGCAGGAGAGAGGGAGAGAGAGTTTTAGGGAACATATGCTGGTAGGAAAATTTTCAAGAGAACAAGGTAGTATAAATTCAAGAAGAGGTAAGACTGGAGAACAAGAATACTTTTAGCAGATGAAGATGACCAATGTCTTAAGCGACTAAAATCTCACATGTCTTAGAGATTTCCTTGCAGAGGGGGTTGAAATTTTTTGCAAAGTTTTCGAAAGTGAAAAATTAATTTATTAATATGCGTTTCACCCAAAAAAAGCCAGAGGTTTAAAAACAAAATAATAATAACATATATTCTGAAATTTTATAATGACACCGGGACACTAGCTAAGATGGCGCTTCGGTAATTTAAGCTCTGCTCACAGATTCTGAGAAAGCGCACGAGAAAAAAAAAAAAAAAAAATTCTTGAATTGTGAGTAAAAGATTTCCCTCCCTCGAAGTTGGGAGGTCCGATACGGTGGAACTGAGTGTACACAGGAAGCAGCGTACAGACCACTGGAAGAGCAAACGAGTGTGGTGTTTTTCGAAGCGTGAACATATAGGTACGGCAAACAGAGCATGCCTGCATCAAAGCCTGTGGGACTCACAGAAAAGAAAATCATTCCAGGGACAGCAGTACATGAGCAATTCAGCTACAAGCTCAAGTCTCTCCGAATATGTATATATATATATATATATATATATATATATATATATATATATACAGGTTGTCCCGATTTTAAATGGCAAAACTTCAGGAACGTGTACGGGACGAAAAACTAAGACAAAAATACCTTTAGAGATTTGCTCGTTTTTGCTTCGTTTTGGAGAAAATCGCAAACAAAGAAATGAAACGAGTTTTCATTTTTGTAAATATGTACCTATTTAAATTCGCAATGGAGAGAAATTGTCATTGCGAATTGTTTCACGAAACCAATTACTAAAATTCAATCTCTTGATGCTAATACAGTGTTCGTGTACGGTTTCTGCAACAATAATGCTTTAGAAGCGGTTCGAGAGTATGCGCGCCGATTCACAAATAGAGGACGGCTTAATCAACGAGTCTTTTAGTTAACTTTTAATAGACAACAAGAGACTGGGTCATTCTTACTTCATAAAGAAGGTGATCAATTCCAGGCAGCATTAAGAGCAGATCGTCGGGGAAGAAATTGAGTCCAACACCTACATTAGGAATATCGCAGCTGGCAATATAGCAAACCTTTGAAAGGTGATAATCGCCACCCGCCCGCACCATCTTCAAATATTGCAGAATTTATTACTTCAAAATTATGGGAAGATATTGAATTTTATTAATCCGTTTCTTCGTATGGGAAACCTTGTTTGTTCGGTGCCAATCAACTCAAGAGAGCAATTAAGAGACCGAATCATAGATAAAGTGAACCGAATATCATCAGAACAGTGTTTAGCTGCAATTTATCTAGTCAGTGCTAGATGTAATGCTTACGTATTTGCAAGAGGGCAACATTTAATAAATATTCTCGATTCCTAGGGTGTTGGTTTTCGTCCCCACGAAAAATAGATGCTTTTCTATCAAAAAAGAAGGCACCACCTCTATTCTGGCTATAAAAGGGTGGTATCCTGTAGATATTTGTTATTTATAAGTGGACGTTAAAAATTAAATAATTTTTATTTCGAAATAATTATTTATTATAGGAATAAACTATTATAAAGGGTCACAATAATATGAAGACGCGCCCAGCTCTATCAACTACCAGTTGAGCATTCTGCAATGGCATTCTGGTTTATAATTAATAATTTACAATTACTAAATTAAGAATATTTTAAAAATGTATTATGCATTCTTTATTTTACACTTTAAGATTGAATATGAGGTGTATTTGTCAATGAAATCTCAATGGCTAACTAAAACAAAAAGTTGATTTATTTAACACACTTTTTCCCCCAAAATAAAACGTTTATACATTGACCAATCCGCCTCATAAACTTTATTGCAAGCTTTTTTTTCAATTAATTTATAACAACTTTTTCTCTAAAAAACGCATAGAAAAGCTTAACACTCATTAACAATTTTAATCTAACGCTTATTTTAAAATGTCCATAGTATTCAGGAAAATGCCTCTTTATAGTTTATACAATTACACTGTTCTACAAAAAAAAAACTTTTCTCCCCTCCCTTGAACAATTTTGCCTGTTTCTCATGTTTTCAGGTGTGCTGAGTCCGAATCTGAACTCAGAAAAATTCTATCACCCTCTGATTTTGAGAGAAAAGAGGAGAAACTTGGAAAAAATGAAAAATTGTATTTGAAAATTATTGTCTTTATTATAACAGATTTTTTTTTATTTTTCAACGGTAAAATATAATTAATTGAATCCTGCATGCTATCAGGTATAATACTAGATATGACACAACTCAAAAAATATACACACATCGTCAATGAGTATTTTTATTTCTTTTGTACTCTTCCTCCTCTGTCTCCCGCTGCAGTGTCCAGCAGTAATCCGCCAGCATCTTCTCATTCCATTTGCCAGTATATCTTTTTTCCATTCTGGATATGTCTTGGTGGAATCGTTCTCCATGTTCGTCCGAAACCGCGCCCAAATTTGGGGCGAAAAAGTCTAGGTGACTATGCAGGAAATGTATTTTTAAGGACATATTGCATCCCAATGTTTTATATGAAGTAAGCAGTTCTTGGACTATTTTTCGGTAGTCTCTAGATTTTTCGTTTCCCCAAAACTTAGCACATACCTCTCAAAAAGCAATCCAAGCCTTTTTCTCAGTAGTATTTAACTTTGCTTCAAAAGTGAGGTCCTTGAGTAGATATCGAATTTGGGGTCCTACGAAAATTACCTCCTTTATCTTAGCATCGCTGAGATGCGGAAATTTTTGTTTTAAGTACATGAAACCTTCTCCTTCCTTGTCCATCGCTTTTACGAAGTGTTTCATTAGCCCCAATTTTATGTGGAGTGGGGGTAAAATTATTTGGGTTTTGTCCACTAATGGAGGATTGGTAATGTTTTTTTCACCTACTTTTTCCTTACGCTCTGGCCATTTTTTTACGACATAATGGTCTCCTCTTTTTCTGCTGTCCCACTCGCACAAAAAACAACAAAATTTAGTGTAACCTCCTTGGAGTCCTGTAAGCATGGCTACCACTTTAAGATCTGCACAAATGCGCCATTTGTACTCATGGTACTTGATTTTTTGTAGAAGTATCTTCATGTTGTCATAGGTTTCTTTCATGTGGACCGAATGAGCTACTGGGATAGATGGATGTTTGTTTCCATTATGAAGGAGTACTCCTTTTAAACTAAACTTGGAGCTGTCAATGAATAGTCTCCATTCCTCTGGATTGGTTGGCAGATCAAGTTCCTGGAGCAAATGAAATACATCATTGCAAAATACAAGATTTTCTTCCATCGAGAAAAAGCATAGAACTCCTGATTCCCGTTTTCTGAAGAAAGATATATTCACGCCTCCTTCCAAGAGATTCCATTGTTGCAACCTTGACCCAAGCAGCTGAGCTTTTGATTTTGGGAGATCTAAATCACGAACAAGATCATTCAATCGCCTCTGATTTATGAGCTGTGGCTGAGTTTCAGAGGGGCTGGACGAACTTGAAATTTCTTCTTGTTGACTGGTTCCAGGTTGAGGTGAAACGCTTTCAGAATCGCTGCACTCCTCAGAACTAAGACGGAACTTACTCGGATTTGGTGGGATGGGCATGGAGGCATCATGTGGAGCTGGTCTCATGGCAGAGGGGATGTTGGGATAAACAATTTTCTTTTTGCTCTTGAACGCGAACCCTTTGGTTGTGGTCATGCAAAAATAGCAATCGGTCACGTGATTTGTAGGTTCTCGCCATATCATGGGAACTGCAAATGGCATTGACTTATGTGTCCCATTTAGCCAACCAGTCAGAGAACGTGAGCATGAACTACAGCATATTTTAGGAGCCCAGGATTTATCCTGATCACTTACTTTACATCCAAAGTATAACTCGTATGCCTTCTTCACCAGCGGAGTCAGAGGTTTCTGAGTGGACTTGAATGTGACTTCACCACAAACATAGCAAAAGGAATCAGGCATATTTATACACTGTCGTGATATTACAGAGAAAAAGTGAACTGTTCCCAGAACAATGATAGCACAACTGAATATCCAAATAAGTGCGTTTAGCGAAAGCCTCGAGAGTACTGATCAAATCCTAGAAGAAAATAGTGACAAGAGAGGGGCTGAGTGGGAGGGGGGGGGGGGAGTTGGGGTATTGAGGGTGAAAGGGGGGCAGGTAAGGATTTGAATGAAAAGGATACCACCATAAAAGAGAAAGGAAGGTCATTCCCCTAAAGATCCAGGTAGAGACCAAATCCCTGCCTCAAGATCAAAAACTGAAAAAACACTTTTAGCCATATTTCTTCAACCACTTGTAATATTCCCATCAAATTTTTTTCCATTCAAATATACTTCATTGCGCTCAAAATCATCGGTTTTTTGAATTTTTTTCACTATGTTTTTATGCCAAAAAAAATTCGTCAAATTTACAAAAAACTCACATTTTTGGATAAAAAACTAGAATTTCTCAAGAAACTGTGCGTGATAGACAGAATCTGACTTCAAATTCGTGTTCAGCACATTTGAAAACAGTAAGAAAGCATGTTTTGGTTTGAAGGAGGATTTTCGTGCAGAACAGTGTTATTGGCAAGAATTAACAATATTGTATGTATATGTTGGTTTTATGTGATGAATCGCCATAGTAGCGGCCTCACAAATGTATAAATAATCAAATCAAATTAAACATTAAGGAAGTGTACCGTGTTTTTTTTTTAATGTGGCCCGGAGGCTCAGGGATGTAAGGATTTTTTTTTTCGAAAGAAGAGCCACCACCCCTATTTAAATACACAGATTTATCGCACTGAGACAACTCAAAAATCGGTTTTATTCACACCGTCATAGTTAGGACTATGAAAGACATGGTAAATAAATCTTTATTAACCATAAAAACTGTATGCACCTAGATTGGGAGCTTGTACACCGGAGGGCACTTGTTTCACCCTTCTTGTCTTAATGCTAAGCCCCCTACATAGGTAATAATGACACATTTTCAGTAGAGTTTTATTTTGAATTTTGTCACTTTAGAAATACTATTTATTTATTTTATTAATTATGAGTTCCGTGACTGTAACCTCATATGGATAGCAGAATCAAAGTCCGTTAATGTCGCAGTCTGATTGTAATAAAAAAAAAAAAAAAAAAAAAAAAAAAAAATTAATAAAGAAAATAACAACAAGAGGAAATTATAAGGCAACAAAATTATTCATATAGAATAAAAACTAATGGAAAAAAAGGAAAAAAAAGAGAGAGAAAAGAAATAATAAATAAAAAAAAAAAAAAGGGACAAAAATCATTTCGATTGGAGGAGACATATGGTTATATCTTCGAATAAAAGAGTGTTGATTTGAGATGTGTAAGAAGTATGTCGATGTATGGACTACTCTCTGTCAGTAACTCATGTAAGTCATAAGGAATCATTAGAAATACTAGTGCGCTATGTCAAGACTAGCTAACTTAATTTTTGATTTTTGATTTAATATTATTTTTAGTAATTTAGTCAGCTGGCTAATGTGAAAAAGCAAAACATTTTATATTCACTGCCCTTGAGAAAGATTTTTTTTTTTTTTTTTTTTTTTTTTAAAGCCTTTATTGATAATTACAACAATATGCTATACATATATTACGCTGCAATATATGTATAGCATATTGTTACAGCATACTTTTTTTTTTTTTTTTTTTCCTTTTTTTTACAGCGTATCTACATCTAGGTCATTAGCGCCGACATCCAGGGTGCAGCGAGGAATTTTCCCAGCGAGCCCTGAGATGAGAAAATTCCTGCCGGAGGTGGGAATCGAACTACAGCGTACTATACATATATTACGCTGTAATAAAGTAAGAAATCTGCTCAGATTATAGAAATCCTGCGAGACAAACTTTTTGTTCTTCTGCTTCAGAAGCAGCACAAAGGGCAACACAATTCAGGGATGCAATTAAAAATCTGTACCCAAAAGGTACAATAAAAGTGGGAATCGTCGCATCATGAAAAAAAAAAAAGTCTAGAGAGATGTTGCCCTCTTGACACCTAATCTTGTGACTTTACCCCCATTAAACGCAACAAGTTAGGACCAGCAGAAGTCTCCCCTCCAAGATAAACTGTCAAGCTCTTCCCCCCTTCTTCTTTTGGCTTCCTTTAGGAATCTTCTTTAACGAGCAGTCCGCGAGAGAAGACCTTTTTTCCCTTCCTCGCCTCGCCGAGTCAGGGAAACAGCGTAATAATGTTTCCCTTACTTTATAGTAGCTACTTTTGGAAGGAGAGGGAGAGATACACTTACTGTATTCAAGGGAGCGGAAATCGATCTACAAGGGGGAATTTAATCCTCTGAATATTTATTTAACGTGAAATTCCTTTTTAGAATTCAGATTTCATTGCAGTACTGCATCAAATCAGTTTTCTAAAGACATTCCAAAGGTTTTATACGTCTGTTAAGATACTAGTGATCATAGTTAGACTTTTTTCAACATTCCCATAACGAAAAAAAATATATAACAAGTTCATAAGTCAGCAAAATTGGCCAACCATTCTCAATAAACCTGAAGAAAAGCACAACAAATACAATACCGTGTTAATATAAATAAGCATCTGCAAAACAGGAAACTTTTTAAACAATTCCGTTTTAGAAATTAAATTACATATTGCCGTCACAAATATCTATTCAAAAGCTTAGTTTCCCAACCCATAGATTTAACCTCTGTAAATAACAGAACTTTCCTTAGTAGAAGGTATGCACAAGCATAATAAATACAAGGAAAGAGAGAAAATGAGAGAGGTACGTCTCCTTCCTCACACCACTTTTGCTGTGACAATGGTGTAGTTACCTGGTATTCCGAATATCGAAATGATAGATAATGCAGAGGAAGTTTTTCCATAATGAAAAACACTTTTTCTGAGAAGGCCTATGACAGTTGATACTTTGAAAAAGCATTTTGTTGTTGCTTGTAACAAGGAAAAGTAAGAGTAAGTACACTAATTATGTGATAAATTGGTAATTAAGAAATGAATGAGTGTTTAAAATACATATTTTTTATTAATAATGAGTGAGATTCCCCTTTGCCTTCACTCCTAATAAATGCCTATTTTAATTATAGTACTGCCTATTTTCAGTATTTCAAGTGCCTTTTGCCTGCTTATTTTAACCAAAAATAAATGCCTAACTTCCGGGATCTAGTAATAACTGATTAAAGCTTATTATTTCCTCAATGAAAAAATATCGATACATCATGACGCAAAAGGTAAATCCTCAGGAATATGAGCGCCATCTATTATCCAAAGAATGAGTTAGAACCACTTTCTCTTCCGAATTGATTCAAGTACTAACTCTGGCACAAGTGCTTTCTATGCTCCAGTCCACTCTAGCCTTTATTATAGCCCGAGACCTTGTATTTCTGTAGAACCTGCGAAGGAATTGCTATTGAGGATGCACTCATGAATGAATTTTTAAATAATTTACTTAAATATTCATCTCAGGTTAAAATGTGTGTGTGTATATGTATATGTGTGTGTGTATATATATATACACATATATATATATATATACACACACATATATATATATATAGACATATATATATATATACACATATACATATATATGGGTGTGTCTGCTTGTGTGTGCATGTTCTTTGATAACACGTTCAATATTTGGTTTTAGCACTTTCCTCCGAAGGAAAGTAGCTATTGACGTTGCACTCATGACGGAATTTTTGAAAAATTTCTTCAAATCTTTATCGATCCTACATAGTAAACACCGAAAATGACCCCCGTTAAAATTTATATATATCTATCTATCTATATATATATATATATATATATATATATATATATATATATATATATATATATATATATGTGTGTGTGCGTGTCTGTTAACACGATAGCGGCCAGAGTTTTTGTTTTTTCTTCACGAAACGTAGTATATGCACGACACACAACAAATGCTCCTACTTGAAAATATGGTAATTTTTGTATACTCAAGAATTTTTTTTTTTTGTATACTGTCAATGCTCAAATAGCTGTTATTTGTACAAATATCGTTGAGCGTATGAGATTTATAGCAGAAATAATCCCACAAGTTAAATTTATTATTTTGGAATTGACTTATAAGTCATTCTATGACATATCATGATAAAGTAACATTACAAGGCATACATTTTAAACAGCTGACCTATTTCACGCTGTCAGTCGCGCTAGTAATTATAAATGGAAATATGGACAACTTGTTAATTGGTTTATGTCACAAGGGAACACATAGCATGAAATGTATTTATATATAATCCCTATGTCGCAATGATAAATTCATGACAGCTTCCTGATATCAATTTCAACTATTACCTGCATTTTTTTTTAATAAAGTCCGACACACAAGGAACTCCATCATCTTAGCTCTGGTGTGGTTTGGAACGCTAAGAATAGAAACTCCTTATATTCTGCTTTCAAAGGATAGAAAGAATACGAAATTTCAGGTGGCACTTTCGAAATTTACACCAGATCTTATCGTATGCGATATCTATTAGGCTTTCAAATGATTTTCCTATTGCTACGATTTCACAACCGTTTTCGCAGTATTTAAGACAAATTCAAAAATGATCAAGCATGTTGAAGAAATTTTTAAGTACGTTCCCTTCTTTAAACCAAACCAAAGTTTACGTAACTTACAAGGGGAGTCTACAGTGGTGGGGTTTAAAATGTCAGATTTGTTTTTAGTACACTAAAAAAACCCTATATTCAAATTTTTGGAAGATAGCAAAAATAACAAAACTTGTATTACAATTTCGCTTAGGCTAGACTCATAAACTTTTGTTAAAGATTCTATATTTCCAATTCAAAGCAAATTTAGACGGTAGATAAAGGCTCCAAAGTTACATATTTTCGTCCAATGGGGTATTTCTACGTGTTCTGGAATCGACGTTATATTCAAAAAATTTAAATTTTATTTTTATTTTGAGAACCATTTCCAAATGCCATCTGAGATAATACAATAGTTGTTTATATGGTAAGAAAAAGGAAGCTCTCTAATTTTCAAAGAGCCCAAGGGCGTAAAAATAGGATTAGCTTAAGGCGAGATATTGAATTTCTAAACGTCACTTAAATTTTTCGTCTTTTCCGGAGAGGAAAAATATATTATTTTTTGTTTTCGATGATATTTACTTCATTAGGGTTTCTTGAGAGGCAGATTTTAAATCTGCTATTATTTTTGATGTGAAAAAAAAATGTATAATACTACTTTACTCGAAAACGTAAGCATATTTTTGAATTTATTTGACGAAATATAAATTATTGTTCAACGATTGTATTTTGGCTTTAATATACTCTCTAAAACAAATAAATTGGCGAAAGAATCGTGTCGATATCGTTTTTCAAATTCGATATATAGAATATGCCATTTTCAACCTATTTTATTTTATTTCTCAGCTCCTAAGGCCCACAGGACGAAACGCTTGGACACGTGTCGACTACTTTTGGATGCAGAATTATCAGAAAAAAAAAATAAATCGGTGACTCCGGATTTTAAATCAATCCGTACTTTTGGACTACATGACAGAACATATTTTTTTTATTTATCTTTTATGAAAAATGTTTCAGATAATCATGAATGAGTTTTCATTAGATTCTCAAGGTCAAAATACTCATGTACCTGGAAGACTATTATTATCCCTGGAATAGTCACAGTAACGAAAGATACTTACGGCTTAAGAAAGAAAACTCCTTAACATAAATGAATAAATGTTCTTAATGAATCATTAAATAATAAATAAAAAACTGAAATACAGCACCTTAATAATATTTTCATTAATTTATTTGACAGTTTTTTTTTTAATTTTTTAAAAATTAAAAACGTTTTATGCCTTATTTCATCTGGAAATTAGAATTGATTTTAAACATATGACATATAGATTATCGACCAGCTCACTTCGTTTCACTATATTGGATTCGTTCAGTCAATGAAAAGTCTTAGGGAAAAATAAAAGTTTGTTAGACAAAAAAAGGTTAATTGATTTTTTTTATTTTTTGACCTTCCGCCAATTTCGATAATTTAATAAATTTTTTTGCAAAGTCGACTTTTAACATTTTACCATCCTACTTCAAATAAATAAATAATTCAACAGTGAGAAATAAAATATTTTTTTTATTTCCAGATTCACTGTCCTGACATACGTTTGTTACTTACGTTGTTTTGTTGCGTCAGAGAGCATTGAAAAAGTGTCAACGAAAGTGTTATGCTGAAAATGTGGACAACATGTGGACATTTATGGAACTTCATCTCCCATTGTGAACATCAATTCAAGTCAAACAACCAGGAGAAGCTCGTAGGTTAAGTCTACAAGTAAGTCTTAATCCGTTCCTTATAAGCCATGAAAGTCATACAATAATTGTAAGTGACTTAAAGCCGACTTACCTGCGACAAAACCCTGTGGCAGGTCGATGTCACCAGCCTTATAAGCGGCACCTGGAGTTCCAGGAGGCCCCGGGCTTCCTTGAGGACCCACGTCACCTGGAAAATTGTAATTAAATATTTAATTAAACCAGAAATTACATTATTAATAAACTAATTTTAATGATGATTTTTAACTGCTATATTAAATCTAGAGATATTTTATAATTATCTTATTTTCTTTTTGAAATACATTCAAAAATAGTGATCAACTTAATAATGGTTTATGCATTGAACTTCTGCCTACATAAATCAAAATTATATAATTTTTAGTAGCCGTAAAATCAGTGTTTGGATGGGGTCAAAACGACTTAAGGAATTTAAAAACCAATTTAAAAATGTTTATGCAATTTAAAATCTACTATGTATATATTTGTCAAATAACACTCACTCACTCAATGACCTAACATCGCCCAGCTCAAACCACTTGACAGAAAAAAATGAAATTTTGCATGGCCACTCCCTTTAGGATGTAAACACTCGGTAAGAAAGGATTTTTTGATATTCAAATTTTTAAGTATAAAGGGGTTTGAATTTTTAGTTGGTTAGAACAACAAGCGTTGCTAGGTCTGCTGTTACCGTATTGTATTTATTTCTTAATATTATTTCAATTTGAGCTTCCTTTCAACTATGATGTCAGACCTTGAGTTACTAGAAATAAACTGTGTTTTTGTCCCTCATAGAGTTTACCCTATACCTGGTGATGGTCCATCCCGAACAATATCCCGAACCCTTGCATAGCCTCCTCATCCATCAGCATCCCTAGTCAGAACACTTCTTCGTAATGCTCGCAAATATAATGGGTGTTTCAAAATGACATCTTGGAAGAATAAATTTTTAAATTTTAACGTACATTTATTATTGACAGCGAATTTTAACCTGTACTGGTTAAACTGCTGATACTGCTAACCTATAGATAACGGGGTTCCTGACACTGGTCTGGCTAGCCCCAATGTCAAGAAACATTATACTTTGATTACTTATCAATTTATGAATAACTTATATATGGGAACCCTGCTATAATAAACTGCACAAAGTTATGTAGTCGGGTTAATTTTGGTGATCCATTATTTAACGCAATAAAATAACTATTTATCTGCCGTGGTGAAGCACGGGTATTCAGCTAATGAATGAAAGGAACAAGATTTAGTGGAACTGTGAAAAACATTTAATTTTGTAAACCAAAATTGGTTCATACAGCCAACTGACAGAATATTAAAAACGCTTTCGTTCTCTGATTTGAGCTCAGGCATAAAGCTTTTTACTAGGCACTTGAGATTCGACACGCCTGCTTCTGGTGCTTTGTGACAGATGAGAACTCTGAAATTCTAGAGCTCTGAAGTCAACTCTTCAAATCCATTCCAACCACTGCACCAATCCCATTGGAGATAGCTATGGTGACATCCCAGCTTAGATTCATACCTATATGGTAGGGTTACACTAGACATAGATAAGAAGAATATATTTCCTATCACCTATCACATAATTGCATGATATTCAATGTATATTAAAATAGTCATCAAGCGTTGGACATCTTCAAAGAGTTGTGACGTTTCAATTGGATCATGCACACGAAAATACCAAGCGCTAGGTTTAGAAAAAAACAAGACAAACATTTTGTTCCGTTTCAGATATTTAGTCCTTCAGAAATATTAACCTAAATAGAACCATAGTTAAAATAATTTGTAAACATTTTATTATATATCCTCCCCTCCAAAAATAACCAAAATTAAATTATATTTCAATTAGGATGAATGTTCAACGACTAGAAAAAATCAACTCAATCTATCTTTTTGGTGTACCCAAAACCTTCTTGTTTTTTTTACAGTTTTCGCAAACCTTGTAAATGATTTCATTCAATTCTTCAACTATGAGTAGATAGAAGGTATCAGGCCACCTCCAAAAGATTAAGAATCTCTTATTAAAAATATTATTGTAGGATATGCTTTTTTATTGCGTTTCTTCCCTCTCATCATAGGGAAGATACCCGCCTATGATGTTGCGATGACGTAATCCGGAAGTGTCGACTATAATGTTTCACGTCTCAGAACCCATAGATCACAAAAATAACGGTAGCTCAAATTTGTATATATATACATTTCTTTCCATGACTATCAAAAGTGCCGGGTTCTCATTAACCAGCATATGTATCTTTTTCTTTCTTCCTTCTGCATCAGTTCCCGCACCGTTCGTAAATCTATTTTCCGAAAATTATTAATTTGTCGCCGGTTGTATAAGCACTTTTTATCACCATATTAGTAAATTAATAATATATCTATGGAATAGGCTTGCATCCGATAGAACATTGTCATTTGAAACCCATGTTCAATTTTGTCAGAACTGCTTTATGGCGGAATAGCTTTATGATTTATTCACACGAATTTCTCCGAAAAAAACACGAATGTTCCATTACGGGGATTCTGGTATTTTTGTGTTATTTCATCATAATTGTGCTATGTTTGTAGATGATATTACGTGAATAGAAAAATATATAGTATTCCTTTATTGATATAGAAATTTCAACGATTGAATGAAGTGAAAGCTCGACGGTTGCAGTGCTTTGGATTGCTTCGTTAGTGTGAACTCAATCGGAACAAACAAACTATTTAGGGTTTTATTAAAACTTTTGGTGAATTTTTGGAATATTTAAAAAATTCCCTAAACCTAAGCACTCTTAAGTTAAATGTATTACTTGTCCCAAATATGTCAAAAGGTTTTGACTGGCAATAAAAATAAGTGAGACATAACAGCCATAATTTAGGAAAAGATGGTCTTGTAAAAACAAGGCGAATCGTTTGCATCTTAACGCTTTTTAATAAACGATGGATTATTTCTTGAATTTTCCTTGTTCTTGAGGCTAATTATTATTATTATTATCTTGAGGAGTATTAAATCCTACTCTGGACTACTTTGGCTAATTATTTTTACTTACCAATTATTAAAATTCTGGTTTAATAAAGAATACTTTGAAACAATCTAATCAAAGAAGCGAAATGGAGCACGGTGCTTTTATAAATTGAGGAAAGTTTTTTTAAACGTTTTTGATGTTGGGAAGTTTATTTGAGGTAAAAGATGGGTTTAAAATATAAATATAGAAATATTATATAATTATCTATCAAATAAAAAGAAAATAAGTTATTTATTGATTTTTTTTTTTTTTTTTTTTTTTTTTTTTTTTTTTTTTTTTTTTTTTTTTTTTTTTTTTTTTTTTTACGATTTTGATATCAACTTTTAACGGCAACTTTTTTTTTTCTTTTACCATTTTCTTGTTTATGGGCTTAAATCTTTCCTCAAATAACAAAAAATGAGTGTTTTGTGCCGGAACAGTTTTCGGTTTTATGTGTAAAAAATTCGATTTTCGATTCGAAGTTTCAAATTAAGAAAACAATTGTCTTTATTAAAAAAAAAAAAAAAAAAAAAAAAAAAAAAAAACTTTCGGTGCGTTAAACTTTAAAGCCGGTTTTCTCAAAACTATGTTTCTTCTAATCGGGCGATAAGTTAGCGCTTTCAATTTTAGCCCGACCAACTTCAGGTTTTCACTGCCGATTCTTAATTATATTTGCTAGTAAAGTCCGTAAGGATTTTCTCATTCATTGAATTATTACGATTTTAAGGCAGATTTTCGAAAGATTTTTTACTAGAAAATGAAGAATTGCTCACCATTTTCAAAAAAATTAACATATCTTAAAAATCGTACGTATTTTAGTGGATTTGACCGTTTTCTTTCAAAATTATTTTAGTTTTTTGTTTTAGATTATAAATTACCCTCTGCAGATTATCGCACGCGAAAAAATAGGGTTTCCGTTTGTCTGACATAGCGCCGCCATATTTTCGAAGAATTGTAATTTTCTTTTTGGATACTTTAACATCCCCTATAAAACGGTTGATATAAAGAATTGAAAAATATACATATTTTTTTCTACATATTTTGATATTCTTTTATTTTGGAATGTAAGAAATAAAAGGAAAACCGAGCAACAAAATAATACTTCACCCATTGAGTCAAAGGTGGCTGGCAGCCATGCTTCCCCGGCGCTAATGGTCTTGGAGCAGACGCGTTTTAAAAAACATATATAACAAATTATTGTATAACAATTGTATTGTTCCTTTAATCTACTCTCTAAATGAATTAGTGAAAGAATCATGTCAATATTATTTTCCAAACTCGAGATATAAAATAATGAATTTTCAACCTATTTTATTTTATTTCTTAGCTCCCAAGGCTCGGATACGTGTCAACGATTTTTCGATGCAAAATCACCAAGAAAAAAAAATGGGCCTGATCGGTTACCCCACCACTCTATACTCCCATTATGAGATCATACCAGCGTCATTTCACTTTTGTTAATTTAAAAATGCTTGTTGTTGCAAGCAATTTTCCAAAATGACGTTCATCTGTAGAAAGGTTTCACTTATTTTTCCCCTTTTTAAAATGAGTTCCTAATTTTTATTTATGCTTTATTTTTCAACATGTAATAGATTTTTAGTCATTTTTTTTTCTTTCCATTTATAATGAAGTTCGTACTAATTATTTATGCTTTTCTTTTCAATATTTTACAATGTTTTAGGTATTTTTTTACTAAATGTTTCCAATTCTTTGTTACATATTTCATTAAATATGGTTAAATATATATGTACATATTTTGAATTTTATTTTACATGAACATCCGTTCCCTAGTTATCAGTGTTAACAGAGAATATTGAATTATTTGTTGTTATGCTTTGGTAAAAATCCAAGAATATTCAAGGAGAATAGAAATTAAAATTTTGAGAAGGTAAATTGCCAACAGCGTTCCTTGGTCTTAAATTAACTGCTAAAACATTAGGCTTACTAAAATGAATATATAAAAGAAATTGACGTATTTGAAGTTTACAAGAAGTAAATGCCCAAAGAATGATCAACAGTTCTGATTATTTGGGAGGGAATAAATAGAAGTTTGATGTAAAATATAATATGAATTTACCTTTCTCCCCTTTGATTGCAGGCCTTCCATTCGCCCCTGGCATTCCAGGAGTTCCGTCGATTCCTGGGGCACCTTGTTCTCCTTTGAATCCCTGAATTCCTGGTGGCCCTTGGTGACCCTGAACAAAAACACATCATTCTATTATTATATGAATATTTTCAGGACCTCTGCATCGGTAAGAGGGGGCTTTTACTGTGCTTAATATAGCATAAATATCCTCTGGCGATGACTAAACTGATAAAAAGCGACAGAAAAAAGCGTCCGAGCATAGCCACCGCGCATGCGCCTATGGGATTACATAGTTTTGTCGGGTGGACCTAAAGCATATTTATGTTCCTGAATTTGAGCAGCAGGCTCTAAACGACTTTTTTTTACGGACGTTTTGTCCAGGTAATGGCTACCATCAAAAGTAGGGAAGTATTAGCGGGGTTGAGTAATTGTCTAATGAGAATTTCGTTACATTTTGTTTTATGTAAGTTTATATTTTAGCGCTTTCCCTTCCTGTCTCCATACGGAGGAAACACGCTAAGAAAATGACGGTGGTTTAAATTTGTGTGGGTGTTTATATATATATATATATATATATATATATATATATATATATATATATATATATATAAAGTATCGGTACACCAGAAAAAAAAAGATTTTTGGGGAATAATCGTCATTCTTACGTTTTTACGTTAATATGCGATGCACAGGGTGCGCGAGTGTAAAAAGTACAAGCCTATAGTTTATTAAAGAAAAATGTTATTATTTTTCTTCAAGAAAGTGAAGTCTAAGTGAAAGAATCGTTTTACAAAACGTGCATCATTAACAAAAGTTTAGTGAGTAAACATTTTCAATAAAATAGTGATAGAATATCTAACAAAAATAAAAGCTATGAAATCCACTGTAAACATAACCTCCAATGTAGCAGAGTTACAAGATCATCCTTTATGCACTAGCGATAAAGCAGTCGTCTTTAATGCTATAAAGGGGATAAAACAAGAAGAATATGTATCAAGGTTCGCAGATATAGTTGATGCTAAAACTATTAAATTTGCTTCCTATATTTCAGGAGGCAGGTTTTGTTTACATTTTGACAGTAAGATTGTAGTAGACAAACTAGTCAACGAACAGAGACATATAATTATTCGTGGACAAGATATTCTATTGAGGCGTTTCTTAGAGCCAGGAAAGAGAATCGTTGTATCCAATGCTTTCCCAGCTATCCCTAATGAAGCCATCGAAGAAGCTTTGAAGAAGTTAGAAATAGAAGTAATGTCGCCCGTCATATGTTTAAGAGCTGGCCTCCGTGATCCACGGTTAGCTCATGTACTCAGTCATAGGAGGCAGTTCTTTATCAATCCTGATAGCGTTGAAAAGCTACCTTCATCAATGGTTATCACAGTTGAAGGAAAACCTTGGAAAATATTCTTTAGTTCTGAAAAAGTCAGCTGTTTTATATGCAAAGGTCATCATTTAGCAAATGCATGTCCTGAAGCACATAAAACTAAGTCGGATAATTCACTAGACCATGGTAAGTCTAAAAAACACCAAGCTTTCGAAAAGAAGAATACTTCTATTAACAAATCCCCCGTACTGACTCAAAAACCTGAAGAATTGATACATATTTCTCGCAGTTCAACAACCGAGCAAAGTCTAATATTCGTAGAAAACCGACGTCAAAATTTCCTTCCTGAAATAGTGAAACAGGTGCCAGAGGAAAACGAAAATAAAAGTAAAGGTGATATACGAAAAGAAGATGATTTGAGCGATTTATTGAACTCTGCTGAAAATTTATATAAAAGAATGGAAAATCTAGAGGAGGCTTTGTCTACAATTTCCGATTTCCATATTGACGGAGCAGCTGAATTTGATACTCCAAGTAGAGCTAATCCGAGTATTGAAGAAAGGAAGATAGGGACAGAAGGAAGAGAAGAACATGATGCTGAGGCATTAGTGACTTCTCTGAAAGCTGCAAAAGAACAGAAAAGGAACACTACATGCACAGGTGGACTTCGGACAACTCCAAAAATACCTGCTACGGGGAAAAAAGAACCTTTGAAACCCAAAGCAAAACAAGAACAATTCAAGAAAAAGTAGAAACGGGTTTCTTTTTATAGATTGTACAGTTTTCTAATTGCTGTGATTAGATATTTTTATTATAGGAGCAAAAGGGTAAAAAAAAATAACACAGCTGTCAATGCTTGTTATACATACTATGTACGTAAAATTACTTTTTTTTTTTTTTGTTTTCTTTACATTTTGTTCATACTTCTTTATATTTAACTATGTTTTATGTCAAATATCAATATGTAAATTTGCTATATAAGATCTTTGTTTAAATTTGAGCAAATCGCCTTCGTTGCTAAGCTCATTAAATAAATAAATAAATAAACGTTAATATGCTTGCAGGTATTCGTTGTCAAGGTTCTGTATCGTAGGAAAGCGAATGAAATAATTTTTTAAGGAGTATACTTGTAACCGTTTACGAGAAAAAACTACTTTTCACAACTAATTTTTAGTTTGGGTGTTCAGAAACTATTGATTCAGTTGAAACTAGTTCCAGACGTTTGACATTCATTTAATCTAAGATGGTTAAATTTTGGTTGTGTTTGGAGTTAAGGAAGTGTTAGAAAAAAAAAAATGTATTACCAGATACGAAAAGTTTTCGAATCGTGGTATAGTTTCCAAAATGTTTCGAAAACGGTTGAGAAATCGTGGTAAGTGGAAAGTAACTATTCGAAAGCTTACTAATTTCTCTACAAAAATGTCTTTGAAGTAATATCCAATGGGACGTTTTTCTGAACTGGTTTTGTCGTTGTATTATTTGGTTGGTCTTTTTTTTTTTTTTTTTAATAAATTCAACAGTAAAATGAGTATTTTAGTAAAACATGGCAAGAAAATGAGGAACGTATTGGTTATAATATTTCCAAGAGCGAACGTTGAAAAAGAGGATGGAGTAATTTCCGCATGGGATAGTGTCAGTTTCTTGTTATGGCGCCTAAAATCGTATTTCGCTTAGAGATTTCATCTCATATTTTTCTCGAAAGAACAAACCCTATCAATAACACCTTCTATTCATCGTAATGGCACTAGGATGTGAATAGAAAGGAGCTATGATGACGCAGTTCCTGCGAGTCGGACTTACTTTTTTTTGTTTACTCATTTTGAGTCTGTGGGTTACTAATGAATGGCCAATGCAAAATCTTCAAAATGCCTCATCTTCTGTATATAAATTTGTTTTTCTCTTGAGTAAAATAAGTAATTGGTTGTACTAAAAAGATAATTTGTCCGAACGAATGGTCCGAATTTTAGCAATCTTGCTCCAGGGAACTGTACCATATCGATCGGCCATTCTCGCTCAGGGAACATCGTAAAAATGGAAATGAAATCCCACGAGCAGCTTTAGCAAATGGCTCCTACTATTTCTACAGTCATTTTTCTAGCCGGAAAAAAATTTAATACGCCAAACCTCTCATACTTTACACGCTTTCAGAACAAAAAAAGATATTTTATCACTAATAAATCAAGCACAAACACAAATTAAATCCAAATGGGTAAAAACACACGCAGGAATATCAGGAAATGAAATGGCATATAATCTTGCAAAATACGCCTCTCACACCTGGTAGAACAATATATAAATTATCATGAAGATTAGATAGTTAGCGGTCGAGGTGATAAGCAAACATGGAATAGTTGGGATTCGGCTAAAAAGAAACCTCAATACGATTTTTGTATTGAGATTTTTTACAAAAATCGTATTGAGGTTCCTTTTTGTCCGAATCCCAACTATTCCATGTTTGCTTATAAATTATCACTTGGGAGGTTGACATTTTCGCTGAGAAGACTAGTCTTGGGACTTGTCAACTGAAGTTGGCCAAAACAGACAAAATACACACATTTCTTAAGATGTTCCTACAACAAATTAACCACTCAAAAATCAATCCGCCACCGACATCTCCACAAAATTATATTGAATCAATTTTAAACTTGCTGATACTGACAATATATGTCACATAATTATTGTTAATAAACAATTAATATATGAAGGTAAACAGCCCCAATATCTTCGAAATTTTTTGAAATATAATAACATAGGAAGGCTAATCAGTCCTAACAGTTTAATATTTGTTACGCTATTTTAGATGAGGGCCACAAAAGTCCAGGGGTCTTAGTGACATTTTTAAAAAAAATGAGTTAGATACAGGAATGGGTTGTGAACACTGTAATATTCTACATGGTAAATAGATCAAGTGATTTTCTTGACAGTTGCTGCCACCTTGCTTGTGTTCTTGAGAATTGTAGCTTTTGTAATATTAACATTAGATTTACCAGAACAGTCATTTTGACTGGTCGTGCAATTGCAATTCAAAATTCCTACTACACATAACATTTGAATTCCTAAATGATGTTATGCCTGTTGTAGCTATAATTAAAGGATACATTTAATGTTACTTTATATATATTAGTAACAAATATATATTTTGTAATTGGCATTTATACCATTATCAGGTCTGGTAAATCTAGTGTTAAGTCCAGAAAGAAATTTAGGGGTCTATGTGCAGATTCTCCAATTCTTTTGGGTATTAGCAATAAACCGGATGATGCATCTATTATGTATCATCGGTAACAGCTAAGGTCCTGATGATTCGTCTAGTATGATCGTAACTGTAAAAATCTAGTTTTTGCTATCGCCACATATGTTCAACTTTGACTCCATTTTCCTAAAAACATTGAGTTTGTTACTTAGATCCTAGCTTTTAGGGTCCTCAAATATAAATCTGTTTCCCGTTGTGAAGTCTAAAATCTTGCTTCGCTTTGACTTTTTAATATTGTATTAAATATGCTTTAAAATATTTCAATTAAAATTCATTTTTCACCATTAACTGTTTTTACGCTAAGAATTCCAAACTATACTAGGAATAATACAGAAATGCAGTAAGATGAGGCAGTTTCTCTGAGTCCCTTTTTTGTATAAGGTCGAGCTGTAAGATATATATATATATATATATATATATTTATATATATATATATATATATATATATATATATACCCACACACAAAGTTGAACATCATAGGGCATGGATTTGAAGTGTATCTGGTATAATCATCGGATCAACGTCATAAGCCAGTGTTTTCGTTCTTCTAGCACGCTAAAAACATTAATAGTTCAAAAATAGGCCGGAAGGTTGATACGAGGATCGTGTAAGGGAAGTTGGACTTAGAAAATGAGTGACAAACTCAGCTGGGCAATCATAATCCTATGAGGGTGAGTTATAAGAGGGCTTATACACCCTGGCTGAATGTAGACAGTTCAATACGTGTTTGATTAACATGGCGTCGCCTTATAATCCACCTAACGAAGAACCTCGCAATACAACCAATCAGCTTTGCAAATAGCGCCGGCCGGGCGAACTTGATTGCAAGGAAGATTGAGGATCGAGTCATCCAATTATAGTTTTGTAGTTCCACATATTTAGAATGCCATGAAGGGGGAAAAAAAGCTGCAATGCTCAGAAAGGTTACATCGGACTCCATTGTTTATGCTATATACGATAATAATTTATTTTAAATAGCTGGTCGCTAGATACAGCTCTTCGTGTAGACCAAGCATAGGTACCAAGCTCTCTCGTGCAATTCTCGTGGATCCACAACGGAAACTCGTCAAAGCTGTGATTTCTTTCTCCTCCTCCAAATATGATCAATTGAATTGAAAAAAAAACTTTTGAAATATTTTTGATCAGCATCAACAAGAAAGGCTATATATATATACTTGTTAAAATTACAAGTAAAAACAACAACAAACGATTAATTGTCTTACGAAGAGAAGGGATGGTTGGTATTCGGCTAGGAGAAAAAAAAGTCCGACTCGCAGGAACTGCAGCATCTTAGCGCGGTTCCGTTCATGTCCCTAGTGCCATTTGATAAGCTTAGAAAAGAAATAAACTTATTTTTTTTTATATATCTCGTGAAAATTGTCAAAATCCTCTCGAACATCTCGAATAAAAGTGATATTAAGGCGTCAGGGACACCGACAGTAGCTAAATTTTACACAGAAGCGGAAATTACAGAATCTGGCTCTCATTCTAAAGCAAAGGTCTATAAATCAATACAAAATATGCCTAATAAAGCCTTTCTAGTGGATACAGAAGCATGGGCGTATATGAGGGGGGGGCTGCAGCCCCTCCCGAAATTTTGAATTGATGATAAAAACTTCTCGTAAAACCCTTAAAAATAAATTAAATAAGATCACTTAGTTCATAAAACATATTTTATTTTACGTGTAATAGTGTTTTAGTTGCCTAAGACTATTCCAAGCTCTAAATATTTAGTATTCCATACCCTGGAAATGGTCTCAGCCCCCCCCCCCGAAATTGTTTTTATATACGCCCATGTACAGAAGGATCAAGAAGAAGTACACAAGATTGAGAAGAATACCCTGCCTAATATAGCCTATATAGAATAATATGCCGAATAAAACCTATCTAGTTAATACACAAGGACAAATAAAAGTCTTGACGAATAACAAGTCAAGAAAAAAAACTTTATTTAACAAAATAAAACAAAGTTTAGTTGCCCAACTAAAATAGAATAATATATCTAATTAAGTCTATGAAGTAGACACAAATGGACCAAAAACAAGTCTTGTGAAATATTGTTTTTTTTCTAATTAAATACTTTTTTTCAATATTTAGTATATAACCTTTGTTGAAAACTATTGATTGCTAATTGATGAATTGGTTTACAACTAAGTAGTCTTTATGAATATTTAGTATATAACCTATGTTTGGATCTGTGTTTTTGGGGTGCTCTCCGCCTAGGCTTTGTATTTGTGTCGGCAGATACCTGGGGTATATTTACAGCTCTTGAGGATTAACTCTTAGCAGGTAAATTTCCTGCGGACCTTCTGCTTCTACGGGCATTGAACCGCAAGAAGTAATCCTCCGTCGTCGGTTCTTAACTATGTAGACTCGCTAATGTTATCCAATCTTAGATACATCGTATTTAAAATCCACAGCAAAAACACGACATTTCATCGGAATCCCCTGCTGAATAAAACTTATATAGAATAATATGCAAAATAAAGCCTATCTAGTGGATAAAAATAGAGGAAAAAGCCGTTCGTGGTGGTAGAAAATCTTAAAAGTATTTCGCTCAGAAATCTCCGAAATATTGTCACTAATTTTACGTATCCTGTTTTATAGCCAAATAGATTTATATTCTATAATCAATAAGAAAAACCTACTAACAATAAAAAACTATGGGTAACAGATGAAAATAGGGAATACCAAGAATAATTCTAAAGAACGAAATCAACAACAGTACTGTAATCTAGATATTCATACGGCATCTTCGAATTCTAAGAAACAAAATATTGATTCTAATTATACGTATCCTGTTTTATTGACAAATACATTTGGCTACTATAAGCAATTAAAAACACTAGGGAATATGCCAAAGAACTCGGAGTAGGAGCCTCGACAGTTTCAAGACATTTGAAGGAAATCGACAAATCCAAAACTGACATTTCATACGGTACAGCCTGTTATATTTTTAACAATGAAAAGCAATTCATTGTTAAAAATATTATTATCTTATTTTAATTAATCTGTTTTATTGTCAAATACATTATCCTACTATAACCAATGAAAAAACAACAAGGAATAAAAACAAACAAGAAGAACCGTTCGAATAAACGAAATCAATTACTTCAAAGTTTAAGCACTTATTTCTCCGATTGACATAGCCTAATCAAAAATTGTTTCAGAATCTTTTTTGTAGAACATTTAGTAAGCTTTCGCATGGTAACCCTCCGTTTACCAATATTCCTAACCGTCTTCGAGATATCAGGGAATGTATACGAAGTTCCCAAAACATTTCATGTCTGTTAATAAAATATTTTATTCTAATCCTTCCTTAGCTCCAAACGTAACCGAAATTGTAACATATTAGTGTTGATGAAATTCAAACATGCAGAAAGTGTTTCAACTGAATCCCATAATTTTAAGTATCAAAATCAAAGACAAAAAGAACAGTTCGAATAAGCGAAATCAATTACTTTAAAGTTTTAAACACTTATTTCTCCGATTGACATCGCCTAATCAAAACTTTCATTAGAACCTTTTTTGTAGAGCATTTAGTAAGCTTTCCAATGGTTTTCTTCCGTTTCCCAAGATTCTTAACCTTTTTCGAGATATTAGGGAAAGTATTCAAAGTTACCAAAACTTTTTTATGTCTGTTAATAAAATATTTTATTCTAACCCTTCCTTAACTCCAAACGCAACCAAAATTTCAACATATTAGTTTTAATGAAAGTAGAAGATGCAGTAAATGTTTCAACTGAATCCCATGATTCTAAGTACCCAAACCAAAAACGGCATTCAAAAATTATTTTTTCAGTTTTCTCGAAAACGGTTAAAGCTATCGCCTTGAAAATGGTTTCATTCGTTTTCCTAGCCCAAGAAGCCTATAAAACGAGTACTTACAAGCTTATGAACTCAAAAACTTAAGCGTTACGATTTTTTTTGCGCGAATTTCGCCCCAAACGCCATCTTCCAGTGGGCGGATTTTGCTGGTTAACGAACTTGACCTTTCAAATTGGACGACAGATTTTTGTACCAAATTTCATCAAAATCGGACCATCAGGGAAGCCAGAAATGAGCGAACAGACAAATATATATATATATATATATATATATATATATATATATATATATATATATATATAAATATATACATATATATATATACAAATTTGAACCACCGTTATTTTCGGTCTCTAGGGGTTCTGAAACGCGAAATTTTCTAGTCGGCACTTCCGGATTGTTTCATTGTATCAACCCTATAAGCGGGGTTCCTCCCTATGGGGGAGGGAGGAACCGCGCTAAAAGTCAGACCTTCAGGAAGGAATCTGCATTGGACGTTTCGGCTGCACTTTGGCAGCCTTCTTCAGCACTAGAAAATGCGTAGGGGGGAGAGAAGAAGACCAAGAAGACATTTAGGTAACCAAGATTTCTTCCTAAAGGTCTGAAGTTTTTTTTCCTCGCCGAATCCCAACCATTCCTTGGCTTCGTATCACTGCAACGGCTAACTATCTCTATCTCGCTTAATTGTCTTTTTAATGGGCCATGTTTTGTCGCAGAGATCTCAGTAATTATATGTCTAATGTAAAAGATCAAATATTAGAAAAAAAAAAAGAAAAACTTTAAGAGACAAGTTTAAATAAGAAGATCAAAATTTTTATGATATTGATATAGAAGCCATTGTGGCTAAACATCCACCCCCCCTCTCTGCTATTGCTATTGGATCTGCAAGGCAGTTAAAACGTATATAATTTGGAGTGGATTTTTCAGCATAACATACTAGCAATAATAACTTTTTTATTATGCTTATATGCTTGTCCTGTAGACATTAAACTTACAATTATTTACAACGTTACTGAATATTTTTTTTTCTACGCTGCAGTGTTGTTTTTACGTGGTCAAAAGTACAACTACATGCTCATAGTACTATTTTTTTTTAATTAATAACAAATATTACAACAGAAAAAAAATTAATATGGCCTTAATATTCAAGCTAAGAAAAATTAATTTTTGCAAAGTTGTCAAAGGAACAACACCTTCCACTATATATATATATATATATATATATATATATATATATATATATATATATATATATTTATATATATATATATATATATATATATATATTTATATATATATATATATATATTATTTATTCTTATAGATGACCCAAAATATCAAAATTCTTTTTTATCCTAGGAGGCATGGGGTCATTAAAGCAGTCTTCCTTTATTACACCACTTTATTTATTGGGTCCTGAGTATTAAGTATTTAATACTGAGAGTATTAAGCCGGACTCCAGAGGGAGTACTTGGTAACGGGAGGACTTCCTTGCAAGAAGTGCCCCTGAAGAGGTGCGAAGAAAAGATGCACGAAACATGTCGGGCCCAATAAATAAAGTGGTGTAATAAAGGAAGACTGCTTTAATGACCCCATGCCTCCTAGGATAAAAAAGAATATATATATATATATATATATATATATATATATATATATATATGTATATATATATATATATATATATATATATATATATATATATATATATATGTATATATTTATATAATGCTACAGCCTGTCCTGTGACCTTCATGTGACCTTAGACTGGATGTTTTACATTATTAATAATATCAATGACATTATTGACATTAATTATAAACTAATTTATTTACTGATGAAAATCAGCAACAATCAGCCATTTTTTTGTTATATTCTCGGTATGAAATTGAGTTTTGGACCGTGGAAGCTTGTTGGAAAGTAAATTTGTGCTTGAATGTGTAATTTCGGTAACAAAATAGACGGGGTCTTTGTTAGTTGTGAATGAATGCTTCATTCACCGTAAAATGTTTTCATGCAAGAATTGGATTCCAGACTTTAATTTCGTTTAAAATCAATCGTTTCATTTCGAACAATTGTTGAATAAAATTCTAGTTTCTCTTATAAAGAAATATGATTTTTTGCCAATTTATTGATTAACTTTAGCGAAAACGTTTCGCTAAGGATTGAATTGATTTTGGAATTTATTTAATTAGGTTTTCGCAGCTAAGGCGATAAAAAAAAAACCGTGTCCAGTAGGTATTATTTGTTCATTTAATTTTCCAAGGCAAAAAACGTCTAGGCTAACATGGACCGAAACCCTGATTTTTAATTTTTCTCTTATCTCCAGTAAGTGTGATTGTTAGAGTGTTATTAATTTTTACTCCTTGTACTTATTGTAAAGGTCTTGTACATATTAATCTTACTCCAATAGAAGTCCGGAGTTCAGCAGAAAGAATTCAGGGGTAAGCCGCGCAGAGCTGTGGGGCACTAAAAAACGAACATTAGATATTTACATGACACACGTGTTAATTTATTGGTAGGGGAAACAATACGATACTTAATAAAAATAAAATTGGCAAAACGGTGGCAGTAATCAATTTTAAATTATTAAATTTTAGAATCTAATAGATGTTTATAAAAAAAAAATCTAAATATATATATATATATACATATATATATATATATATATATATATATATATATATATATATATATATATCTGTCTGTTTGTTCCTTATACAAATCCATACTGTTTGACCGATTTTGACGAAACTTGGAATACTGGTAGGTCTTGATAAGGGAAGTCTCGTAGGCTAAGTCAAAAACGTCTACCAGCTGTCTGTCTGTATGTTTGTTTCTTATACACATCCACACCCTTCGTCCGATTTTGACCAAACTTGGCACACAGGTAGGTCGTGACACGGGGAGTGTCATAGGCTAGGTCAAACACGTCTACCAATGAACCCTAATAGTTACAGATTTGCGTTATTAGATTTTAATATTCATTATTTCGTTTCTAATTTATTTTTGCTTTTATAGATGCAGAAAGTAGGTGTAGCATAGCACGCCGGGTAACAGCTAGTGTTTTATAAATAATGTCAGTAGAAATAGTTATTATTTTAGTCGGAAGAGTTTGAAGAGGCACCAGAAACGCAGAAATTAGAGCTGATATTTTTATTATTGACCTTCCGCCAATTTTAAGTGAATTTAGGAATATTAAAGGTCACGAAGGGTGACATCCTTTAATTTTAAAAAAGGCACGCCGTTACGAAAAATAATAAAAATCATAATGAACATAAAAATCCTTTGGTTTATAAACCGCCAGCAACAGAACCTATAAACAAAGATGATTTAGAGATCGAATAAATAATAACTCCAGCGATTAATAATAGTTCATATTTCGTCCCTGCCATGTCAAACTATGGAATATGCAAAATCTCGTTTTTAGATTCGGGACTTTGCTCTTGTATTGTGAACAATACGGCAACTCTAACGCCTGTATAGAATAGCCTTTAATGCCTTAAATAAAGTATCGAATAAGACCATTTTTGAATATATTATTTCGTCAATGGATAAAATATATTCGTTCCTATTTTGCTCCGATTTGCATATTCGTTAGTTTGACATGGCAGGGACGATTTATAGTTTATTATGGAATTTCAATTCAGTTCACAATTTCACATCAGATATGGAGTGCCTGTGTAGATGTTGATTAAAATGACTCCACGTGGTTAGCGGTCTAGCACGTGGTGTTACTTCAAAAGGCTAATCTCTCGGCGAAATTGAGAAGCAAGGATTTCTTCATTTAGAACGATTGCGGTTTGCAATAAGGAAAATCCGATGTAAATTAAAACTTGTTAAGAATCTGGTCGGGAATATTATAGAGAACATAATATAAGAACTTTCCAGCCTCCAGAATTTTCCGAAAAAAGTGAAACTAATTTTTAATGAATTAGTGAATCTATCTGAGGTATTATGGTATTCATGTACCTAGGCAAGTGGCCTAAAATATCAAAGTTTTCAGTTTATCTAAACTCTCTTTGTAATTTATATTTTGTTTGTTGAAGGGTCAATCCATGAACTCGATCAAAAAGAACAACTCTAGGCTGCTCATATAGACGGAAAAGTTCAATTCCGCATGCGCGACATTTTGAGGGAAATATTCCCGAAGGTTCCACCATTTGCAAACTCCCATTTCAAGGAGCAACACGATACGTGAAACATTATAAAAACTGATTATGTCTCGTTTAAGACTAGGTAAGGCTTTGAGGAAGGTATCTAATATTTATCAATGCTTAGACAAAGTTAAGACTATAAACGTTTTAAACATCCTAGAGGTAAGGTTATAACAGAGAGAATTGTTACCGCCAATTTATTGCACAGGGAATATAGGGCAAGCCCTTTTTACTCCAACTAAACCATCTATTTGAACAGGCTATAGCTTAAATTGTTTTAGCCTTAGCTTTGGCTAAGTATTGATCAATATTAGACCCGAGTAGTACTAAACGAGACAAAATCAGTTTTTATTGACTTTAAAGCAGTGTGTTGTTCATTCTAATGGAAATGCAAATGCAACATTTCCCACAGAATTTCGCGCATGCGCGATTAGAAATATTCCACTAAACGGTCTATAACCCCCTAAAAAGCTCCGACCATCCCCTCACGTTCTTCATTAGACACTCAGACCATCACATATATCATTAAAACTTCCATCTTAATATATTCGTTGAAATTTAAATAAAAATCATCAAAATGTAGGTATGAAATGATAAATCTAGAACTAACATTGAAACGTGTGCCGTACAATTTTTCTTTCTCCTTACCATAATTTATTTATTCCTTTTTGCTCAGAAATACTTTATAATTTTATCTATATATATAAAAATCACGAGTCTGTCTGTTTATCCGTTTGTCTGTTTGTTCCTTATACAAATCCACACCGTTTGACCGATTTTGACCAAACTTGGAATACTGGGAGGTCTTGATCCGGGATGTCTCCTAGGCTAAGTAAAAAACGTCTACCAGCTGTCTGTCTGATGTTTGTTCCTTATACAAATCCACATAGTTTGATCGATATTGATCAAACTTGGCACACATGTAGGTGCCATAGGCTAGGTTAAAATCGTTTATGACTCACAGTTCGGAGTTCATGGGTTCGAAACAATGAACTGGGTTCCTAATTTATTTTTTATTTTATAGGTGCAGAAAGTATGCGTAGCATGGCACACCGGGTATACAATAAAAATGAAGAACAAGAACTTGTTTTATTTGCACTATTTAAGAATTCGGTTCAATCAAAGTCAGAGGTCAGACACTTGGTTCAGACTCTTTCCCTTTTCCTGTCGAAGCCTGGAAATGTGGTCCATCCAGAGTAATCTCGGCCTTCCTCGTGGACGACGTCCAGTGGGCCGAGTCTGAAAGAACTTCCGTGGATTTCGTTCTTAGCTCATTCTACATAGATGCCCAAACCACCTCAGCTTTCTCTTCTCCACTGTTTCCTTCAAGGAAACTACTCCCACATCACTCCGTATCCTATCGTTCCTGACTTGGCCCTTGTCAGACCTCCAACTCTACGGAGATACTTCATTTCTGCGGCTGTAGCCCTACTCCATTGTTTTTTTATTCAGACCCAGCTTTCACTTCCGTACAGAAGTTTTTCATTTCTCTCTTCCCCAGCACAGTGTTACACATCTGCTAATACACATTATTTGACTTTTTTATCCTGTTTGAAAGCTCTAAATTAAAGAACAAGGCAAAACGCTCCTAGATCGTACGAAAAGCAAATTGGATAGTTTAACCAGGGATTTAGTAATTTTCTCGCGTTCCAACTCATTGTCGGCATAGATAATCCAGCTGGCAAACAGCTAAAATTAAAATCCCCCACAGACAAGATTGAAATAACGGAGGGAGATGAAGTTAATTAACCCAATCCCTCCAAGAGTATCTGACGAGCGAGTAATTAAATATTTACGTGGTTTTCAAAGCCCCTGCAATGAGGCCAACCTGTTGAGCGGTATATAAACGGCTTCACTCTAAATATCCGCCTCTTTTCTCACTGAAATTCTTGTGAAAATAACAACGCTCTTGGAAAATACCAAAGGAATGTGGTTGCTGTTTATACAAATTTCTTTGGCAAAGGAACTCCTGGAAAAGAAATGTCAAATGCACGTGTAAGAGGATTTTAATGGACAACCCGTGCTCAATTAAAATTCCATTATCCGTGATATTGAGGTAAAAAGCATGAAAGGCTTTTGTAATCTTGAAATCTTCCTACATTCGTAAAT
This sequence comes from Gonocerus acuteangulatus, assembly GCA_946811695.1. Taxonomy (NCBI): domain Eukaryota; kingdom Metazoa; phylum Arthropoda; class Insecta; order Hemiptera; family Coreidae; genus Gonocerus; species Gonocerus acuteangulatus. Next base: position 66,790,321 of record OX328128.1, read on the forward strand.
TTAAAAGTAGACGTTCATAAAAATATAGTAGAACCAATATATATACATATAAAAATATGTTACCAGCAAAGTGTAGAAGCCAGACATTCTATATGATGCCTTAGCGGTTTAGGCAAAGTATAGAAAGTATTAATTTTTACAATATATTGCACACATTGGGGGCGAGTTTAGCTCAGTGGTAGAGCACTCGACTAATGAACTGGAGGACCAGGTTCAAAACTCGAGCGCGCACTAAAGATTTTTTCTTCTAGTGCTGCCGTTCGAGGGTTGGATTTGGGGTCCCAGATCGTCCCTAGGCTCACCCAGCCTTCAATTAATGTAATTAATAATGGGTACCTTGGGCGCTAATGACTAGCAGTCGAAGCAGCCAAGGGGAAAATCAGGCGGCCGGAGCATATTGTTGACCACACTATCTCCCTAGTGTGCCGTATGGTCAAGAATCAGATACCTCTACAGTATCTGCCCCTCTGGGCCCTTGTGGCCTGTTACGGGACTGATTTTTTTTTTTTTTTTTTTTTTTTTTTTTTATTACACACATTGCCTAGGCATTCTATAAAATGCCTAGGTATTCTATAGAATGCCTGTTGCTTACGTGGCATTGTATAAAATTAAAAAGGTTTTGAGTTTACTCTATACACTTTAACCTAGGTAATTTGAATAACTTTAAAAATTTGTTAAAAACAAGCTGTTTTCGTACGGTAAACAATTTATTTAAAACAATATATTAAGTGAGATTGTAATATACACATGTAGAGCTACTTGTTGAGTATTGTGACACTTAGAATTGCTTTACATGAAGCCCCCTACACTACCGCTGTCCACCGGTAGTTACTCTTACAAACTACAAATCCTGTCTTTCATACTTTGCCTAAAGCTCAGAATGCATTCTTTAGAATGCCTGATTTTATACTTTGCCGGTAATAACACACACACACACATATATATATATATATATATATATATATATATATATATAGGGTGATTCATGTCTAAGTAGCCAAACTCTAGAAGGTGATTCTAGACATGATTTTGATCAAGGGAGTTCATCTAAAAGGTCTAATCTTGAAGGATATATGTCCAATTTTCTAGTTTTTTTTAACGTAGACATATTTTTTAAAAAATAAGAACGGGTTGCTAAAAAACTGTTCAAGGTAATTAAATGCTAATTATACCATTATAAAATAGAGAAAATTTGTTTTAATTAACTAAACCCATTGACAGAAGGAACTTTCTGGATGTCCAATAACGCGGGGATGGAGGAACTGCGCTAAAATAAAAAAAAATCAAAAAAATCTATAGGTCTCTCTCTCCCTCCTCTTTTTTGTTCTCTCTCTCTCTCTCTCTCTCTCTCTCTCTCTCTCTCTCTCTCTCTCTCTCTCGCTCTCTCTCTCTCTTCCTCCTACATTCTCTCCTAACATGTTTCAATTATTAACCATAAAATTTTATTCCGTAAGTATAATATCATGTCAAAATTTATGAATAATTTGTTAAATAAATGTAGAGCTTGTCGATTTCCCTGCAGACCATAACGACCCTTCCTTTTATAATAGGATGGACTATTATGGTTGCCGAAATGGTTTCAGAATCTCCTTCTAATGACCAACCCTTCTCTTCTCTCCGGGATCACCTTTAGCCAGCCTAAGAATAAACCAGGCTTTAGAATTTTTTAAAGAATATATTTTTACTCCATATTTTGGTGTTTATTTTTAACTGTTGTTCCTCAGAGCTACGAATATCAATAAATATTTGCAATATATCTATGAATTTTATATGAATAAAGACCGTAAATTGAAAGAATCATTCTAAAAAGGACGCCAACATTTTTCTGTAAAATCATCAAATTTAAGAAAATTGCTTGAAAGCAATGTTGGGGAATTTATATCAGCCCATTTCATGATAAAATGAAATATTTCTTGATTTTAAACCTAAGCAGCAAGGAGTCCGGATAAATAAATATATAATAATAATATAAATCTTCTTAGAATACTAAGAGAATATTTATATAATTTACAATGTTAATAATTGTATTTCCCCTCGATAATTATATATGATGAAAAAAAATCACATTTTGAATTAATACAAGTCTCAAAGAGTTGCACATAATGTACTACAACCAGAGATGAATCGGGCCACTGAATTACAAAATTGCAGAATTCTTTAATTATGGGAGAAAATACATGGAAACCCGGAACATGGTTTCTGGGGCGAAATTAGCACGAAAAAAATCGTAATGCTTACGTTTTCGAGTTAATGTGCTTGCACTCGTTTTATACGTTCTTCAACTTGTTACTGTTTCCGAGGAAAGTGTATAAACGTAGCTTTTGAATCTAATTATAGGTTTAGGTAGGTACTTAAAATTTTTGGATTGAATTTTCTACGTGTTTGAAATATACCTGAACAAAGCTGTTGAAGCTTTGGTTACAATTGGAGTTAATGAAGTATTCAAAAAAAAAAGAAATAATAAAAAATGATTAGTACACATGAAAATTAGGGATCATGGCAAGTAGAAGGTCAGAAGCTTACTATATTCCCTACGAAAATGATTCTGGAGGAATACTTCGAAAGTATTTGTTTTGTCCTTTTGAACGGGTTTTGTCTTTTTTTTAACTCACTTTTTAATTGTTTGATAAATAATAGTAAAATTAAATAGTAAAATTAGTATTTCAGTAAAACAAGGTAAGAAAATGAAAAAGGTATTTGTAATAGTGTTTTCTAACACGTTAAGAAGGCGGGGAGTCATTTCCACTTAAAAAACTGTTAGTTTCGTGTTGTGGCACCTCAAATCTTCCTTCTTTTTGAGATTTTATTATATATTTTCACGAATGATCAAAACCTACCAATAACTGCTTCTATTCCTTTAATAATGGCGTTAGTGAACGGAAAGGCGATAAGATGACGCAGTTCCTGCAAGTTTTTTAAATTAATTTTACTTGCATGTAGAATCATTATTTAGATCGGAATATCATTTTAATTAGGACTGTTTCAGTACTTGTCAAATGTAGTAAGAGAAAACAACAGTAAAATAATGAAAGTACATATATTCGTTAGAATCAAAAGTCTTCTACACGGCGATTATGTCATTTTATTTTTTAGAAATGGTTGATGTATTTTAATTTTCTGAACGAAGTAGGAGAAGGAAATGGAACTCACTGTTAAAAAAGAAGAACCACTCATCATTTTGAGTGGACAACAAAATCTAAAAAAAAAAAACAAAAAGAAATGTAAAATGAATACCTTAAAATTGTGGCTACAACTTATTTTTTAGTTTCGGGTAGGTAGAGCTAAAAGAGAAAACTAAGCAATTCATAAAGTGGCAATTATACTAAAAGGATTTTTCAATTCGAGTTATTCCATCAGTTGATTACAATTTTCAACACTTTATCAATCTTTTTTTTTTTTTTTTTTTTTTTTTTTTTTTTTTTTTTTTTATTATATTCTTTTAGATTGCGATTACTTTTAAATGGTATGTTAGTAATTTTATTTCTAAATAAATTTATATTATGTATATTTGATATTTGTCCTCGACCTCGCTAAAACCCGTTTCCATGTGTTCCATTCCAAATTGTCTCACCATCCTAATCCTCAAGGTCTATCCTTATCTTCCCAATCCCATCCAGACAATCCTCCCAGGCGGCTTAAGAGACAGTGGCCCTGGGATAATTTACTTTTCTAATCATATAGGGATCATTAAAAAAATTTGTTTAGACAGCTCTGAAAGTGCCAACAGTGGTTGGCTTATTTCACATTTTGTATTGTTTTTATTTTATTTTGTTTTCCCCATTTTTGTTAATTTGCACATACCTATGTGTATCAACATACTTGATAATTGTACTTTCATAATTGTACAGATTTCAAATAAACAAATATAAAAATTTAAAAAAAATAATGTGTATTTGATGTACATGCTACTCAATTTGTTTTCAAGAATGTCTGAGGTAGATTGAAAATAAATACTATAATAATTTGGAAAAACATCTATAGAAGATATTTTGATATTATTTATTTTGGGGAAGGCCAGTATTTTTTGCTGAAGTAGAAATGTCGGAGAGATACCCCCCTCCAAAAAAAAACAAACAATAATATTTGTGATACAGATAGGGGTTAGCGAACCCGAAGTATGTTTGATCAAAGTCAATTTCTTATCTATAGGGATGTATTTTTAAGAAAGGTTCAAGGAAAACCTCGCTGGTATACATAGTCGATCACCACTTTGTGGTCTAAATTCCAATGGTCAAATACTCAAGTATAAAGACTGTAAGGATTGGAATAATGAACATTTTCGGATGTTTAAACCAGCAATTTAAATCCATTATTCGAATTGACACCTTATCTTGATTTCATATAATGAAACTTTTTTAATCCGAGTTCGTTAGAAGGGTATTTGTTTTTCTTCATTTCGATGCATATAGTGCTGAAGTCATTAGTATTGTATATAAATAAATATTGTAAGACATGCAATTTGATAATTTAATGGAAATTTAAAATATGATATATAAGTCTTTCATTAATATTTGGTCTTCTGTTCAGGCGAGGTCTTTATCCGGTTTGGTTAGGAAAATGGTTGTTTTTTTCCTATGTAGGAAATATATGTACATAAACAATATGGCTTCTTCGCTCGTACATCTCCTAGAATTTTGCGGTAAATTCCGAGAAGCGTTCGAAGAAGTATTGCCCAAAATAATAGCTTCCTCGCGTCAATATCCGAAGTAACTCTTCGTTGACATTTTAGAGAAGAGCTACACTTATCTTGACTAAAAAATGCATATTGTCGGGAAAGCTAATATCTGTGCAACAATACATTCTACCTTCGACAATCCTGCCTGACGATTCTCTCGTAGTCCATCGATTTTATTAGCAAAACCGAACTGATTAGCACATGACTGCATGTGACAAATAATACAGTAGACTCTCCCTAATCCAAGTGACAAAACTCAAAATAAAACTCAACTGAAAATGTTTCACTTTTGCCTATGCAGGATTTAGACTGGAAGGGTGACACGAGTGCCCTCTGGTGCACAAGCTCTAGGTACATACAGTTTTGATGGTTGATAAAGAGATATTTACCATGTCTTTCATAGTCATAACTAGGGAACGGATGTTCATGAATTTAAATATTTTTTTCTAATTCCCAAATCGATATTTTTGATGTTATTCTGCACGTTTTAAGTGATTTTAAAGCATTTAAACAGGTTTTTATTTTACATATGTTTACATGTTTTGTCAAAAATACATATTTTTGCTACATATTTTGATATTCTCTTTTTTGTAATTGAAAAAATAAAGGGGAAACCGAGAAGGAATGCTTTAACCATTGAATCTAGATCGCTGTATCTTTTCTAATTGCAAAAAGCAAAGATGGCTGGCTGCCATGCTTCCCCGGCGCTATTCGTCTAGGAGCAGATGCGTTTTAAATAAATATATAACAAATTACTGGTTAACAATTGTGCTATTCCTTTAATTTACTCTCTAAAACAAGTGAATAAGCGAAAGAATCATGCCGATATCATTTTCCAAACTGGAGATATAAAATAATAATTTTTCAACCTATTTTATTTTATTTCTTAGCTCCTAAGACGCATTTTACAAAACGTGGCAACATTTTTCGATGCCAAAAAATCATCAGACAAAAATGGTCCTGATCGGTGACCCCACCACTGTATAGTCCCCTTATCAGATCAGACCGGCGTCATTTCACGTTGGACAATTTAAAAATGCATTCTGTTGCATACAATTTTCCTTTAATCTTTAGAAATTTTTAACTTCTTATTCCCCCTTTTAAAATGAGCTCTTTATTTTTAATTATGCTTTTTTTTCAAGATGTTATAGAGTTTTAGTCAATTTGCTCTATAAACACGTAGGGTGCAAACAAAATAAAAGATCTAAAAATCCAAATTTTGAAACATTAAAAAGAAAGACAAAAAGAATATATATATATATATATATATATATATATATATATATATATATATATATGTGTGTGTGTGTGTGTGTGTGTGTGTGTGTAAAACATAAAACGTCAGCTATAAATTTATAAACAAAAAGGTGGTAAATTTAATAAATTATTTTCAATAAACTAAAATTTGATCTTTTCGGTCTATTTTGTGCAAATAAAATTTAATAAAAGGTGAAACATATTATAATAAGGTTTTTTAAATTTGCTCGTACATGTTATCTGTTTTAGAAAATGTAGAATAATGGATATGTGTGTGCTACCATCTGTCAAAAGTTCGTACATATCATGTAGTATGTTGATGTTTTCCCGCTTCCTGCAGTCTGTTAGTAAGTGTTTTACTGTTAATGTCTTATTGCATTCTGTACATAGTGGTATGTCTTGTTTTGTCATTAAGTAAGAGTGAGTTAGTAGTGTATGTCCAATTCTAAGTCTTGTAAGGACTACTTCATCTCTCCGGCAGGTTCTATTGCTGGAGTTCCATTTTGCTATGAATGGCTTTATCTCCCGAAGCTTGTTTTCAATTCAAAGATAACCATTCAGCCTGCCATTTATTGAGTACGTGAGTCCTTACAAACTGTTTCATGCCGGGTTCTGTAATTTGTGAAAAGTCTTCGGTACATTGTCTGGTGGCTAATTTTGCCAGAAGGTCCACGTCAGTTGATTTCAATAAGTTAAAATGTCCTGGTAGCCACAACATAATAATGTCAATGTTGTGATTTTGAAGTGTATGTATTTGTTCAAAAATGTCTGTTACAGTTGGGTGAGTACTGTACATGTCTGTGAGGGAGAACAAAGAACTTAATGAGTCTGTAAAAAGCGTGTTTTGTTGGTGTGATGTGGTTGGAACATTTGACAGGGCTAAGTAAATCGCGAAGAGCTCGGCAGTATAAATGCTTGAAGCATTTGCTAGTTTTGCCTGAAATGCTTTGTCTTCCACGATCGCTGCTGAACCTGTGCCACTGCTTGTTTTTGAGCCATCGGTATAAATGCCTAATGCTCCCACATAGTTTGTTAATATGGCATTCATTTTATGCTTATAAATGTGGTGAGCGTGTGGATTAGTTTTATTATGTTGTGATAATGAAATGTTAATTTTTAAGTTCTTTGTTCTCCATGGAGGATGTGAAAGTGCTTTGAAAACATGTATAGGTGTTTGAATTATATTAGAGTGACGAGTGTATTGTAAAATTCTAATGTTCAAAGGTTTTTGTTCGGTTTCATTTGTGTATCTGCGATAAAACTCGTTTATTAAAATATTTTTTGTACAAAGCTTGTTAAGCGATTTTAGTTTAATAAAATAAATTGTGCATAGCAATTGCCTTCTGTACTCTAGAGGTGGCTCGTTAGATTCAACATACAGGCTGCTCCGAGGACTAGATCTGAAAGCGCATGTTGCTAGTCGTAGTCCTGTATTGTGAATTGTGTCCAGTAGTTTCAGTGAACTTTGACTGGCCGATGAATATGCTATATATAATCCAGTAATGACCTGGTATAGGCTCGATAGAACATCAGCATAGAGCACCTGTAAGCACCCCATTTAGAATTACTCAGTATCTTCATTAAATTCAATGACTTTTTGCATTTAAGGAGGAGACCTTTCAAGTGGGGAACCAAGTAAGTCTAGTGGCAAAAGTCAGTCCTAAAAACTTCACCCTTATATTATGTTTGGTATTTTTGACTACATATTTTCAATTTTTAATTACATATTGCATTATAAATAGTTAAATATATATGTACATATTTTCAATTTTATTTCACATGAACATCCGTTCCCTAGTCATAACTATGACGTTGTGAATAAAAATAAATTTTAAGTTGTGTCACTTTAGAAATACTAGTGCGATATGCCTTCTTTGACATCCATTCAAAGAAATACCACAGAAAACATGGTTGGCTAGCAAGGAAGGGAAGGTTTTTTAGGAAGCCTTGTAGTCGGCCTTGTTGTCTGGCCTTGAGTCGGTTTAGCTCCGGCGAGTTCCAAGATCCGTCACTCATTTCCTGGGAGGCCGCCGGATTAGAGGGTCTACTGTAATCAGACAATGGAAAAATGTAAATAATGACGAAAAAATGCCAAAACTATCACCTGTGATAATTTTGGCATTTTTTCATCACCATGAACATGAATTTCCACCATCCAGCAATTCCTTCAATACAAAAATTGTTCAATTAAAAAAAAGCTTTGAAGGTTTAGACTTCAATATTGCTTTGCTTTAGGATTTTTCTCTAGCAAAGGTGGATTCATAATGCTTATAGGTGGGGTACAATTTTGTTGCACCCCTAATATAATACACATCATACATATAATTGTATTGATTACAGACATTTGCAATATGAACATCAAAAGTAGATCGAAAATTAGATTTTTTTACGAACTCATTCACCTGGCCTTTGTCGGCTATAGTAACGAAATATCTTGAACAAACGTAGAACATAATGCTGTTGTTATGATAAAAGTGATATTAAGTTAATAGGTAAATGTCAGGCGAATTGATCGATATGAAAGCCCAAGACCGTCGGGAAAACACTCACTTATCTCTCGCAATATTAGAAAAGGTAGAAAGTAAAGAGATAAGGATAAGAATGTGAAATCAATGCTGATAATTTTTCAAGGTTCAGTCATTTCGGATGATTCGGATAAGGGTAAATCAGGAAGTTATCAAATAACTAACTTGGGAAGCTCCAACACTCAGGAATAGATGCGCAGGTTCTTGTTTAGATTTCTCTAAACTATAGCCCGTTCAGTTAGATGGAATAGGTCTAATCCCGCATGCGCGAAATTCTCAGGGAAATATTCCCGATAGTTGGTTTCCAGTATAATCTCAATAAAAACTGATTGTGTCTCGTTTAGGATCAACGAAGGCTTTGAGAGGTCACGCAAGGGAGATAGTTTATTTATTTTATTTATTTTTTACGGCGTATCTACAATTGGTCATTAGCGCCGGGCTATCTACAGGTTGCCACCCTTTTATAATGCCAACAGCACGTGGCCGGTCACCCATTCTGGTACTAGCCACGCCCGACGTTGCTTAACTTCGGTGATCTACGGGAACCGGTGTATTCAACATGGCTATGGCCGTTGGCGCAAGGGAGATAGTGTTTAATATATTATCAATACTTAGCCAAAGCTATGACTAAAAACAATTTAAGCTATAGCCTGTTCAAATGGATCGTTTAGTTGGGGGGATAAGGGCGTGGCATATATTCCCTGTCCAAGAAATTGGCGGTAAAAATTCTTTCTGTTATAACCTTATCACTAGGAGGTTTAAAACGTTTTTCGTCTTATCTTTGGCTAAATATTGATAAATATTTCCTTCGTCTGACCTCTGAAAGCCTTCCCTAGTATTTAACGAGAGACAACCAATTTTTATAATGATTCATATATCGTGTTGTTCCTTGAAATGGGAGCTTGCAAATGGTAGAACCGGCGGGAATATTTCCCTCAAAATTTCGCGCATGTAAAATTGAACTTTTCCCTCTATCTGAACAGGCTATAGTAGTCCCAGTATGAAGGCGTTTCTTTAAGCTTATAAAAATGAATAATGTTATTCCTCGCTTTTATTTTATTTTATTCTTTATTAAAATACATTCTTTTTAGTAGAGTTGGATAATTCTATTTATGAATATATTTATTTGTACTTCCCATAATTGCAAATACGAATGTGAATAAATTCGTATTGACAAGTTTAAATACACATTTATTGGTATTCATATGTAAATAAAAATTAATTCTCTGAAACCATTGTTAATAAGCACAAAAATGGTTAATTAATAACGGAAAACTTAGAAATAGCGAACGCTTTAGCCAAACATTTTTCAGCTATTTCAAAGTCTGAAAATTATGATCCAGAATTTTTGCAGATCAAAACAGCCAAAGAAAGTATACCCCTCATAATAAATGATGAATACCAAGAGATGGATGAACCGTTCACCCTTGATGAGCTTGAAGAAGCTCTCTCATCTTGCAAATCTAGCTCATCTCAAGGATATGACAACATTCCATACATATTTATAAAAAATTTCTCTTCAAGAACTAAAAGCCAACTTCTTGCAATTTATAATAAAATTTGGACAAAAAATGTTTTCCCCAGGGATTGGAAACTCTCGATAGTAATCCCAATCCGTAAAAGTTTAAATCAAAACTCAAACATTGCAAACTTTAGACCAGTATCACTTATTTCTTGTATGTCTAAAATCCTGGAAAAAATGGCGAACAAACGATTAGTATATTTTCTCTCCAAAAATGATCTGATCATAAAGAACCAATGCGGATTTCGAAAAACACATTCCACCCTAGACAATTTACTGATCCTTGAGAATGAGATCCAAACAGCTTTTGTAGAAAATGAACACCTGATAGCCGTATTTTTTGACATCCAGAAAGCCTATGATATGGTGTGGCGCCATCGTGTAGTGACTCTTCTTCACCAATGGGGTGTCCAAGGCCATATGCTACATTACATAAAAAACTTCTTAAGTGACAGACTCTTTAAGGTTAAACTTGGAAATCAGACATCCTTGCCTTTCTGCTTAGAAAATGGCATCCCCCAAGGATCAGTTCTTAGTGTAACTCTCTTCTTGGTTTCAATCAACGATGTGGTTAATAACCTCCGCCCGAGAGTAAACTATTCTGTATATGCAGATGACCTGACCATTTTTGCAAGAGACCCGTCTTTAGATGTCCTCAAATTAAAACTCCAATATTCAATCCAAAACCTTGAAACCTGGTGTAGGCAATCAGGATTTAAATTTTCTGAGCAAAAGACGGCATGTATGCATTTTTGTAAAAAAAGGAACTGCCAAAGCAATCCGTCCTTACGCTTATTTGGATCCACTCTTCGCTACACCGACTCTTACAAATACCTTGGGATATACCTAGATCAGAAGTTGAATTGGATAACCCATTTAAAATACCTGAAAAAAAATGTCTTAAAAGTTTAGCTATGCTAAAAGTTCTGGCCAATACTAATTGGGGTTCCGACCGCAAAACATTGCTATCTCTTTATAAAACTTTTATAAGAAGTAAATTAGACTACGGATCAGTGGTGTATTCCTCCGCTAGTCCAACAGCCTTGAAGATACTGGATACGATTCATCATATGGGGATCAGAATATGGACTGGTGCTTTCCCAACATCGCCGACAGCTAGCCTTCTTGCAGAATGTGGTGAACCTCCACTCAACTTCAGAAGAGCGTATCTGTCTTTAGCTTATTATGTTTCATTAAAAGCAAGTAACAACCACCCAGAATTATTATTGGCACGGAACACAGATGATCCCGGATGGCGGCCAAACTCATTTATTTACAGAATATTTCATTTAATTACTTATTTTAATCTTAAAATTCCTGAAGTTCTCCGAAATTCTTTAGACACTAAACCTCCCTGGAATAATTTAAATTTTGAACTGGACTTATCTTTGTCAAAATTCCCTAAACAATTAACATCTACACTTATCTATGAACAGTTATACCAGCAACAACTAACAAAATATAAGGATTATGTTAAGATTTTGACTGATGCTTCTAAGAGTGACGCTAGGGTAGGCTGTGCCATTGTACAAGAAAATGTTTCCATCAAGTAGAACCTCCATGAAGCCAATAGTATATTTACGGGTGAAGCTTTTGCTATTTGGCAGGCACTGCAATTGGTCAAATACTCAGAAAAATCTAAAATTTTAATCTTAACGGACTCGATGAGTTCATTAAAATCGATTGAAGACAGAACCTCAAAGAACCCAATAGCCCAAAAAATAGAAGAATCCATTTATCAAATGCCAAATAAGACACTTGCTCTCATCTGGGTCCCTTCTCACCGCGATATTGGTCTTAACCAGAAGGCAGATGAGGAGGCAAACTCAGCTCGAGAACAGGTCGAAGGAGTAATTTTTATTGAAGAAGCCCCCGCTCCGAACATAAAATATTATGTCAAGAAAAAATTACGATTCCAGTGGTCAGAAGATTGGTTAAAACTAAATAACCACCTAAGGAGAATTAAAGAAGATGTAAAGGAATGGACAACGTCACACCGGCAAAACAGGAAAAATGAAGTGCTGCTAACAAGACTGCGATTTGGGCACATTAAATTGACCCACACGCACTTACTATGTGGCTTACACCCACCGACATGCGACACTTGCCAGGACATCATAACCGTCGAACATATCCTCCTCCACTGTCCTGTTTTCCATAAGGAAAGAGAAGCCCAAGGAATACTGAAGACCCTGAAAGAGGCACTAATGGACAACCTCGACATAACACAAAAAATAATTGACTTTTGTAAAATAATAAAATTACCAGTGTAAATAATTCATTGACCTGCCAATGACTCTTTTCGAGTAGAGGCAGTAAGTTAAAATAAAATAAAATAAAAAAATAAAAAAAAGCACAAAAAATTTAAAAATCAGCACAAAAATATGTCAATAAAGAAAATCACCTTAAAATCTATGAATACGAATGTATTCACACAATTATTTGTGAGTATAAATATATTGTTCCGTATGAGTTCAAGATGCGGCAACACGATTATTACGTTCATCAGTTATTTTTTAAAAAAAATCTATTTTTTTTTTAATGAAATTAGGAATAACTGAATTTACTGAGTTAATATTCTTGCAGATATTTGTTTTATAGGTTCTGAACTTACGAGAAAAGTTGTTACGACTACTTTTGCTGTCTAATTTCCAGTTTGGGTATTCAAACCATTGATTCAGTCAACATTTGTTCCATACGTTTGGGATGTATCAAATCTTAAGATATTTAAGCTTTAGTTGCGTTTGGAGTTATTATTAGAAAAATTAGTAACATACATGAAAAGTGTTCGAATCTTGGTATATTTTCATAAATATTTCGAAAACGGTTACTCGTGGAAAGTATCCGAGAAAGAAGTGCTTAAAACTTCGAAAGTATTTGTTTTGTGCTTTTAAACCGGGTTTGTCTTTGTTTAGCTGACTTTTTAATAGGTTGTTTCTTTTTTAAATTGCATTTAACAGTAAAATAAGTATTTTAATAAAACAAGGCAAGAAAATGAAAACAGAAAAATATTATAGTGTTTCGAAGAGCGAAGTTTGAGGCTGAGGAAGGGATACTGTCAGTTTCCTGTTGTTGGGCCTTAAATCTTGTTTAAATTTGAGATGGAAGTGGAAGTTACAATTCGATAGTTTACTAAATTATACACAAAAAAGAATTTGAAGTAAGTTTCAATGGGCGATGCCAATAGAAAAAATAAGTGTTTAAAACTTAGAAATTTTTAGTTATGTTCTTTTGAACGGGGGTTTGCGGCAGTTTATCTCGCTTTTTAATTGGCTGTTTTTTGTTTAAATTAATTTAACAATAAAATGAGTATTTTAGTAAAACAACATTGAGAAAGCTGAAGGAATTATTTACGCTTAGCTACTGCCAGTTTCCTGTTATTACTTCTATTTGAAATTTCATTTTATATGTTAAACGAAAGATCGAAATCTATCCAGTAAGATGATCCAGTTATTGCGTTTCGGACTTTATTATTTTCTTAAATGAAACGCCATCACCCCTAGTGGGAATCGAACCCAGAACCTAGGCAGAGAGTGTTTACGCCTAGGCCTCAACATTAATTTACATTTTAGTATTATCCGAGTAAAAAATCTTCAGAAAATCCTTTGCTCTAATGCCCTAGTTTACAAAAACGTCGTCCATGTTGCATGCTGTATGTGAAGCCATGATTTTGGCATGTATTAGGGGATTACTATTAGTGCCTGGGTGTAATAGATAGGACGGGGCTCAGAGACATGGATATTATTCGGGAATTACCAGCAGCCCAGAATAATGGCAGCGAATAAATTTCCCGTTCTAGGCCCCTCGGCCTCAGGGTCATCAGTTATTCTCCTATTTAGCCGCTTAATATTATAATGATTGCATATTCTAATTGTCCATTTGTTTATAATTGCAGTGCCATCTGGGACATTTGAAGGAGAAAACAAAAATTAATATTCTGACAAAATGGATGTGTAACGATTTTGCGTATCAGTCCTAATTAAATGTCCGACTCGTAGGAACAGCGCCATCTAAGCGTGTTTCTATGAAACGATTATCTCTAGTATGATTTGGAGTGATAAGAACACTAAGTATTATCGCAATGATAAGCAAATAGCATCTTTTATTTACTGGCTCTTTAAGCGCACTTAATGCACTTACACACAGATACACAACCCATCCACACTACACATAGAAATTCTTAACAAGACACAAACTCTAAACAGAAACCTAACCATGTACTGGCTACCTGGCCATGAAGATCTCGGGAAGAGTTCAATTGCTGATTATGAGGCGACAAATGCAGTCAAACGCACAAAATGCATGTCATCTCACTTGTGACTTACAGCAAAACTACAAAAAAAAAAAAAATCTGTCCCGTAACAGACCACAAGGGCCCAGAGGGGCAGATAGTGTAGAGGTATCTGATTCTTGACCATACGACAAACTAGGGAGATAGTGTGGTCAACACTATGCTCCGGCCGCCTGATTTTCCCCTTGGCTGCTTCGACTGCTAGAGTCATTAGCACCCAAGGTACCCATTATTAATTAAATTAATTAAAGGCTGGGTGAGCCTAGGGACGATCTGGGACCCCAAATCCAACCCTCGAACGGCAGCACTAGAAGAAAAAATCTTTAGTGCGCGCTCGTGTTTTGAACCTGGTCCTCCAGTTCATTAGTCGAGTGCTCTACCACTGAGCTATCCTCGTCCCCGCAAAACTACAAAAGGTACAATAAAACAACATTGGAACTACATATGGACACAACCCCTTGATAACAAACCTTCATCGTTTTGACGAATAGTCATCAGATTTGTAATTATCCTACGATGAGGGATCGCTGTACAAGGTTGAAAAAAGTCAATACTGATACTCAATTGTTTTAGATAAAAATGTTAAAATGATTTTTATTCACAACGTTTATTTGAAAATGTCAAGATAATTTTTAGAGAAATTCTAGCCTTAGAAATTAAAATAAAATTATATTAAAACATATTTTTTTTGTAAAAATAACTATTTAATAATGATTTTTATAGATAAAATTCTCCGATATAACCGTTAAAAAAGTCCGACTCGCAGGAACTGCGTCATCTTAGCGCGGTTCCATTGATTTCCCTAGTGTCATTTTGTAGATTTAGAATAGAAACAGTTATTACTTGGTTTAGATCAGGGGTCTCCAAACTACGGCCCGAGGGCCACATCCGGCCCGCGGACAGATTTTGTCCGGCCCGCGGAGAGCTAGCATACTTGAAAACTCCTTTTAGAGAACATATTTTTTACAGCAAATTAAATTTAGTTTACTGAAGTATTCTAATATTATGTTGAATAATTATTAATATGACATCTACATTGATATGGTGACGGGGTAACTACTCATAACATTGTTGTAGGCTTATTTTTATTGTTTTTGTGATAAGTTGGATAAAGAAACACAGAATTGTAATGAGTAAAGACATGTATAATATGCAGAAAATTTAACTTCAGTATATAATAACTAACAAATTATTCAAATGAATCCAACTAACATTTTATATATTTTAAATAAAAACATAACTTATAACAAGCATAATGACATATGAAATACTAATGAGATTTATGTAATTGAGATTTTCCACTGACAATAGTTTGTAGTTGTGGACTAATTTTACTTGTACCAATTATTAAAAGAGATTTAAGATGCCCATCAGTTAATTTAGATCTGTAAACATTTTACCTCCGGCAACAATGATAAAAAGGTTTTGGCCCTCGGAACCTACTGGAGTAATCAGTATGGCCCTAAGGCTGGAAAGTTTGGAGACCCCTGGTTTAGATCATTCCTAATGTAAACAAATATTAAAAAAAAAAAAAAAAAAAAAAAAAAAAAAAAAAAAAAAAAACAAACAAGATTGTCGGCTAGGGATGAAACTATCCTAAGCGGAAATTTCTCTTTCCTCCGTCCCATGTTTCGGTCTACGAAGACTCTTCTACAAATGCAATTTCTAAATGCAATTAAAAAAAAATAAAATTATACAAGAAAATGAGAAAGTAGTGTTATTTTTTAATGAACTACACTGAGAAAAAAAAAACAGCCTGCCGGCAGCCTGAAAACTGTGACTCAGTGCCAGTATTTTTAAATAGGACATTTTAGTCTAAAATAGGATTCCACATATTTCAACCTAAAATAGGATTCCACTAGTTAGAGTGCCCGCACTTTATAATAGGGTGCTGGAATGCTAGCAGCCTACAGAGAGATGACTTTATTATGTGGATAAAAATGAACAAAGGTAAATTCAGAGTAATAATAATGAAACTTTATTTGGGTGTAATTTACATATACACTTCTTAACAAGTAGATATTTACAAGTAGGTAAGAGGTATAAACTTTTTAACAAATATTGATATTTACAAGTATTAGGTATTAGGTACAATGTACTTATGAACATTATTGAACAAGTAGGTCTAGAAATAAAATATTTTTTTTGTTTTCATGACACTTATAGCCGTATTCATAAAGCCGAAGACGGTTAATTTCAGCATCTGTTCAAACAGAAACAAAAATACATTTTTATTAATAACAAAAGAAAAGTTGGGTAAATGTGAAGGAGCGCAGTCTCCACTCCGATCCTTTTGAAATGTTGCACTATAACGTATTTTGATGCACTAAACACGAATCCGTTAAAAAAAAGCTCGCTTTTCACTAGGAAAGAAGTTATTAAGCACTAAAGTTCACTGTTATGGAGGTTATAAAAGAGGGGGTAACAGCGTATTTGTAAACACGCGCATGCGCAATAGTCCTTAATGACGAAGTGTAATTGAAATTTAGACTCACCTGTGGTAGCTGACTTGGTCGTAAATTGTCGCTTTTGGGCACGTGCTATGCGTTTCCGCTCGCTCAAGAAGACATCAAAACCCCTAGCCAATCCAACTCGCTAAAATTAATAGAATTCTATTAATTTTAGCGAGTTGAATTGACTAGAGTTTTGATATCTTCTTAAAATTTAAAAAAAAAAAAAATTAAAGAATGGTTTATTATTTAAAAAAAAATTTTTTGAATAACTAACTGGAGATAAATTGATAAATAATTGATGGTAAATTTCAATTAGACATCCTTATTACGAACTTTTCCATACCCGCGCATGCGCATGTTGACAAACATAGTAGGTTACATTACCTTTCAGAACCCGCACAACAGTGAACTTTAGTGTTTCATAACTTCTTTCCTAGTGAAAAGCAAGCTTTTTTTTTTAACGGATTCGTGTTTAGTGCATCAAAATACGTTATAGTGCAACATTTCAAAAGGATCGGTGTGGAGACCGCGCTCCTTCACATTTACCAAAAGTTGTTGTTGTTGTTGTGTTTTATATAATTGAAAAGAAACATAAATAGGCATTTTTTCTAGTTTAAAATGTCGCAGTAAATTCAAAGCTGCCAGGGAATTACAAAATAAATATAAAATAAGGTTTTTGTCTATGGATATGATCATAAATGAAGGAACTCTAGAAACAGAAAGGAAACCAAAATAAAAGTCTACTAATATAATTTTGAACTAATATTCTAGCCGTATTCTAGGAACGTATAAAAAAAGACTTCCATCAGTTCTCAGCTTACCAGGCTTATTGAACTCCATCTTCAGTTGGTTCTATACCCGCAGCTCCATGTTATATTAAGGAAATACATTCTTGAGAAACAAACACAACTTTCTTAATTCTATTGTATATAACATCAGTTTTTAAATTTAATAATAAAAACAAGAGCCTGAACTCTCTGGCGGTACAGTCTGCATCCAGGCATACAGGCTCTTGTTTTTATTATTAAATTTAAAAACAGATGTTATATACAATAGAATGAAGAAAGTTGTGTTTGTTTTTCAAGAATATATTCCCTTAATATAACATGGAGCTGCGGGTATAGAACCAACTGAAGATGGAGTTCAATAAGCCTGGTAAGCTGAGAACTGATGGAAGTCTTTTTTCCTTCATTTATGATCATATCCATAGAAAAAAAACCTTATTTTATATTTATTTTGTAATTCCCTGGCAGCTTTGAATTTACTGCGACATTTTAAACTAGAAAAAATGCCTATTTATGTTTCTTTTTAATTATATAAAACACAACAACAACAACAACTTTTCTTTTGTAATTAATAAAAATTTATTTTTGTTTCTGTTTGAACAGATGCTGCAATCAACTGTCTTCGGCTTTATGAATGCGGCTATAAGTGTCATGAAAACAAAAAAAAATATTTTATTTCAAGACCTACTTGTTCAATATTGTTCATAAGTACATTGTACTTAATACTTGTAAATATCTATATTTGTTAAAAAGTGTATACCTCATACCTACTTGTAAATATCTACTTGTTAAGAAGTGTTAAATTGTTAAATTACACCCAAATAAAGTCTCATTATTATTACTCTGAATTTACCTTTGTTCTTTTTATCCACATAATAAAGTCATCTCTCTGTACGCTGCTAGCATCCTATATGGATGGGGTCAATGTAACCCTCCCTCCTCCCTCCCTCCCTCCCTCTTTCCCTGTCTCTGTCCCTGTCTCTCTCTTTTTTCTCTCTCTCTCTCTCTCCGTCTTTCTCTCTTTCCAGACTTTTTTAAAAATATTTTTAAACAAATACATTTTTTTGTTGTTGCTAACTATTGGCTTTGCTAAGTGAAATCAGATAATCCCCCATAAAAAGGGAAGAGAAACCTAAAGGGATTGGCTGCTGTGAGGCTTTAGGCGGGAGTGCCGAACACTGTCATCCTATCTCGGGAAAATAAAGTAATGCCTGTCTCAGTGCCGGGAAAACTCAATTTACACAATTTATATTTTATGTATTAGCAAGTTAGAATTGATTATATGTTTGGAAACGCATGAAGCATTATTTTGGCTTCTGGAAGCAATTATTTAAAGGAAAAATGATTTTTTTTTTTTTTTTTTTTTTTTTTTTATACTATGATTAAATTACGCAACACACAACATATATTATGTGTTCTTTATAACTAAAATATTATCATAGATTTATTCTTTTCTTCGCCACCCATACTAAGACTGAGTCTTAGTATGGGTGGCGAGCTATCCACACATGGGGATTTAGTGGCCCCTGAGGAGGTGGCATAAAGACCACGAAACATGTAGGGCGTGCCAAAAATAAAATAGCACATAAAATGGAGTACTATTATTTCGACCTGTGCCATATTTATAAAAAAAAAAGAAAAAAAATATATATATATATATATAAATATATATATATATATGTGTGTGTGTGTGTGTATATGTGTGTGTGTGTGTGTGTGTGTGTGTGTGTGTGTGTGAGTGTGTGTGTGTGTGTGTGTGTGTGTGTGTGTGTATGCGTGCGTGTTTCTTTGCTAAAAATCCTTTTTACGAGGTACATCCTTTGTACAAGTACAGGAAGGCGGAAAGGTCCAGACCAAAACCCTGCCACACTCAAGGGGAAATATGTTGTTCTGAGTACGGCATTTTATATATATAAGTTAAGAAGAGAATGGCTTTTTTCGGGAGTTTCTTAAGGATTTTGGGAGTGATGAGGTCATATCCAGGGGCTTTTTTTTGGAGGAAGATGTTGGATAGCATAAAGGATTTCTTTAGGATTAACGGCTTTTAGTGGGAGTGATAGTTGAAGAGGAGTGTCCAGTTGACTAGAGACAAGGAGAGTATGGTCAGGATCATTGATACCATGGTGAGGAGTAAAGACTTTGGTGAGGTGTAGGCCAAAGGTATGGGATATTTCTTCGTCAGTTTTGGCCCAGGAACCATCTTCTCGACGAAGGGGATGACGGGAGGATTTATAGGAGAGGATTTTTCTCGTAGCTTGCCAAAGTGTTTTGTCAGATGTAGTAAGTTCTTTTGTGTAGGATTCAAATTGGTCGTTTCTGTGTTTCCTAAGTTCAGTTTTTAATTCCCTTGTAAGTTGGTTTAGTCGAGTTTTGTCTGAGGGATACCTCGTGTTTTGCCATATCCCTCTTGCTCTTCTCTTTTCGTTCAGTAAATTGTGTATGTTTGTAGGTAAGTAAGCATTTGTTTTAGGTCGTCGTGGTGTTTTGTAGAGAGTGGCCCTATGTAAGCTCTGCTGAATTGTAAGTGTGAAGTTATGGACTGCGTCGTCTATTTCAGTGTTTGTTTTTAGAGGAATGTTGAGGTCGAGGGTTTCTTCTAGGGTGTCTTGAAAGGATTTCCAGTAAACTGGTCCAGGAGTGAGCGTAGGATAGGAAGGGATAGAATAAAGGTCAACATTAGAATTGAGAGAAAGTATAACAGGGCTGTGGTCAGAGAATAGGTCATCTAATGTTTGGACATCGGAAGGAATTTGTGAGATACTGGAAGTTATATAGAAGTCGATAATATCGGGAAGTTTAGAACGGGATGTTGGCCAGTAAGTAGGGGATGAAGGAGCAATGACTTTGGATGGAATAAAGGAAAGGGTTTGGAGAAGAGCTCTTCCTCGAGGGTTTGCTGTTCTACAACCGAACGCAGGGTGTTTGGAATTGAAATCGCCACCGGAAAGAAAACGAGGACCAAGGAATTGGAAGAATGAGTGGAAAAATAAAAGTAAAAAGACTGTTGTTCTTAAAAATAAAAGTAAAAAGACTATTACATATTTAGTCGCAGAGATCCGTGGTATTAAATGCCCAATGTTTAAGATCCAATGTTTGAAAAAACAAACTATGTTATTAAGCATAACATAATATCAATAATAGCTTTTTATTATGCTTACATCCATGTCCTGTATTTATTAAACTTACAATTAATTATAATACTACTCAATACAATTATTTTTCTGCACTGCTGTGTTGTTTTTACGTGGTCAGAGGTACAACACCCCATGGTCAAAGGTACAACTACATGTTGTACCTTTGATCACTGTACGATTATTTTTTTAGGTAAATAATCTAAGGGGTTAGGTCCGCCAGTAAATATACTGTTGTCATACCTGTCGGTGGCCTATGAGATGCCAGTGACGACGGTCTCCACCGACAGGTATGACAACATTATTTTTTTAAAAATTAATAAAAAATATTAAATGTAAAGTTAGAACCTTGAAAAAATTAAATATGATAAACAATAGAATACTAATTACAATGAAATAAAAAAAAAAGAATTTAGACTTAATATTCAAGCTAAAAAAAAGTCAATTGTGCAAAGTGGTCAAAGGTACACCTTCCCCTATATATATATATATACTGGGTTACAAGTAAGTCGATCCAAATCCATCGCGAGGTGATAGTTTGGGTTTAAGCGTTTTCAAATGTTATCCGTTTTCATGACATTTAATATTTTAGGATATTTTTTTTTAACGGATTGTACACACCAATAACTAAAATTTACATTATAAACTTTTTTATTTATTTCAATTTTAACGTCCATTATTATTAACTACGAATTTTAGGACGGGTTATCTATAGGTTACCACTCTTTTCTATCCAGGATAGGGCTAATGCCTTTTCATTTTTCTAAAAAAAAGCCACCACCGCATAGTGGGAATCGAACCCATGAACCTTATTATTATTTTGGCTTCTGGAAGCAATTATTTAAAGGAAAAATGATTTTTTTTTTTTTTTTTTTTTTTTTTATACTACGATTAAATTACGCAACACACAACATATATTATGTGTTCTTTATAACTAAAATATTATCATAGATTTATTCTTTTCTTCGCCACCCATACTAAGACTGAGTCTTAGTATGGGTGGCGAGCTATCCACACATGGGGATTTAGTGGCCCCTGGGGAGGTGGCCTAAAGACCACGAAACATGTAGGGCGTGCCAAAAATAAAATAGTACATAAAATGGAGTACTATTATTTCGACCTGTGCCATATTTATAAAAAAAAAAAAAAAAAAAATAGTCAATAATATAATAAAATAAAATGTGTTGATGTAATAAATCATTAATGTTTGTCATTCAACAGAAAAATATACTATTTTTATTTGACTTTAATAAAAAGTTCATCAATGTCAGAACACGCGGTAACAGAGAAATATATATATATATGTGTGTGTGTGTGTGTGTATGCGTGTGTGTTTCTTTGCTAAAAATCCTTTTTACGAGATACATCCTTTGTACAAGTACAGGAAGGCGGAAAGGTCCAGACCAAAACCCTGCCACACTCAAGGTGTTAACTCCAAGTGGACACTAACAGGTAGTGATGTAGTCAAAAGCGACCAACGGGAAACGAGATTTGCTCTTCAAAGTAAGCATGTAAGCGACCACAGAAGGGGATTACCTACCTGAGGGGCAAAGGACGTGAACTGGATGCGCACCGGGGCTTAAAAGACTAACTTATATACACACCTCGGGAAGCCCCGTAGTAAGAGCTTATTCGGTGGTTCTAATAGAGTGTATTACTGTCTTTCTGAATGGCGCATTTTTTGGTTCTTATATGGCGAATTCGACGTTTCAAATAGGATGTGTATAATAGTAGGCAGTTTGGCACAATAAATATCTTGGCTCTCCAACAGATATTTTTTTCACTTTCGATATTGATGGTGGGTTCGATCCCCACCGGCGGCATGAATTTTCTCAACCCACGGCTCGCTGGGATGTCGGCGCTAATGGCCTAGATTTGTCGCTGCGCCGTAAAAAAAAAAAAAAAAATTGTTTACTCTTTGCCATATTGAAAACCACCTTTTTTCGTCTATTTATTCCTTCATATAAATTTGATAACCCGCATTATTTTAAGAAATCTTGTTATTTTAACACTTTGTTTGATACGTTCAATTATAAAATATATGCCTATAAAAAAAGTAAAAATAATAATTACTTCAGAGAGGCAAGCGATTGAAGTAAATAAAAGATTTGCTAAAACAGAAATTTTTTTTGGTGGATTTCTTGCATTCCTAAAGGCACTGGTATATATGTCGTGCAGTACAACGAAAGTTTTTACCAGGACAGCGAAGAAGACAATTTAAGTTTATTTCTTCATATCCACAATATAATTTATTTATTAAATTTTTACGTCCATTTATAATTAACTACGAATTTTAGGGCAGGTTATCTATAGGTTACCACAATATAAGTAACCAATGTAGTGCATAAGTAACCTATCGAATATAGGCATTTTCTTTTGTATTCTACATCTTATACTCCCGCTACTTTGGAAATACATCTATTGTTATAAAAATTACGTGTCTGTCTGTTTATCTGTTTGTTCCTTATTCAAATCCACACCGTTTGTCCGATTTTGACCAAACACGGCACACTGGTAGGTCTTGATCCGGACAGTCTCATAGGCTAGGTCAAAAACGTCTACCAGCTGTCTGTCTGTATGTTTGTTCCTTATACAAATCCACACCGTTCGACCGATTTTGACCAAACTTGGAAAACAGGTAGATCTGGATCCGGGGAGTGTCGTAGGCTAAGTCAAAAACGTCTACCAGCTGTCTGTCTGTATGTTTGTACATTATACAAGTCATCACCGTCTGACCGATTTTGACCAAACTTGGCACACTTGCCAAGGGAGGGAGGTCTTGATCCGTGGAGTGGCATAGGCATATTATTTATTTGGTTTCTAATTTATATTTGTTTTTTTAGATGCTGAAATTAGGTGCAGCATGGCACCCCGGGTAACAGCTAGTAATTTATAAAAATGTTTGACTATCTTATAGGAAGATGTCCTTCCCTTCCCAAAAATTGAAAAAAATAAAACTATTGAAATTGGCATTTCTTTACACGAGATTTTTTTTTTTGTGGGACATTTTACACAATATTGTTCACTATATGTCAACATGAATTTTTTTTTTTTTTTTCACGGCGAATCCTCTTCTAGGCCATTACTACAGACATATCCTTCCTTAACATTCAGGGAAGGGAATATTTTCTGAAAGAATTCCACCTTGCAGCTCCCACGATCAGCGTGCTAAAAGCTGGACCACGGGGAGGCACCGACTTATGTAAATATAGAAAATTTGTACAAACCATTTTTTTGTCATCTCTTTTTTGTGCATATGAAACACTAATATAATTTTGTTTTTTTAATTTTTTGAAAAATAATTCCTTTTTTTCACAATTAGTTATACCTAAATGAAAATATCATTAATAATCTTTATAATTACAATGACCTGGCATAACTATTGTATATATGCGCATTTAACAATGATTGTTACAGGTTGATAAGATCTGTTCGCACTGACTGATGTATAGGAACGACTTTATTTTGGATTAATTCAATATGGCTGGATTGTTATCGGCACATGCTATATGAATAGGCTTCCAGTGAATGGGCGTTTATTTGATCGGCCCATGTCCGTTCGTGTGAATCCATCTTGATTGTTCAATGTCCCTTAATATACGATATTACCTTTCCCAGTTCAGCTCAATTCTACTGTATATGCATTTTAAAAAATATTCAAAAACAAGACGAGAAACAACTAAACATAAAACTCTTATTTTTCTACAGGTAGGCAGAAGGTCATTGAATGAAATTATAAATTATCATAAAGTCTATTTATTAAAATAGGTCTACATGTTTCGCATCATCTGACGGATGTTCAGGAGCTTCAAAACTAAATAGAGCCTAAGGGGGCAGGTGATCCGATCCGATTCGATAGCCACCGACTGTCAGAAGAAAAACACACACACGTATCTCATTGGAGGTACCTACATTGGTCCCGACCCGACCTGATCCGATCCGATGGTGACCAATTCTCGGCCGTTCAAACCTGTTTCTTTCTAGAGCTATTTCGGGCCGACATAGCAAAAAGTCCGACTCGCAGGAACTGCATCATCTTAGCGCGGTTCCTTTCTTATCCCTAGTCTAATTTGGAAAGATTAAAATATTTATTTATTGATAAGGCTTCGCAACTTTGGCGAATCGCCTTAAGATTAAAATAGAAGCAGTTATTATTTTGGTTCCACCAGTCTTGAAAGGTCTTGATTTACGATCTTACCTGGAAGGGTCGGTCAACACTTGAAAGGGTCCCGCCAGTTACAAGGTCTTGGAATCTAGGAAATCTATATTTCTAACAATAAATTGGTTTGTTATTTTACTTACCTAGTTTTATTGTAAAATACATTATCCAACTATAAGCAATTAAGAAATAACAAGGAATAAATAAAAACAGACAAAAAAACCGTTCGAATAAACGAAATCAATTACTTTAATGGTTTAAGCACTTATTTCTCCGATTGACATCGCCTAATTAAAACTTTCGTCAGAACATTTTTTGTAGAGCATTTAGTAAGCTTTCGAATGGTAACCTTTCGCTTCCCAAGATTTTCAACCGTTTTTGAGATATTAAGAAATTATACGAAGTTCCCAAAACTTTTCATTATTTCTAGCAATAGAAAATTGGTCTCATTTTACCTATCCTGTTTTACACACAAATACATTTTCTTAACATAAGAAATTACAAAAATAAAAATCAATAAAAAACTAAAGGAAAGAGACAAAAATTACAAAAAGAACGACAAACACCCGTTCATAAGAACTAAACAGACGTATTTGAAGTTTTAAGCACTTATTTTTTCGATTGACATCACCTATCAAAACTTGTTTCAGAATCTTTTCTGTAGAGAATTTAGAAAGCTTTCAAATAGTTTATATCCACTTATGAAAATTTCCCAACCGTGTTCGAGATATTAATGAAAATATACGAAGTTCCCAAAACTTTTCATGTCTGTTCATAAAATATTTTATTCTAACCCTTCCTTAACTCCAAACGTAACACAAAGTTTAAGATATTAGTTTCGATAAAATTTGAACATGCAAAAAATGTTTCAACTGAATCCCATGATTTTATGTACCAAAACCAAAAACGTTATTCAGCAACTATGTTCCCAATTTTCTCGAAAACGGTTAAAGCTATCGCCTTAAAAACGGTTTCATTCGTTTTCCTAGGCCAAGAAGCCTACAAAACGAGTACTTACAAGCATATGAACTCAAAAATGTAAGCGTTGCGATTTTATTTGCGCGAATTTCGCCCCAAACGCCATCTTCCAGTAGGCGGATTTTGCTGGTTAACGAACTTGACCTTTCAAATAACAGACAAATATATATTTATATATATATACAAATTTGAACCACTGTTATTTTCGGTCTCTAGGGGTTCTGAAACGCGAAATTTTCTAGTCGGCACTTCCGGATTGTTTCATGAGATCAATTTTATAAGCGGGGTTCCTCCCTATGAAGGGAGGGAGGAACCGCGCTAACAATATAAACAGATCTAAGGTGTTACACGGGAGCTGGTAAAAAGAGAGAATGAGGTCTCGTATTGTAATTCTCTGTATGCAGGGTCTGCTTCCAGGTAAAGTCATATACTTTTACTGCCCTTTACCGTTACTCAGAAGGCTCTTTGTGTTTACAAACAAAGGACTCGGTATAGACCACCCGTATTAACCCAAAAGTGATTATATCAAGCTTGATAAACTTCCTCAATTAAATTAAGGAATTTAAGAGTGCTAAAATTAGGTTCTTGATCTAGTCAAAAAATTCAAGGAGAATTAGATCATGAATAGAAAATCTCGGCCAAACAGAAGGAAAATAACAATAACAAGGATAGTCAAACTTCGTTTTCAAAGATTGTTAGTTGTAACACAAAAACGGTCACTCATGATTCTAATAAATTAACTGTGAAGGGTGATTACACAAATATTCCTGTTGAGGCTTTAAAGCTTCAATTTAAAAAACATATTAACCCAAAGGAATTATAGATTGGCCTAAAAACAAAAAACGATATAGAGGTTATATCAACAGAGTTTTTAAATATATGCAAAGACCTGATGATCAATAAAATAAAAATAAAAAATAGAGTTCTCTGTAAAAGGTTTAATGAGTTCTATTAAATACATATTTTCTAATTTAGTTATAATTTTAACTATTGGAATTATTATCCAAAGATTCATATAATTACTCAACAATAGATTCTAATTTGAAGCACAGCTTTTTTCGATATCTACCTGTTCGAATTGTTTTTCTTATTTTAATTAATCTATTTTATTGTCAAATACATTATCTAACTATAAGCAATGAAAAAATAGGAATAAAAACAGACAAAAAACCGTTCGAATAAACGAAATCAATTACTTTAATGGTTTAAGCACTTATTTCTCCGATTGTCATCGCCTAATTAAAACTTTCGTCAGAACATTTTTTGTAGAGCATTTAGTAAGCTTTCGAATGGTAACCTTTCGCTTCCCAAGATTTTCAACCGTTTTCGAGATATTAATGAAAGTATACGAAGTTCCCAAAATTTTCATTATTTCTAGCAACAGAAAATTGGTCTCATTTTTCCTATCCTGTTTTACAAACAAATACATTTTCCTAACATAATAAATTACAAAAATAAAAAGCAATAAAAAACCAAGGGAAAGAGACAAAAATTACAAAAAGAACGACAAAAACCCGTTCATAAGAACAAAACAGACGTATTTGAAGTTTTAAGCACTTATTTCTCCGATTGACATAGCCTAATCAAAAATAGTTTTAGGATCATTTTTGTAGAAAATTTAGTAAGCTTTCAAATAGTTTCTATCCACTTACCACGATTTCCCAACCGTGTTCGAGATATTAATGAAAGTATACGAAGTTCCCAAAACTTTTCATGTCTGTTCATAAAATATTTTATTCTAACCCTTCCTTAACTCCAAACGTAACATAACTTTCAACATATTAGTTTTAATGAATGTAGAACATGCAGATAATGTTTCAACTGAATCCCGTGATTCTAAGTACCCAAACCAAAAACGGTATTCAAAAAATATTTTTCCAATTTTCTCGAAAACGGTTAAAGCTATCGCATTGAAAATGGTTTCATTCGTTTTCCTAGCCCAAGAAGCCTATAAAAAGAGTACTTACAAGCTTATGAACTTAAAAACGTAAGCGTTACGATTTTTTCTGCGCGAATTTCGCCCCAAACGCCATCTTCCAGTGGGCGGATTTTGCTGGTTAACGAACTTGACCTTTCGAATTGGACGACTGATTTTTGTACCAAATTTCATCAAAATCGGACCGTCAGGGAAGCCAGAAATGAGCGAAGAGACAAGTATATATATATATATATATATATATATATATATATATATATATATATATATATATATATATTAATAAATATATACATATATATATATATATATATATATATATACAAATTTGAACCACCGTTATTTTCGGTCTCTAGGGGTTCTGAAACGCGAAATTTTCTTGTCGGCACTTCCGGATTGTTTCATTGTATCAACCTTATAAGCGGGGTTCCTCCCTATGGGGGAGGGAGGAACCGCGCTAAAATGGTGCCATATTATATATTGTGTTTTAAAAAGGTCTACAGCCTCAACTCTTAACAACATTGTCGTAGTGCAACAGTTGAAAATTTTTTTTTATTTATTATTACTTATTTATTTTTTCGTGACTGATATACTTCCAGAAGATTGATTGGCCTCTCAACTCCTCCTTCATACCTCCAACAATCAACCTAATCGAAGGTTTCTATGCTTATTAGGTGGTATTTCTTAAATTAATCACTCATTTCCACTTCTCATTCTACGAGGTCATTACTGACGAATAAATCGGATCGGATCGAGTCGGGACCAATGCAGGCACTCACGTCAGCCGCTGTCCGTCAAAAGAAATCGGATTTCGCAGGAATATTTGCGAAAAAAATAGAGGGATTCTGCTTGTTAACAAACTCGCCCTTTTGAATCAGACAAAGTATTTTCCTTACATATATATATATATATATATATATATATATATATATATATATATATATATATGTATAGGGGAAGGTGTTGTACCTCTGACCGTCTTGTACCATTGACCACCGAGGATGTCGCGGCACGTAGCAACATTTTATAAATATTGGTGTAATTAGTGTTTATCCCCTTCACTAAAGGGCTTGTGTAACCTATTTTGGATTATTTAAGTCAAAGAGGATTCTTGCAAAAAATACTTATCCATTTCTATCATAAAAATGTAAGTTATGTATTGATGACGTTTTGCCTCATAATATTTTTTGTATTAAGTCTTTTTAGATGGAAATCATTTGACAAAGTAGCTATTACAATAAGAAACATGGTGTAGCTTCTGAAATTGATTTATCATAACCCTAAAATTTTTAGTACGCATTTTAATTTACACTACCAGGGTGTTGTACCTCTGACCACGACTAATACGTTCTTCTGCTACAAATTGTTTAAAAAAAAATTAATATTGGTTTCTTCAATTGTTCAAATAATTTAAAAAATAATAAATTAAATAAGTTCAAACTGACTTTATTAATCCTCAGTGTAGCAGTTCGAACCTATCGCCCCTTATCGTTCCACTTGAAGTTGTAAGACCTCATCTAAAAGCGGAGGCAAGGAAAATGTCAAATAGGGGCCGGCCTAAAGGGAAACTTCATATCCTTACAGTTATTCCTGAAAAGCTAGTTATTGAAGGTGAAAAAAACAAAACAACGAAAGCATCACCCTAGACGTAAGACAACACATACAAATAAACCCCTTCCTAAAAAAGTGGTAAATAAAAAAAAAGTATTGTAATAACATTTCGTAGAAGGTAGAAAAATAATGTCTCTCCACTGTTTTTCAAAGTATTTATTAGCAAAAGCTTTTCGAGAACATGGTTCTCATCGTCAGTGCATCTATTACTCCACCGGTAGTACTGCTAACAGCCTCTCCGAACAGGTGTGAGGTGGCTGTTCGGAGAGGCTGTTAGCAGTACTACCGGTGGAGTAATAGATGCACTGACGATGAGAACCATGTTCTCGAAAAGCTTTTGCTAATAAATACTTTGAAAAACAGTGGAGAGACATTATTTTTCTACCTTCTACGAAATCGAGAACTCCACAAATAACGCTGCATACATCACAGATATTGTAATAACAGTTCAGATTCTGATACTAACACGGAAATTTCTTCAGGAGAAAGTGACGTTGATCTGTCAGATAAATGTCGTGAGTTAAGTCGATAATCAGCAACAATTTGAAAAATATGATTTGGAAAAAGTAAATTTTAAACTTGTTAATTTTTTTTTTTTTTTTTTTTTAACCTTTATTGATAATTACAACAATATGTAAACATATTTCCAGTAATTTTGTTGGTTTTGGAAAATTAACAATGTAAGGCGTGATGTGGGAATATGTACAATTACAAAACCCACAATAAATTTTGAACATTACAGATGGCATGTTAAAACAAATTGTCTCTAGGCCACCGCCGCTTCAGCCTTCTATAAGGATTTTGTGGATTATGGAAGAAGGATAGAGAGTTTATCAAAGGATTCGGATGGCCTGGGAGATTGGAATGAAACTTCTGATAGACTGATTTGGCCAGGGATTGGATAAAGGGGATATTGAAATCATTATGGAGGGTTAGGTTCGAGACATAGGTAGTAAGGAACATTGGATATTTTTCGAAGGATTTTGGATTGCATTGTTTGTATTCTGTAGGAATTGGAAGGTTTAGTGGAACCCCATAGTTCAAGTCCATAAGTCCATATTGGTCGGAGTATGGTATTGTATATAAGTCGTTTGTTAGTCAATGAAAGTTTTTCGAGCGTTTGTCCAGTAAGCGTGATAAAAGTCTAAAGCGTCTGTTTAGTTCCTGTATTTTCTGTGTTATGTGTGGCTTCGAAGTTAAACGTTTGTCTAGTATCAGTCCTAAGTATCTTACTTGAGATTTTTGTGGAATTTGAATGTTTTGGAGGGTTATTGGTGGGCAGCTTGATTTACGAAGTGTGAATGTTGCATGGCTAGATTTTTCTGCATTTACTTTGATTTTCCATTTAGTTAGCCAAGGTTGAAGTAGGTACATGTGTTCTTGAAGGGAATTGGAAGCAAGAATTGGGTTTTGGTTAACAGTGACAATAGCGGTGTCGTCAGCAAACATGTGGATGGAAGTTTGGGGATGGGAAGGGATATCATCCGTATAAGCCAGGAACAAAACGGGACTGAGAATTCCACCTTGTGGGACACCGGTACGTTGGGGGAAGATTGGAGATAATGAGGTACCATAGGATGTCTGGAAAAAACGGTCAGAGAGATAAGATTTTATTAGTAGGTAATATGTTGAAGGTAGGGTTTCTTTGAGTTTGAACAGCAAGCCCTGGTGCCACACTCGATCGAAAGCCTGAGCTACGTCAAGGAAAACGCCAATGCAATACTGCTTATTCTCGAAGGATGAGGATATGCTGTCGACGATACGGTGGCATTGGTGAATAGTGGAGTGGGAGTGGCGAAAACCAAACTGGGAAGATGGGATAATGGGATCCAGGAGTGGATAAAGGCGTTTGAGAAGGAGTTTTTCAAGGATTTTGACCATTATTGGAAGGAGTGATATAGGGCGATAGGACGAAGGTTGGTGAATAGGTTTACCAGGCTTTGGGATCATCCGAATAACTGAAAATTTCCAGAGGATGGGGAAATATGTTGTTCTGAGTACGGCATTTTATATATATAAGTTAGGAAGAGAATGGCTTTTTTCGGGAGTTTCTTAAGGATTTTGGGAGTGATGAGGTCATATCCAGGGGCTTTTTTTTTGGAGGAAGATGTTGGATAGCATACAGGATTTCTTTAGGATTAAAGGCTTTTAGTGGGAGTGATAGTTGAAGAGGAGTGTCCAGTTGACTAGAGACAAGGAGAGTATGGTCAGGATCATTGATATCATGGTAAGGAGTAAAGACTTTGGTGAGGTGTAGGCCAAAGGTATGGGATATTTCTTCGTCAGTTTTGGCCCAGGAACCATCTTCTCGACGAAGGGGATGACGGGAGGATTTATAGGAGAGGATTTTTCTCGTAGCTTGCCAAAGTGTTTTGTCAGATGTAGTAAGTTCTTTTGTGTAGGATTCAAATTGGTCGTTTCTGTGTTTCCTAAGTTCAGTTTTTAATTCCCTTGTAAGTTGGTTTAGTCGAGTTTTGTCTGAGGGATACCTCGTGTTTTGCCATATCCTTCTTGCTCTTCTCTTTTCGTTCAGTAAATTGTGTATGTTTGTAGGTAAGTAAGCATTTGTTTTAGGTCGTCGTGGTGTTTTGTAGAGAGTGGCCCTATGTAAGCTCTGCTGAATTGTAAGTGTGAAGTTATGGACTGCGTCGTCTATTTCAGTGTTTGTTTTTAGAGGAATGTTGAGGTCGAGGGTTTCTTCTAGGGTGTCTTGAAAGGATTTCCAGTAAACTGGTCCAGGAGTGAGCGTAGGATAGGAAGGGATAGAATAAAGGTCAACATTAGAATTCAGAGAAAGTATAACAGGGCTGTGGTCAGAGGATAGGTCATCTAATGTTTGGACATCGGAAGGGATTTGTGAGATACCGGAAGTTATATAGAAGTCGATAATATCGGGAAGTTTAGAACGGGATTTTGGCCAGTAAGTAGGGGATGAAGGAGCAATGACTTTGGATGGAATGAAGGAAAGGGTTTGGAGAAGAGCTCTTCCTCGAGGGTTTGCTGTTCTACCACCGAACGCAGGGTGTTTGGAATTGAAATCGCCACCGGAAAGAAAACGTGGACCAAGGAATTGGAAGAATGAATGGAAAAATAAAAGTAAAAGGACTGTTGTTGTTAAAAATAAAAGTAAAAAGACTATTACATATTTAGTCGCAGAGATCCGTGGTATTAAATGCCCAATGTTTAAGATCCAATGTTTGAAAAAACAAACTATGTTATTAAGCATAACATAATATCAATAATAGCTTTTTATTATGCTTACATCCATGTCCTGTATTTATTAAACTTACAATTAATTATAATACTACTCAATACAATTATTTTTCTGCACTGCTGTGTTGTTTTTACGTGGTCAGAGGTACAACACCCCATGGTCAAAGCTACAACTACATGTTGTACCTTTGACCACTGTACGATTATTTTTTTAGGTAAATAATCTAAGGGGTTAGGTCCGCCAGTAAATATACTGTTGTCATACCTGTCGGTGGCCTATGAGATGCCAGTGACGACGGTCTCCACCGACAGGTATGACAACATTATTTTTTTAAAAATTAATAAAAAATATTAAATGTAAAGTTAGAACATTGAAAAAATTAAATATGATAAACAATAGAATACTAATTACAAAAAAAGAATTTAGACTTAATATTCAAGCTAAAAAAAATTCAATTGTGCAAAGTGGTCAAAGGTACACCTTCCCCTATATATATATATATATATATATATATATATATATATATATATACATATATATATATATATATATATATATATATATATATATATATACTGGGGTACAAGTAAGTCGATCCAAATCCATCGCGAGGTGATAGTTTGGGTTTAAGCGTTTTCAAATGTTATCCGTTTTCATGACATTTAATATTTTAGGATATTTTTTTTTAACGGATTGTACACACCAATAACTAAAATTTACATTATAAACTTTTTTATTTATTTCAATTTTAACGTCCATTATTATTAACTACGAATTTTAGGACGGGTTATCTATAGGTTACCACTCTTTTCTATCCAGGATAGGGCTAATGCCTTTTCATTTTTCTAAAAAAAGCCACCACCGCATAGTGGGAATCGAACCCATGAACCTCGGCAGAGAGTGTTAAATGCTCACTATTATATATATATATATATATATATATATATATATATATATATATATATATATATATATATATATATATATATAAATATCTTGAAAACGAAGAACTTTTGCATAAGGCAATATGGCCTTAAAATTGTTTGTTTGGACCAAAACTATCACCTCGCGATGGATGTGGCTCGACTTACGAGAGTATGTATATATATATATATATATATATATATATATATATATTTATATATATATATATATATATATATATATATATATATAAATATATATAAATTTCAACTACCGGTTTTTTTGTTACTTATTGATTGAACGTGGATATTTTTCACCAGCTCATAAGCGGCTGTCCTCCCTATGGAGGGCTAAAAAATAGCTTTAATATATTTTTATTAAAGGTGGTTCATTGCGCGTCATCGGAAACTCATCATGAAGTTGTAATTGAAAGAATCATTTTAACCCTTGTATCATTCAAGGATTAGTGTCAATAGCCTACCAGTTATATGTTTAATAGTTATTTTGAAGAATTATAATTTTGGTGCAGTAGTATTGGCGAACGGTTCTGAATACCAGCACTTGGAGTGGGTTAAATTCGGATTGATGAGGTTTCAGATTGATGTTTAATGGAAATCATACAGCACATATGCATGGACCATAAACGACAAGGGACAAGAGAGCTATTCCCAGAACGGTTTAGTATTAGATTCCCGGTAACTCCAGAGTACCAAGCATACACCCACACATTCTCAGAGATGTGTGGGCGGTAGGTTTTCGGTTTAATAGTCTCAATGTTTATTTAAATTCAATTCAATTGTCAAATATGCGTTTGTACTTTTATTTAAATTTACCAATCAAAGCCGTTGTCCGGAAGTATAGACGTGAGGTCATTTTTTACAGGTCGCTATGAGCTTTGTTTAAAACCTAAGGTAATGTTCGTTAACCAGTAGAATCCGCACATCGGGGCACGGCGAGAATCACCTGAAAAAGTCGCATCACTCACGGTTTAGTGTTAAAGGCCTTCCAGGTACATTTGTAATAGCTAGGGAACGGATGGTATTGTATTTACATATTTTTTTCTGATTCTTAAATCGTAATTCTTGATGAAATTCTGCAAGTTTTGAGGTTTTTTTTTTTTTTTTTTTTTTTTTTTTTTTTTTTTTTTTACATATTTTCTCGAAAGCCCATATTTTTACATATTCTGCCATAAATATAAATTGTAATTGAAAAAATAAAGAAGAATCCGAGAAAGAAAGTAATGCTTTACCCATTGAGTCTAGATCACTGTCTTTTCGAATTGCAAGAAGCAAAGGTCTAGGAGATACGTTTTTTAAAAAAAATATACTATAACAAATTATTGTTTTACCGTTGTATTATTATGTCCTGTAATATAATATTTCGAAAAAATGAATTAGTGAAAGAATCATGTCGATATCACTTTCCAAACTCCAGATATAAAATAATGAATTTTCATTCTATTTTATTCTATTTCTCAGCTATTAAATCGAATTGGACGAAACGCTCAGTCACAGGTAGACTATTTTTTCGATGCAAAATCACTAGAACAAAAAACGGGCCTCTTAAAAAAAAAAACACGGTTCGACCGATTTTGAACAAAGTTGGCACACAG
Organism: Gonocerus acuteangulatus; assembly: GCA_946811695.1. Taxonomy (NCBI): domain Eukaryota; kingdom Metazoa; phylum Arthropoda; class Insecta; order Hemiptera; family Coreidae; genus Gonocerus; species Gonocerus acuteangulatus. Next base: position 66,825,394 of record OX328128.1, read on the forward strand.
GTAGTAGTCCGGGTGCTAGGTGTCCGAAAACTGCAAATTGTGATAAGAAGGTTTCCTTCGGCAGAAATGTAGTTTATGATAATACAATTAATTTAAGAAGGGGAGGCATCTCGAAAAATCATCTGAATTCAAAATGGCGGCCAAAATTCAAAATGGCGTTATGCACTGAAACTTTTTTACCAACCTTCGCACAAAAATATGCGTGGTGTCATTTGATATGTAATTTATTAATTTAAGTATATACTTTTTTAAACTACTTTTTCTTTTTCTTTTTTTTTTTTAATTTCTGGATTGAGTTAGTGAAAGTTAAAGATTAAACATGGAAAAGCGGCTTCGATTAGTATCTGAGGGTGACTTGTGAGAAGCAATGTCAAAACGTGTTGATTAGAAAATTTGCATCCTGTGCTGAAAGAAAAGTAATGAAAATCTGATCTGTTCTGCAATTAATAAAAACGTGGGTTTACGTAACAGGGGATATGTAAAATTTATTAAACACTATTAATAACATACCTATGCCTATATATAACATACCTATGCCTATATATAACATACCTATGCCTATATATAACATACCTATGCCTCTATATAACATACCTATGCCTATATATAACATACCTATGCCTATATATAACATACCTATGCCTATATATAACATACCTATGCCTTTATATAACATACCTATGCCTATATATAACATACCTATGCCTATATATAAAATTAATCGATGAAGACCAAAGTGCGATAGAAAATAATAATGTAAAAAGGCGAGCTAAGTAGCTCAATAAGTGTATATTAAAATACAATTCTATAATGTTTGAAAGAACCAAAAAACGTAAACTTTCGTCAGAAAATAATGAGCATTTCCAATCACTTATTGTCGTGCATAACGATTAACAATTTTAACAGATGCGTGTTTTTTTTTCTCGACATTTTTGGAACCTATAAGGATCAGCTATTTAACGTGACTACCCTGAACGTAGACCCTAAGGTTAAAAAGTGCATTGTCGAAACGGGAAACAGTACTCTGATTGTAAAATTAAGGAGCGGTGGCATGATTTCACTGGAAGCTAAGGACCACTCGAATTATCTAGCAGACCTTAACAACAAGTCAAGAAGTAATGTGTCACAAGTTAAACGATCTCAGGATAATAGCTTTACCGTTGGAATTGTGAGGGTTTAGTTTTCGAGGAATTGGTTAATTGCATGGAGAAACAATTAAAGTACGCAACTATAATTCAACCAGTTTTTAAGATAGCTTTCCTGATAAAAATTTACAAAAATAGATTAACACAGCTTATCGGAACAGAGGAGCAATTTAGTTGGCCTACAATCCATACTTGCAGAATTTCGAACCTGCCATAAAAGTTATCCATATCATATTTTAGAAGAAATTGTTGAAAAGAGTGAGGTAATTCCAGGAACCTGTGATGCTGTAATTTATGATGGTCCAACAACATTCTTAAGCTTCATCAGTCTTCAATGACGTTTAATGATTAGCACATTTCAACCTCACATATTTATTGACCTCATATTAACCTCATAGCCGTAGAATTTATTTGCTTTGGGATAGATACATTACAGCATTAAAGGTGAAACTAGACAGAGGAGAGGAACAGGAACCATAAGACTTGTTCTAACTCAGAATACTAATTGGCAAGAATTTCTAAGACATTTAAGTAACCAAGAAGAGCTATTTTCTGTACTTGGTTCATTTGCAAAGAATTAAAAGAAAAAAAAATGCAACTTATGTCTACTTCAGGTTATAAAGATGAAGGAAATGTAAATGCTGTGAGTTCTATGATTGGAAGTGACTTGTTCTGAACATGAGAAATTTAAGGATAATACTTCGGGTGAAGGGTAGAAAACGGTTTTAAAAATGGACATATCGGGTAGATGTATTAGTTTTAGCAACTGCATACTTCTTTCAGCAGGCGAGGAAAGCCTGGAAGCACTTTGGTGTGCATTTGGAACAGGGAAGAAATATAGACTTCTTCCCGTTTATGCTATCCATCAGAAAGACCACTTCTTTACTTGGATTCTTTGTTTTCGCTGGCTGTGACAGAATTTCAGGGTTCACAGTAAGTCATGTTGCAAAACATGGCCTCTATTTAAAGAAGCCACTATTGCATTTTTATTCATCGAATCCGCAAACATCCATTCGTGATAATATTTTAAATGTTTAAGACAAAGTAGGATTGTTGTACTGTTCAACAATTAACAGCCAAAGTGTTAATGATGCAAGAACTGTTTATGACAAAAATCGCCCTCTTGAAAATCAATCACCAATAAACTATGCACTGTAAGAACATCTACAGAGTACTTTCCAAGCTGTACATATTTTGGGACAATCAGACGAAGTTAGGTGTTGAATGGTGTTGGTGGTTAAAGGATGTATCATGGAAAATAAATCGACAGAGTTACTGGAAATTGTAGATACTCAGATAATTCGTAAAATATGTGTGCAAAATCTGTAAAAATACGTTTTGCTGTCGAAAAGGACTATCCTGCACTTTTTTATTCAACTTCAAAAACGAGTGTGACACGTAATATTATAAAAAAAAGAAGTTTGGTAATTTTTATTTTTTAAAGCATGTCAACATCTGAGATCATTAACGCAAAAACTTCATATTGCGTGTAAATTTAAATGGGAGAGTAAATTGTCGAAAAATGTAGCAAAAAAATGAATTAATAAAAACGGAATTTTTGTATATCTTCTTTAATTTTATTTTAAAAATGAGACTTTTTGACTTGTCAAAAAGTCATCTATGTTGATTTTATCCATATCTCCTTATTATAAATGAACTTGGCGACCTAGAAAACATATAAATTGACACCAAACTTGATGGGTAGAAAGAAAATTACAATCAATCACGTAGTATAACATTATAATGAATAACCGCCGCCATTTTGAATCCAGACGATTTTTCGAGATGCCTCCCCTTCTTAAATTAATTGTATTATCACAAACTACATTTCTGCCGAAGGAAATCTTCTTATCACAATTTGCAGTATTTCGATGAAATTTGCCTTGTAGCACCCGGACTATAGGTCTTGATACAGAAAGAGTCATAGGCTAGGTCAAAAACGTCTAGGACCCACAGTTCTGAGGTCACGAGTTCGAAACTGTGAACCCGAACAGTTACAGATTTGTATTATTTTATTTTAATATTACTTATTTGGTTTCTAATTTATTTTTGCTTTTCTAGATGCAGAAAGTAGGTGTAGCATAGCACGCTGGGTGACAGCTAGTGTTACATAAAAATATACACTGCCGCATACTCTTTTTTTGTTGTAAATATTTCATTTCATACTTTCGCATAAGGGTATTGGGATTTGCTCCGTAAAAATACAGTATACTGGATAGTGTCAATTTTTTTTTTTTATTTATTTCATTATAAGGGCTCCGCAACTATGGCTATGAGCCCTATAGGGTCAATTCCATTTGAATATAAACTCAATCGTAGGTTATAATCTCAACTTTGATGGCTATAATTGAAGGGGTCGGGGCAAAGTAGTGCCAAGTAACATTTTTAGCAAAGCTGCTATATGTTGGATATGAAGGGGTACTATCAGTTGAAATGGTTACGGGCAACAAGATTAACTATACAGAGAACTTTAGTCATTCAATCAATTTAGTAGCATTTCCATCATAGACTGATAGTCCCACATTATATCCAACATATAGCAGCTAGAGTTAAGTTTTGTTAAAAATGTTGCTTGGCAGTAGTTGGCCCCAGTTCAATTAAAATTTTAGTATTTTATGTTCGGGTAAACTTGTCACGCATAATAAATTGGGTATTTTCTGCTTATGAAACAATGACCTAAGACTTCCAAAAAAAGTTTGAAATCTTCGGCCAAAATATAGTAGTAAGAGAAAGTTAAGTTGAAGTTGAAAGTGAGGCCGTTACCGACTAGGAACCTCATGAAAGGTCCTACTAACCTCCCTTCTTCTTAGAGGCCAAATGTGGCAAAAGCAAACTCCCGAAGATTCAGTGCCTCAAGAGCTTTTAGTGTCTCCTCTCCGCCTTTTTGTATTGCCCTAAACCCGTGCAAATAGCTTTAGGTCTCATTAAGACCACACACAGCCCTACAGAGCGGAAACCCCTTTATGTCTTGGCTAACGTTCTCTCTTTCTCTTTCTTACTTATAATATGAGAGCTTTGCTTTTGATAAGATCGTAATTTTATCCTTACTTCGGCCCTTTCAAGAGTTTCGAACTCCGAGACTGGATTAGTTTTTATCTAACAAGTTTCTAGCTTGTTTCTCTAAACTTTCTAAGGTAAATACTCAGAGTTTTACAGAGCATAAGAGGAAAAAGTCCTGGAATATCCAATCTTGGGAAAATATAGTATTATAAATAGTGTGCTGTTTTTATGGTCTTAATAAAGAATTCTTCTGGTGATTTACTTTGCATACAGATTTCTTTTCGCCTCCAAACTTTATAATCGTTGGTAATTTTCCAAGAAAGATTAAATAAAATTATATGAAAATTAAGTATCAATTTTAAGACAAAAATTAATCAAAAAATGCCAGAATAAATTAAAATTATAAAATATTATTAACTTAAAATTATAATTATAATGAAAAGTAGTCGAAAAAATGACGAATAATAATATGAATAAAAAATCATAATAATAATAGTTTATAAATATTTAAAAAAATAATACATGCTTTTGAAAGTGTGTTTGTTATAGTTAAATGTTTCCAAGGTTTTTAGCGTGTTTTCACCCTCCCTCTGTAGGGAGGAAACACACTTATGAGGCTGACCTCATAACGCACCCGGATGTGCCGAATGAAAAATTCACATTACAGAACTAATAGATCACGAAAATAATGGTGGTTCAAATTATGATATATATATATATATTTATATTTATATTTATATATATATATTATACCACTCTCACCCTCTTACCCTTACCCCTCATACAGCTTGTTGAAAATTGTCAACAAGCTGTAACGCGTTTGCTATTATTATTATTAACTAAAAAAGTTATTTTATTTATTTTCTTTTGTTTAACGGCGTATCAACACTTGGGCCGGGCTCTATATAGGTCGCCGCCCTTTTATAATGCCAGCAGCACGAGGTCGGTCACCCATTCAGGTACTGGCCACGCCCGACGCTTCTTATCTTCGGTGATCAACGGGAACCGGTGCACTCAATGTGGTTATGGCCGGTACAAAAAGTTACTAAGATTAAAGTTGTATTAAATTTAATTTTACTTAAACTTTATATGAAAACATTTAATTTTTAAGATACTTCTTTTTGGAAAAACCACAGAAAGTAATATATTTTTGTGAGAACCAGAAACAATGCGATATGCTTTATATAGTTGTTGGGTGGAAGCAAAATAAAACCCCTACATTGTTATAATTCAACATTTAAATGTTTTACTTCCTTTATTTTATGGGTATTTTTTTTTTGTTTGCTTGCATCCAACAAGTATATAGAGCATATCGCCAGTTCTCAAATCCAAAAAATCAATAAACGTATAAAATAGATGGATAGCTGATACTATAGTTTAATCAATAGAAAACTAATTAAAAACACACTTCTTTCTTATTCGTAATTGTCTATACACATTAGTCGGAGAGCTGGCAACGGCCTCTTCATGAAGTGTAATAATAGTTGGCTTCTGAATAAAACTCTATTTTTGGGAAATATTGTTTTGTACCTTTTCCCCTATGTACAGTACCTGGTGTTTCAAGGTATGTCCAGGAAACACACGCTTACCTTCTTATCTACCCAAGAGGTACATTATGGCAGAATTTCAAGGTGCATAAAAACGCTTCATGAAACGTGCGGTTACCGGGTCACGGAATGACTATATTATAATTTTTGAATTTTTTTTTTGTCGGTACGCCATAACTTCCTCTTCATCTTTATCTTTATCTTTCAATTTTTATGAATGAGGTATCATTTTAAAGGTTTTTTTTTTTAACTCCAACGCCTAAAAAATATATAAATTACTCACATTTTAGTGTTTTTTTCGAAAAATTACAACTGAAAAAGAAACTTTTTTTTTTTTTTTTTTTTTTTTTTTTTTTTTTTCTTATCAATCGAGATTATAGTGATATACCGAAATTAATTTGTATTTACTTCCCCAAACTGGGGTCTCCCGTAGTCTAGTGGCTAGCGCGCTGGATTCATAAGCGGGAGATGGTGGGTTCGATTCCCACCTCCGGCAGGAATTTTCTCATCTCACGGCTCGCTGGGAAAATTCCTCGCTGCACCCTGGATGTCGGCGCTAATGACCTAGAAGTAGATGCGCCGTAAAAAAAAAAAAAAAAAAAAAAAAAAAAAAAAAAAAAAAAAAAAAACTTCCCCAAACTGTTTGTCTCTGCTCTCTACAAACCCAACGATCAGATTATTCACTTTAAAGAAATTATTCACATGAAACTATACTATTTGATGGCTGCTCTGAACTACCCACTATTATGATATGAACTATTGTTCACATTCTCACGCAATCTGGCCTCAAGGTAACTTTCTAATAGAACAATTATGAATAGGTTTTATTTCATTTTGTTTTTCCTATATTGCAAATTTGTGTGCTAAATATTGTTACAACTTAGAATAATCATTAACAAAAAGTGTATCTGGTATCAGGAACAGATTGTTATATTCTTTTAAATAAATTTGAAAAAAAAATATAGAACAATTATTGCTTTACATTTTTTGGGGGGTCTGAGGTTCACATGATGTCAAGTGCAAGAGGACGTCCAGCGGCAGACTACCACGGACAGGAAGGACACAGACCTTCAACCGTGTCTCGGAAAACATAACGAGATACACAAGGAGTGCGAATGGTCCGTACGGATCGACTAGTTTATGGTTATTTTTTGTTATGAGAATATTATAATGATGAAAGTTGTATTACATAGAGCATACTTAAAAAATCTTTATTCTAAATAAACATCAATATTATATAAGTCATTCCTCATGCTCTAAGTGTTATCCCTGTTAAACACTAATAAATAAATAAAAAATAGATGGACGGCCAATACAGCTGCTGTGAAGCTACAAAGCAAGAAGCTTAGGTGGGGGGACTTTATCCCCATGGGACATGATTGCTACAAACGAAAGAGAAATCCGTAGTCCCGAAAAGTGGACGCCGGAGAGAGGGAATCTGCAGAAATGGGGGAGTTGAACGAGGCCCTATTTGTATGGATTTGTATGGTTTTTCCTACTAAAAGATAAATTACTCCGACCAGCCCTGGCCATTTTTAAAGGCTATGGGTCTTCTCTTTTACTTACAGGATGGGCTTTGAGGATTAGCATTTGTGGAGAAATGGGAATAATATTCTTTCCAGGTGTCACGATTACCTGAGCTCTCTTGGTAATAATCCACTTTTCAGACCGTATCAAAGAATGTCCGTCACGCAGAAGTTGCATAACTAAACGAGGAGATTAGATTACACAGGATTTCTGAAGAATTATGTTAATATTTATGCATTATATACCTAGTTGGAGATTTTAACTGGAGTAATTTTTAATGCATCCTAGTAATCCAGTCAAATAAATACATTGTATTTTTTTTTTTTTTTTTTTTTTTTTTTTTTTTTTTTTTTTTTTAAATTTTCAGTATATAATATTAAACGCGTTACGGGCTGGTGACAAGTGTCAGCAAGCTATAAGGGCGAGAGAGTTAGAATGGGAGAGGGAGAAGGTGTGGGAAGGGGAGAGTGGAAGAAAATAAATGAAAAAGAGAGGAAGAGAGACGGAGAGGAAGAAGAATAAGAAGGCGAAGAAGAAGAAGAGGGTGTGTGTGTGTGAAAGAGAGAGAGAGAGAGAGAGAGAGAGAGAGAGAGAGAGAGAGAGAGAGAGAGAGGTCTGTCATGTGTAAACCACATTTCCGATCAAGATCATATGCAAGCGATTCTTTAAAAATATTATTTATATTATATTTTTTCGTGTTTAACGGCGTATCAACTATTAGTCTATTAAAGTCGGGCTATCTACGGGTGGCCACCCTTTTATAATGCCGACAGCACGTGGTCGGTAACCCATTCAGGGACTGTCCTCTACCGACGTTGCTTTACTTCGGTGATCTACGGGAACCGGTCACGCCCGACGTTGCTTTACTTCGGTGATCTACGGGAACCGGCCACGCCCGACGTTGCTTTACTTCGGTGATCTACGGGAACTGGTGCATTGAACGTGGATATGGCCGTTGGCTAAAAATATTATTTATTTTAATTTTAATACCGATTTATAAATATCACAGATTTTTTAGACAGGCTTTTTATGGGCTACCACCCTTTTCCAGCCAGAATAGGGCAAATACCTTATCTTTTTTTTTTTTTTTTTTTTTTTCCAACTGAAGCATGAGGGAAATTTCCCTCATGAACATAGCCTCACAAGCTACCTTCCTTCGCCAACTGCTAAAAGGTTAACCCTTTGCAGGAACGAGGAACTGTACGTGGACGGCATTCATTGATAGGGTCATGTCCGCTGAGACCCGCCCGACCACGTGGGAGAACGTATACGACCACATGGTTCATGGGCAAAACCACTCCCTGCCCTAGAGATCCTGTACAATGGTCGCTGCTCACGAATCGCGCCGTCTCGTTTCCACAATTGAATTTCGTGCAGCAATAAGCTGGAATAGAGGCTGCAGCAATGAAATTGTACTTTGTAGATATATAGATGGAATTTTCAATATCGTTTTACAAACTTACCTATATTGAAATATGCCATATAAATTCAAGATAGGCGTAACATAAAACCTGAAAATAATGTGGATCTACCAATCAAGTTAGGGGGGAAAAAATGTTGTTGTTGACAGTTTAGCTTTCGCCAAGAAATTGAAAAGAAGTAGACCTACAGATTTTCCGGTCACTCAGGATACCAAAACATTAACTGGGTTTATCAATTGAAATTAATTGGCGAAATTATCCAAGAATCGGCTATTGAAAAATTCGCAATTGAAGCACGTTGATGACGGACTTCTGAAGAAAACAAGAAATCAATCACGCAAAACTCGAAACCTACAACCCCGCAATGAAGCTAGAGTGACTTAGTACCAACTTTCATCGAAATTGGAGCATTTATGAACCTGTGAGAGATCAAACAGACAAATATATATATATAGACATAAATTTCAACCACCGTTATTTTCATGATCTATGGGCTCTAAAACGTGAACCCATATTTTGAGGAAAACGCTTAGTTATGCAGCTTCTGTGTGACGGACTTTTGTAGTCAATGAGCTATGAAACCTCAACATTTCTCATAACAACTTCCGGATTCTGCAATCGGTTTGACGTTGGAAGAAAACCCGCAAGGAAAAAAAAAATTGAAGAAGTATTTGAAGATATAGTGAATACTAGAGCAGCACTTGAAATCCCCTATTCGCATTCGCGTTAGTTTCATCGGATTGATTACCGTCATCAAAAGCTATTCAGGGCGCGAATCGATCCCCTTTGAAGCTTTGCATGTGCCGGCTTCCTTCAACCGCAACACTCCTACAGAATGAGTTCCGCTTAGGACTATATAAAATTTTACTGCCAATGAAACTTAAGAAGGAATGAAACTTAAGCTGAAAGAGGGTAATGGCCTTATGCCGGTCCATTTTTACGGCGGGGCATTTCATTTGGGCTAAGCCGGAACAGCCAAAGTTACATTAAACGATACTGAAGCCCTTAGAGTCGTTGGAGGGTTTAACAGTTCTTTTCAAACTTCTTAGCAATCATTACCTTTTATATACCGCAGGCCACTGTTAACCAGAAGGATACGATTATTTTACAGTATCTTATATATATATATATATATATATATATATATATATATATATATATATATATATATATATATATATATCCTATTAATGTATGCATATATCTTTCCTTAATTTAGTTCGAGACACAGGGAATCAATTATAAAGTAGTAACTCTTTAGTTAATTCCCTAGAAACACAATGCTTCACACCTTAATATGGTATCTCTTAAGCGAGACGTAAAAAAAAAAAAAAAAAAAATCAACTCCCAGGAACTGTGTCATCTGAGCACGTTTTTATATATTAAATATGCCTAAAGTGTTTGGCGTAGAAACTTCTTATATGTAGCTTTCAAGCTTGTTACTTTTTTGTTGTAACCTTTATTCAAACTAGAATATTTTGGAGAATTTAAATATATCTTGGATTAAAGTGTGCAAGAATAGTTGAAGAGTTTTACCACCCAAATAGCTATAATCCACTTTCTTTGCAAAACGTGGCCGGAACGTACTCTTATGTTAAGGCTATAACTTGTACTTTAAGAAATGTATTGGCAACCTTTTGACATGTTGTGGGCCAAACTTTAGTGTGCTAAAATGTTCACGGGACGCGTAGATGGTTCAAAATAAAATAACATCGGATTTTAAAGCAGTGTCTATAATTCTTAGCAATAGATATCAAACATGAAATAGTAAGACAATGTTATTGTACTGTAAAAAAAAAAAAAAAAAAAAAAAAAAAAAAAAAATAGGTATAATATTAAATCGTGAAATATGGAATTATTGCAGACTACGAAAGTTAAATAGCGACCCAAAATCATTGAGACTCTAGGCTTGCTCGCTTACTTGATTCCGCAGGAGCAAGGGACAAACCCCATCTCACTCGATCTTCCTTATTTGTAATGAATGTGAGCAAGTAGTTTAATATTTTTTGTATTGGGTTATCAGAATTCCTCGTGGGCCGGATCAAATTTTACAGAGAACCGGAGCCTGCCCGCTGGCCGGTTGGTGCCCACATATGCTTTAAGAGTTCCTGAAGATGCTTCATGTGGGCATGAAACATGTAGAGAAACCTAAATAAACGATTCTTGATGATTGGTTTGTGTTAAATGAGCTTTGACCTTCTTCAACATAATATTATTTATTTATTATTGAACATAAAAATACTCTCTCTTTTGCTCGACTCCTGGTATTTTTATGTTTTCAATAGTTCGCCATCCATCGTAGAAATCCATAGTGGAGCGGGAAATATTTCCAGCAAACGTATGGATGAGAAAAGGTAACCTGTTCGCAGGAGACTCGAACCCGCTTACTTTCTGGCTAATTGTAATTATTTCAGTTTATTGTTCAAAGATTCTGAGATATAGATCCTTCCTTAAATTTACTTATTCACAGCGGTGTAGGAATAATGTTAAAATAGATCGAACTTTATTTCATTTATCTTTGTGGCAAATCCTTCTGTGTGTAGTTTTGTTGAAGAGGCTAGAGGCTGTGTTATCTGATTCTTGGCCACTTACACCACACTAGGGAGATAGTATGGTAAGTACCATGCTCCGACCCCTGATTTTCACCATTGTCGGTACCAATTAAATTGCTTAAAGGGAAGATTTGACCACGAATCCAACCCTCGGACGCCGAAACTAGAAGATAAAGTCTTTAGTGCGCAAATCTTTGAACTTAGACCATTCCACATATGTTCTAATGTGGAATGGTCTAACACCGTGCTAACCTCGCATTGTATGTTCATATATAGACAAATGTATTTGTTAGAAGGAAATTAAAACCGGGACGATTAACGATTAAACGTTTTTTCTTTGTGGGATATTTGTCAAGATTTCGAAGATAAACAACTTCAACTTCGCAAGATAAACAACTTCAACTTCAGCAATAGTTTCCTATATTTTGGCAATTTAATAAGTTTAGTGACCCAAAAATGCCATATTATTGAATTGTTCCTGTTTTATGAACCTTACACAGAGGTACACTGTGTCGCCGATCAAGGCTCAAATCGAAGAGCTGACATAGTGATAATTAACCGGAAAACATCTTCATATTAGACCCGACAATTCGGTTTCATTTAGACGAGGACCAACCAAAGGCAGTCGATATGAAGAAGAAACAAAAGGTCTCACCGTGTTTCCATATGGAATCTGCACTGGCGTCTTTCTTGACTTTGATGTCATTATTGATTAGGCGTACCTTTCGTATTTTTTTCATAATTTTTGGACCACTTATAAGATAAGAAAAAAAATTGTGAATATTTGAAGGGAGGTTTTCTCTAACTACCCCTCCGAGCACACCTACCTAAAAAAATCACGTAAAATCAGTAATGTCTCAACTATTATCCGTAAAAGTTTCATAGATGTGTGAAAGGTGCATCTTACATTAAATTACAAAAACCCCATATCGACAGCTAAACACTAAAAACCAGATGTATCGAAAATATCTGAAGTTATTCTTAGGACGTTTTTGTTGTTAAAATATGAACCCTCACATTGCTCAGTGCATAATCTGTATTATACAGATCGAAAAACTATTGTCATTTTGCAAGCCACTAAAATAATAAATACTAAAAATCTTCATTTTCTACCAAAGATAACTAATCCTAATCACTATTTTCTTCAATAGTTTTGGTATCACTAGTAACTTTGAATAAATGTTATAATATTTCCGCAAGTTTAATTTTTTTTATTAGTAACGACCAAGTGATAAGAAATAAATTATCGAGGCTGGATGTGAACAGCAACCTATGGTCCTATTCCCATTAGCGTAATCACACGTGTATCTTTGTGTGTCCTTGTAATTGTATTAAAAAAAAAATATGTTTCTTTTGTTTTTTCCACAAGAAAAACATCCCATGTCCTTATTATATTCAAACAAGTACAATAAAATACAAAACGAAGGTATTGCGTCACTTGGTAAACTGTAAAGAACGAATAATATGTAGTGAATGAATATGTAGCATTATGTAATCCGATTTATAACTAATTGATCAACCAGATGTATACGAATAATACATCTTGCTTATAGATGTATATCTGTAATATTGTAACTGATGTATATATGTAATAACTGTTTGGAGCGAAACGCCTTGGATGCGCATGGATGCTCATAGATAAATATGAGAAAAAAATTTAAAAAACAAAAAAAATTGTATTCAATGAAACATTCGATATTTCTTGCTATGGAAGTGGCGATAACGAACTTTAATCCTTAATATGTTGCCATTTTATTATAAATAATCAACATAAATATCGTTTTTATTGCTGTCCAGTTTCATCTCATGTTAACAAATTATACCAAAACTTTTGAAGAAAATAGTGATTAGGATTAGTTATCTTTGGTAGAAAATGAAGATTTTTAGTATTTATTATTTTAGTGGCTTGCAATATGACAATAGTTTTTCGATCTGTATAATACAGATTATGCACTGAGCAATGTGAGGGTTCATATTTTAACAACAAAAACGTCCTAAGAATAACTTGAGATATTTTCAATACATCTGGTTTTTAGTGTTTAGCTATCGATATAGGGTTTTTGTAATTTAATGTATGATGCACCTTTCACACATCTATGAAACTTTTACGGATAATAGTTGAGAAGATACTGATTTTACGTGATTTTTTTGGTAGGTGTGCTTGGAGGGGTAGTTAGGGAAAACCTCCCTTCAAATCTTCACAATTTTTTTTCTTATCTTATAAGTGGTCCAAAAATTATGAAAAAAAAATACGCAAGGTACACCTAATCAATAGCTTCCATTTACATTATTTTCATTTTAATATCTAGTATAGTTTCATAGAAAAAAGACTTTGAAGTTAGGGGTTACAACCCTTATTCCCTCAAAACGAGTACAGTTAGAGGTTTGAAATTATTTCTAGGAACTAGAAATAAAATAATGACATCAAAGTCAAGAATGACGCCAGCGCAGATTTCATTTGGAAACACGGTGAGACCCTTTATGAGAATTGCATCCCATATTTTGAAGAGAAATATAATGTTCACAGGTGGGAAGTAATAGGTCTTATATTTGGAGCTCGCGGCACCATCACGGAATTTATCCAAACATTTGCCACAAAATTCCAAATCAAACAAGAAGTTCTACTACGAATCAGCAGAACTATCCTGAAGGACTCAATTCAGATGGGAAGATAAATATGAAAAATGATCTTTAAATGTATTAAATAAAATAAACAGACTACTGAGGCGGTAACGACTAAGGCTTGCTTTCTTCCTGAACCAATAATAAAAATAATTAAAAATTAATAATAATAAATAAAAATTATTACTATTTTTTTTAAATAGTTGCCTATTATTGTTTTAGGAGAATGCTGTGGCCCAAAGTGGTCAGCTACTTTTCAGAATGGTCTCTCTCTTATATTTAAAACACCATTCATCTATATACAATTTTATGAATAGATTTTCCGGGATATCAAATATATCCTTCTTTCCTTGTTGAGCAATTCGAGGTTCTATTCTCATCCCCTGTGGTTTTAAGTTCCCTCGTGAAAATAGGAACTTCTTTTCTTCCGAAAATAGAACTCCTTTCAGGGCATGTTCTTTTAACTCTCTTTTATGTTATGACCACTCTGTCCCACGTAACTCGAATAATTTGCAAGGAATATGACACACCCCAGATCGATTGAGCAATGAAAAATAAACTGTAACAGTCTGAAGGAGTAGTATTTTATAAAATAAATATACTTTATTAAACTGGAAATTGAATGTTTAAGCCTAGATTTGATTACAGACAAAAAAAGTAGGCAAACGCTTCAGGTACATTACAGTCCCCGAAAAGGGTCATTTATGTAAAAATTAATATGGATAATATTAATTTGAAAGCAGTTAATTTTTAAATGTATGGAATTTTTGTTATTCTTGTTTTGGAAATCAGATTATCTGCATATTGCCTTAAACATTTTTAGTATGCTAATCAATAATTAAATTCACTTCAGAATGATTTTGAAACAGCATCATCACAGCAATAGATCTAACCAGAAGGAATTTAGCTTTGATGGAGCACACATCGGTCCGTTAGAATTTAGCCTTTACTCCAGAACATAATTCAATAAAAAGCTAATAATCACAAATATAAACGAGAAAAACTCGTTATAATTATTTGAAATTGATATAGTAGATATATTTTAGGGACATTCTCAGAAAACGGCTGACGGTGAAATACCGACGCTTCATAACGTACGAAAAAAATATACACATACATATTTGTTTGTTCGCGCTCATGCATTCACAAAATGGATCTATTTTAATGAAATAGAGCAGAATAACATTAGATTTAGCTAGAAGAAGTCAGCTGAAATAACAGAAAGCCGAAGAACAAGAACTAAAATAAAATTCGTTTATCCTAAAGGGGATTAGACAATATAAGTCTACAGATAAAATTATTGTTTGTCTATTAAACTGGATTATATGGATAAATAGGCTAGTAAAATTCCGCTCACTAATCCTTCAATAAAAAAGTAAACAAGAAGTAAGAAAAAAAAATGATCATTGTTATAGAAAATGTTATAAATAAGAACACAGAAATACGACATTTAAACAATACATCTTTTAATTTGGTGGCCAAGAAATAAAGTAATTTTATCTTTAAATAGAGGAAAACAATTTTAAGCTCAATTGACTTAAACAGCAGACTTTTAACAGCTGATAGGCCACACAACATAGACATCATTTTTATCAGATGTCAAGGAACGAAGCATCAGAGTGCCCTTTTTGTGGTGTCGTAATTTCCATCAAACATATATTCACTGAATGCCGTGCCTACGAGAATGAAAGTTCTCTATTTGACCTCACCGGTAATTTGAGTGAATATATGGAAGACAGCCCGACTAAGATCACAAATTTATTTAATTTTTTAGACTACACACAACTCTTAAATAAACTATGGTTATTGTGGCACATGGCCCGGGGTGTGTTGCTAGGCGCAACAAACAGAAATCATTGCTCAAGGTAGTTAAATTAACCACCAGGTAATATTTAAATTAAGTAACATAAGTTTAAAAATTCCAATATTTTTTTTTTTTTTTTAAATGAAGACAATCATTTATCACATAAAGGCTTAATATCACCGTCCATCAAGAAACCAAAACCTTACTTATGTTAAGGAGGAAGCGTAGATCGTCGGGGTTTCGGTCAGTGTTCTTATTCAATAAAACACATTTTATTTGCTAAAATGTATATTTATTGCCGCCAACGTTTCGGCTTGCTATACAAGCCATCTTCAGGGCTGTAAAAACATATATGGTGTAACAATCGTAAGGACAGAAACAATAACAAAAACAACAAAAAAAAGGCTAGAAACATTAACATAAATATGACTACCTATATGCTTGAAAATATAAATATAAATATATATATATATATATATATACACATATATATATATATATATATATATATATATATATGTATATATACATATATATACATATATATATATATATATATATATATATATATATATATATATATAAAGTATAATAATAGCAATATAAATAAATATAACTGTATAGTGACATACCTATTGCTAGAAACATTAACATAAATATGAGTACCTATATGCTTGAAAATACAAATATATATATATATATATATATATATATATATATATATATATATATATATAGTGTAATAATAGCAATATAAATAAATATACATGTATATGGTATCCAAGCGAATACAGTACAAGTGTCATAGGAAGAGAACATTTCTGAAGACTGGAAGGATGGGTCAGACAGTAGAGAATGGGGGGAGGGGGTGGATAGGAGTGGGGCTGGGAGTAAGGAGACATAGAGGGTAAAGACCGCGGTAAAGATAAAGGACTTGCCGATGGATATTGCAGGTACAGGGAAGGATTGGGCCAGTGCTAGACAGGAGAGGATGGGGGTGAGGGGGTTGGGGAAAGTCGACCTGGGAGTAAGGACAGAGGGACGGCGGTAAAGATAAAGGACATGCCGGTGGGTATTGCAGGTACAAGGAAGGATCAGACGGTGTGTGGGAATAGGGCAACGAACCGGGTGGGATTACCTAACGGGAGGCTTTGAGGATATGGAAAATGTTGGAATAGGTTGAGGAGATGACTTCTTTGTCAATTTTGTCATTGACGGGATTGTTTTCTAGATGGATATATATGGATTCAGAAAGGAGACGCTTTGCAAGGTTGGGTTCAGTGGAGAGGATGGAGAAGTTTTGGAAATCAAATTTATGTCCGTCCGTGATAGCGTGTCTAGAAAGTGCGGTTTTAATGTCTCTGTTCTTAATGTTGTATTTGTGTGTTGTGAGTCTGCTATGAATGCGGTTCTTCGTCTGTCCAATGTAAGTGCTGTTGCAGTGTGGTGTAGAGCAAGGAATTCGGTAAACGACGTTGGATCTATTTCCTTGTGGGATGGGGTCTTTGAGAGTGGTATATAGGGTTTTCAGTTTATTTTTAGTGGATAGACCTAGATTTAGGTTGGGAAATGTGCTTCTGAGGGATTTTTGGATTTTTTCAGAGAGGTTAGGGATGTACGGAAGGGATCTGAATAGGGGGGCGACACTATCTTGCGAGGTGGAGGGGGGTTTAGGATTTTTAATTGAATTTATGAGGGAGGTGATGGTGTGTTTCGGGAATCCATTGGCTTGGAGTATTTCTAGGAGTCGGGATGTGTTTTTGGGATGAAATTTAGGATCAGATAGGGTAAGGGATCGAAATATTAGGTTTCTAGCTGTATTGAGGATTTGATGAGGGGGGTGTGAGGATTGGTAATGGAGGAGTCGGCCAGAGTAAGTGGGTTTGGTGTACCAATCGGTGGATAAGGAGCCATCGGGGTTTCTAATCATTAGTAGGTCTAGGAAGGGTAGAGAGTTATTGGATTCGGTTTCAACGGTGAATTTCAATCGGGGGTGGTAGGAGTTAAAGGCGGCTAAGATCTGAGGAATACTATGCGGGTTGAGGATGAGGAAAAGGTCATCTACATATTTTTTAATGAAAATTATGTCGTTGGGGAACATCGGGAGGGTGAGATTGAGGAGGTCATTTAGGGTGATATTGGCTATATCGGGTGCGAGACAATTTCCCATGGCGAGGCCAGAGGTTTGGTCCCACCCGGTTCGTTGCCCTATTCCCACACACCGTCTGATCCTTCCTTGTACCTGCAATACCCACCGGCATGTCCTTTATCTTTACCGCCGTCCCTCTGTCCTTACTCCCAGGTCGACTTTCCCCAACCCCCTCACCCCCATCCTCTCCTGTCTAGCACTGGCCCAATCCTTCCCTGTACCTGCAATATCCATCGGCAAGTCCTTTATCTTTACCGCGGTCTTTACCCTCTATGTCTCCTTACTCCCAGCCCCACTCCTATCCACCCCCTCCCCCCATTCTCTACTGTCTGACCCATCCTTCCAGTCTTCAGAAATGTTCTCTTCTTGAAACGGGACAGTTCTCAATCTTCTCAATAGGTATGTTACTATGACACTTGTACTGTATTCGCTTGGATACCATATACATGTATATTTATTTATATTGCTATTATTACACTATATATATACATATATATATATATATATATATATATATATATATATATATATATATTTGTATTTTCAAGCATATAGGTACTCATATTTATGTTAATGTTTCTAGCAATAGGTATGTCACTATACAGTTATATTTATTTATATTGCTATTATTATACTTTATATATATATATATATATATATATATATATATATATATATATGTATATATATGTATATATACATATATATACATATATATATATATATATATGTGTATATATATATATATATATATTTATATTTATATTTTCAAGCATATAGGTACTCATATTTATGTTAATGTTTCTAGCCTTTTTTTTGTTGTTTTTGTTATTGTTTCTGTCCTTACGATTGTTACACCATATATGTTTTTACAGCCCTGAAGATGGCTTGTATAGCAAGCCGAAACGTTGGCGGCAATAAATATACATTTTAGCAAATAAAATGTGTTTTATTGAATAAGAACACTGACCGAAACCCCGACGATCTACGCTTCCTACTTCTGAACGGTCGACCATATCTTCTCAATTACTTATGTTAATATTGATACGAAACTTAAATGTCGAGCTAAATCTAAATTCCTGTCAGCGTATTATCGAAACGTAAGGGGCATAAATTCGAAACTTGTAAGATTACAGAATAAAATTCTCTCATCTGATGTTGACATTTTACTGTTTACAGAGACTTGGCTTACCGAAGCTGTAGAAGATTCAGAAATTCTCTCACAATTTAATATTTATCGAAATGATAGATGTGTGAAACTGACTGGGAAACGAAGAGGAGGAGGAGTTCTTATCGCGGTTGATAAGGATCTAAATTCTAAATGTATGTATGAATGTATGAATGGGGTTTAAGGACGAAGAACGTCAAAGGTTACCATCGTCCTGAAATTCTAAATGTCTCTATGACAAGAAAAACATGTTCGCAGAGCTCTGGATTTCTCTTGAAACTTCCTCGGCAAAATTCATTTTCTGCAATGTTTATATTCCACCAAATTCACCTATTGAGCACTATGTTGACTTTTTATGCAGAGTGAATTATTTTGTTGAAGCATATAGTACTGCTGAAATTATTATTTGTGGCGATTTTAATTTAAGAGGCTTCTCAAATTATGTTCTTGGGGATGATTCCAAGGGATGCCTCAATCTAAATATTGTGAAGGCCTTAATTGATGAGATGCAAGGGTTAGCATTTCAGCAATTTAATACAATTGTGAATTGTGACGGTGTGTTATTGGATCTAGTTTTCTCCTCCAACGATAATCTCGAAGTATCCTTTGCTGTAGACCCACTACTGTCCGTTGACCAATACCATCCTCCAATCCAATTCACACTATCAGTCAAAATGAGGAATGGAGTTTTTCACAAGGCAACGGATGTTCAGAACGTCCATAAAGCAGATTATTCTGCATTGAATAGCTATTTCTCAAAAATAAACTGGAGTGAAGTCCTCAGTAGTGATGATCGTAACGAAAACATCAGCCTCTTCTATAGGATTCTGAATTTTGAACAAAACTCTCTGAACAAAACCACAGGTTCGAGATATCCTACATGGTTTTCCACTGCTACTGTTAAGATGGCAAGAAGAAAGCAGCGCCTTCATAGAAAGTACAAAGCCAGCGGAACTGGTGGTGCTTATGAAAAATATTCAGCCGTAAGGAGTCAATTAAAAACTATGATTGATGAAGATTACTCCAAATTCTGCAAGAAGATTGGGCATTTACTTCCACAAAATGTAAATTTATTTTGGCATTTTTTGAAGAATAAAAGAAGGACAAATGCAACTTGTACAGTAGAGTACGATGGTAGAACTATTTCAGATCCGCAGAAAATCGCGGATAGTTTTGCTGAAGTTTTTGCTTCTGTTTATCTAAGGCCTGGAGTGACAATTCAAGAGGATATATCTTCCAGAATTCCAGCGACAAATGTATGCTCTAAAGTGGTCATAACCAAAGATCATATCCTTGAGGAAATAGGTAGATGTAATAAAAAGGCAGGTCCAGGCCCTGATGGCATTCCTCCAATATTTTTGTTTATGTGCAAAGGGACACTTTCGGAACCACTAGTTATATTATTTAATATGTCGCTGAAAGTGGGGATCTTCCCAGAAATATGGAAGGAGGCGTTCGTCACCCCTATACCGAAAAGCACAAATAACAAGAGTATCAAGAATTATCGCCCCATCTCTGGTCTCTCAGTTTTCAGTAAAATATTAGAATCCTTAGTACTCAAGCATTTATCTCCCCTAAATCTGCAGTTCTCCGAAAACCAGCATGGATTCTTA
This sequence comes from Gonocerus acuteangulatus, assembly GCA_946811695.1. Taxonomy (NCBI): domain Eukaryota; kingdom Metazoa; phylum Arthropoda; class Insecta; order Hemiptera; family Coreidae; genus Gonocerus; species Gonocerus acuteangulatus. The sequence continues at coordinate 66,845,942 of OX328128.1, forward strand.
TCTCGGAAATCTACGGTATCAAACCTAGCATGCTTCGTCAGTCACATAACACAGGCGTTTGAGGAGTCTTTGCAGGTGGACGCAATTTACATTGACTTCCAGAAGGCCTTTGATAGACTATCTCATGAAGTCCTTTTGTTGAAATTAGAAAGGTTTGGAGTTCATGGTCCCCTACTCTCCTGGTTTCAGTCATACCTACCCAACCGAGTACAATATGTCAAATGGAATGGCAGATTGTCGAAGTCAATCGATGTCTCCTCCGGGGTTCCTCAGGGATCCAAAATGGGCCCTTGGTTGTTCCTTGTATATATAAATGACTTAGCAACGTCTATGAGTAAAGCCCACTCTCTTTTCTTCGCCGACGACTCACAAATCTTTTTGAAAATCAGCAATAATGATGACTGTGGTAGATTGCAGAGCGGTCTTGATGATACCTCTGTGAACTTGGCACCCCACTTTCGAAAAAAAATATGACAATAGACTCAAAAAATTGCAAATCGTTTGTAGTTGATAGTTTTGAAAGAATTTTCGTTTGTAGTTGCCTACAAAAAATGATACAGCCGCTTTATGAATTTTCAAAAGGGCGACTTCTTTAGTTTAAGAGGTGCGTGTTTTCTTATGGTCTCAATTCGTTCTAAATCGTTTGTAGTTGATAGTTTTGAAAGAATTTTCGTTTGTAGTTGCCTAGAAAAAAAGTTACAGCCGCTTTATGAGTTTTCAAAATATAGACTTTTTTAGTTTTAGGGGTGCGTGTTTTCTTACGGTCTCAATTCGATCTAAATCGTTTGTAGTTGATAGTTTTGAAAGAATTTTCGTTTGTAGTTGCCTAGAAAAAAAGTTACAGCCGCTTTATGAGTTTTCAAAATATCGACTTCTTTAGTTTTAGGGGTGCGTGTTTTCTCACGGTCTCAATTCGTTCTAAATCGTTTGTAGTTGATAGTTTTGAAAGAATTTTCGTTTGTAGTTGCCTAGAAAAAAAGTTACAGCCGCTTTTTGAATTTTCAAAATGGCGACTTTTTTAGTTTTAGGGGTGCGTGTTTTTTACGGTCTTTATTGGTTCTAAATCGTTTGTAGTTGATAGTTTTGAAAGAATTTTCGTTTGTAGTTGCCTAGAAAAAAAGTTACAGCCGCTTTATGAATTTCCAAAATATCGACTTCTTTAGTTTTAGGGGTGCGTGTTTTCTAATGGTCTCAATTCGTTCTAAATCGTTTGTAGTTGATAGTTTTGAAAGAATTTTCGTTTGTAGTTGCCTAGAAAAAAAGTTACAGCTGCTTTTTGAATTTTCAAAATGGCGACTTCTTTAGTTTTAGGGGTGCGTATTTTCTTATGGTCTCAATTCGTTCTAAATCGTTTGTAGTTGATAGTTTTGAAAGAATTTTCGTTTGTAGTTGCCTAGAAAAAAAGTTACAGCCGCTTTATGAGTTTTCAAAATGGCGACTTTTTTAGTTTTAGGGGTGCGTGTTTTCTTATGGTCTCAATTCGTTCTAAATCGTTTGTAGTTGATAGTTTTGAAAGAATTTTCGTTTGTAGTTGCCTAGAAAAAAAGTTACAGCCGCTTTATGAGTTTTCAAAATATAGACTTTTTTAGTTTTAGGGGTGCGTGTTTTCTTACGGTCTCAATTCGATCTAAATCGTTTGTAGTTGATAGTTTTGAAAGAATTTTCGTTTGTAGTTGCCTAGAAAAAAAGTTACAGCCGCTTTATGAATTTTCAAAATGGCGACTTTTTTAGTTCTAGGGGTGCGTGTTTTCTAATGGTCTCAATTCGTTCTAAATCGTTTGTAGTTGATAGTTTTGAAAGAATTTTCGTTTGTACTTGCCTAGAAAAAAAGTTACAGCCGCTTTATGAGTTTTCAAAATATCGACTTCTTTAGTTTTAGGGGTGCGTGTTTTCTTACAGTCTCAATACATTCTAAATCGTTTGTAGTTGATAGTTTTGAAAGAATTTTCGTTTGTAGTTGCCTAGAAAAAAAGTTACAGCCGCTTTATGAGTTTTCAAAATATCGACTTCTTTAGTTTTAGGGGTGCGTGTTTTCTCACGGTCTCAATTCGTTCTAAATCGTTTGTAGTTGATAGTTTTGAAAGAATTTTCGTTTGTAGTTGCCTAGAAAAAAAGTTACAGCCGCTTTTTGAATTTTCAAAATGGCGACTTTTTTAGTTTTAGGGGTGCGTGTTTTTTACGGTCTTTATTGCTTCTAAATCGTTTGTAGTTGATAGTTTTGAAAGAATTTTCGTTTGCAGTTGCCTAGAAAAAAAGTTACAGCCGCTTTATGAATTTCCAAAATATCGACTTCTTTAGTTTTAGGGGTGCGTGTTTTCTAATGGTCTCAATTCGTTCTAAATCGTTTGTAGTTGATAGTTTTGAAAGAATTTTCGTTTGTAGTTGCCTAGAAAAAAAGTTACAGCTGCTTTTTGAATTTTCAAAATGGCGACTTCTTTAGTTTTAGGGGTGCGTATTTTCTTATGGTCTCAATTCGTTCTAAATCGTTTGTAGTTGATAGTTTTGAAAGAATTTTCGTTTGTAGTTGCCTAGAAAAAAAGTTACAGCCGCTTTATGAATTTCCAAAATGGCGACTTTTTTAGTTTTAGGGGTGCGTGTTTTCTTATGGTCTCAATACATTCTAAATCGTTTGTAGTTGATAGTTTTGAAAGAATTTTCGTTTGTACTTGCCTAGAAAAAAAGTTACAGCCGCTTTATGAATTTTCAAAATGGCGACTTTTTTTAGTTTTAGGGGTGCGTGTTTTCTTATGGTCTCAATTCGTTCTAAATCGTTTGTAGTTGATAGTTTTGAAAGAATTTTCGTTTGTAGTTGCCTACAAAAATATCGACTTTTTTAGTTTTAGGGGTGCGTGTTTTCTTACAGTCTCAATACATTCTAAATCGTTTGTAGTTGATAGTTTTGAAAGAATTTTCGTTTGTAGTTGCCTAGAAAAAAAGTTACAGCCGCTTTATGAGTTTTCAAAATATCGACTTCTTTAGTTTTAGGGGTGCGTGTTTTCTCACGGTCTCAATTCGTTCTAAATCGTTTGTAGTTGATAGTTTTGAAAGAATTTTCGTTTGTAGTTGCCTAGAAAAAAAGTTACAGCAGCTTTATGAATTTTCAAAATGGCGACTTTTTTAGGTTTTGGGGGTGCGTGTTTTCTTACAGTCTCAATTCGTTCTAAATCGTTTGTAGTTGATAGTTTTGAAAGAATTTTCGTTTGTAGTTGCCTAGAAAAAAAGTTACAGCCGCTTTATGAATTTTCAAAATGGCGACTTTTTTAGGTTTTGGGGGTGCGTGTTTTCTACGGTCTCAATTCGTTCTAAATCGTTTGTAGTTGATAGTTTTGAAAGAATTTTCGTTTGTAGTTGCCTAGAAAAAAAGTTACAGCCGCTTTTTAGCACTTTCCTCTGGAGGAAAGTAGCTATTGAGGTTGCACTCATGATGGAATTTTTGAAAAATTTCTTCAAATCTTTATCGATCCTACCTAGTAGACACCGAAAATGACCCCCGTTAAAATTTATATATATATACATATAATAATATGTTTGAAGGAACTTGCTCTAGATAAGTTTTATCTTATGTATTGGTCACCTGAGCAGATATTTTTGTATCAGCAATTGCATCGAAACCACATGACCAGTAGCATCAGTATTGATGCTACTGGTTCAGTAATAAATCAGTAATAAATAGGATTAAAAGTAATAGGGATTTGGTCGGACAACTTTTTCGCAACTTTAAAGTAGTAGGGAGTAAAGAGTGAGTTGCGCAATATACTTATCTATGGCGCTTCCCGATTCTGCATATTCTGATTCAACCGGATCTTCAAAGTGAACTAGTAGGTCACTATCATCAACGAAATTAGAAATTTCATTGCCAGTTTTTATCAAAAGTAGAAGCCTTGCTTCTGCGTTATTGCTTATATTAGTTTCTGTGCTTGAGAATGCCACTGTCAGAACGTCTTTACAAAGCTGACTAAACTTGGCAAGGGTTTTCGTGGTGCCCAATAACCCAACGTATCGGACAAACAATTCCTTGACACCAGGTACACTTTTGTTGAAGCAGGGCAAGCGGCAGACCATTTTGATCAAATGCGCAATGTCTATTCTGATCACGCATAAGTTCTGATTCGACATAGTACCTGATAATACGTGCATGCACTTATTAACGTACGAAAGAACATCCGTATTATTAAATGCCATGGAAACTGCATTGAGCAATGCTAGGGAATAGTCTGTGACAATCTGATCGGGGCATTTCGCTCCACTACGTAACCATTCTCCCATCCAGTACGATAAAATGTTAGCGTCGTGCTTTTCGGAACCATTTGAAAAAGTGGCAAAATTTTCTCACCGATCCCACAAACAGCCTGGTACAGAAAGATAACATTTTTCGATCCATCAGGTTTAAAAATTGGTTTTATTACTGAACCAGTAGCATCAATACTGATGCTACTGGTCATGTGGTTTCGATGCAATTGCTGATACAAAAATATCTGCTCAGGTGACCAATACATAAGATAAAACTTATCTAGAGCAAGTTCCTTCAAACAGCAGGCGTATTTTGAATCGTACTTTAGCTGCAGAAGTGAAAAATGGGATTTTTAAAATTACCAACCCCTAATTCGGCATCTTTGCTCTGTTGCTTTGCCTTACGCAAAACGTGTTCAGAATAGATATTCGCAGGTTCAATGTCTCCGAATTCCATCGTACGTTCAGCTTCATCTCGGCGCCACATGTATGACGATTTTCCCCGCAATTGTTCGCAAACATCTCGCCTTAGATTTCCCCGCAATTGCCTTTTTTTCGAATGCGCAATACCGTGAGTATCAAACGTCGAAACCACCATGTTTAATCCATTATTATTTGGAGGGCTGACACTGTACAGGTTAAGAGGTGTTTGGCATTCGGAACATTTTCCTGTAATTTTAAGAAAAATATCCCCAGGAAGACAGTTAATTGCCGCTTTCTTGAATTGGAATGCACAAGGCAATTTCAATTCATTCCAAACAATTTCGTAAATAATCGAAGCCCAACCAGGCTTTAAGACATTATACGGCCGTCCTTGATATAATCTCATTTCGGGAGCAATGTTTATCCACGCATCATACGGAATATGAATTTGAGATTTCAGGGATGCTAGGTCAGTGTGACAAAATTCGGTTGACCAATTCGAGTCGCAACTATCTTCTGTTTCCAGATTACGTTTTTTATCGACTGAACTGATTCTATGACCGCTAATTTTGTCGCCTATTTTATTTCTGTTTTGACTAATGTATAAGTAAACATAATCTTTGCTAAAACCGTCTCCAAGTAATTTGGATGCAACCTGCCAAACAGGATCATTAAAAGGTAAGACACTATATCCATAAAAAAAAATATCAAATTCCTAAGGGTGTTAAAAAAAACTGAAAAAGTTGCGATATTGAAAATTCAACTACTCCGTCACGCAGGAGCTGCATAACTAAGCACATTCCTCAGAATTTTTGTAGTGTAGAAAACATTATTGAATAATTTTCCGTAAATAGCCTATATAAATAAAATAAAAACATGAATAGTTCTGCTCATTTACATTTCTTATGAGAACTGTTCAATTATTAATACTACAACTTCATAAACACACAAAGACTTCATTTTCCGTCTTTTGATCTGACACAGGAACACGATACAGTCCTCCTAGTGGGAGATAGCGCTCCTCGCGGCGGCTTTGTGAACCTACGTCTGGCGGTTCACATTTCTAATGAAACAGAGTTTTAAGTAAACTCTCTTTTCCAATTGACCGATTTACTTCATTTTTACAACACTTCTTTCTCATGAGTTACCCACTACGTATACCGCGTTTCGTTACAATAGGGGAGAAATTACGACCGGTATGAGTATATTAGTACTTTAGGTCCGGGGAAAATCCCCCCTCTGAATAACCTGATTTAGTTTATTTTTACAACCCATTTTTCCCTGTTGATTACCACCACGAGTACCGAGTTTCTTTGAAATGTAACAAAAATTATGGCTGGTAGTGGCAAATCGGTAATGTGGGTCCGGAATAAATCCCCCCCCCTCCTAATGAACCGATATAGTTTGTTTTTACAACCCATTTCTCCCTGTTGATTACCACCACGAGTACCGAGTTTCTTTGAAATGTAACAAATATTATGGCTAGTAGTGCCAAATCGGTAATGTGGGTCCAGAGTAAACCTCCCCTCCTAATGAACCGATATAGTTTATTTTTATAACGTATTCCTCTCTTGAGATTAACATAACGAATACCGAGTTTCGTTGAAATATAACAAAAACTACGGCTGGCATGGTCAAATTAGTGTTTTGGGCCCGGGGTAAACCCCCCCCCCTCCCGATAGACCGATTTTGGTGGTTAACGAACTCGTTCAATCGTTTGCTAATTGAAAGCTAGATACCACGATTCGTGAAGAAGAAACAAAAACTCTGGCCGCTATCGTGTTAACAGACATATATATATATATATATATATATATATATATATATATATATATATATATATAAAACTACGGCTGGATACAAATTGGAAGGACCGCTGGTATAGGGCAGCCTAAGGCACAGCGAAGGAAGAGTGGGGCAATATACATATATATATATATATATATATATATATATATATATATATATATATATATATATATATATATATATATATATATAAATTTTAACGGGGGTCGTTTTCGGTGTCTACTAGGTAGGATCGATAAAGATTTGAAGAAATTTTTCAAAAATTCCGTCATGAGTGCAACCTCAATAGCTACTTTCCTCCTGAGGAAAGTGCTAAAAAGCGGCTGTTTTTTTCTAGGCAACTACAAACGAAAATTCTTTCAAAACTATCAACTACAAACGATTTAGAATGTATTGAGGCCATAAGAAAACACGCACCCCTAAAACTAAAAAAGCCGCCATTTTGAAAATTCATAAAGCGGCTGTAACTTTTTTTCTAGGCAAGTACAAACGAAAATTCTTTCAAAACTATCAACTACAAACGATTTAGATCGAATTGAGACCGTAAGAAAACACGCACCCCTAAAACTAAAAAAGCCGCCATTTTGAAAATTCATAAAGCGGCTGTAACTTTTTTTCTAGGCAAGTACAAACGAAAATTCTTTCAAAACTATCAACTACAAACGATTTAGAATGTATTGAGGCCATAAGAAAACACGCACCCCTAAAACTAAAAAAGCCGCCATTTTGAAAATTCATAAAGCGGCTGTAACTTTTTTTCTAGGCAAGTACAAACGAAAATTCTTTCAAAACTATCAACTACAAACGATTTAGATCGAATTGAGACCGTAAGAAAACACGCACCCCTAAAACTAAAAAAGCCGCCATTTTGAAAATTCATAAAGCGGCTGTAACTTTTTTTCTAGGCAAGTACAAACGAAAATTCTTTCAAAACTATCAACTACAAACGATTTAGAATGTATTGAGGCCATAAGAAAACACGCACCCCTAAAACTAAAAAAGCCGCCATTTTGAAAATTCATAAAGCGGCTGTAACTTTTTTTCTAGGCAAGTACAAACGAAAATTCTTTCAAAACTATCAACTACAAACGATTTAGAACGAATTGAGACCATTAGAAAACACGCACCCCTAGAACTAAAAAAGTCGCCATTTTGAAAATTCATAAAGCGGCTGTAACTTTTTTTCTAGGCAGCTACAAACGAAAATTCTTTCAAAACTATCAACTACAAACGATTTAGAATGTATTGAGACCATAAGAAAACACGCACCCCTAAAACTAAAAAAAGTCGCCATTTTGAAAATTCATAAAGCGGCTGTAACTTTTTTTCTAGGCAAGTACAAACGAAAATTCTTTCAAAACTATCAACTACAAACGATTTAGAATGTATTGAGACCATAAGAAAACACGCACCCCTAAAACTAAAAAAAGTCGCCATTTTGAAAATTCATAAAGCGGCTGTAACTTTTTTTCTAGGCAACTACAAACGAAAATTCTTTCAAATCTATCAACTACAAACGATTTAGAATGTATTGAGACCATAAGAAAACACGCACCCCTAAAACTAAAAAAGTCGCCATTTTGAAAATTCTTAAAGTGGCTTTAACTTTTTTTCTAGGCAACTACAAACGAAAATTCTTTCAAAACTATCAACTACAAACGATTTAGAACGAATTGAGACTGTAAGAAAACACGCACCCCTAAAACTAAAAAAGCCGCCATTTTGAAAATTCATAAAGCGGCTGTAACTTTTTTTCTAGGCAAGTACAAACGAAAATTCTTTCAAAACTATCAACTACAAACGATTTAGAACGAATTGAGACCATTAGAAAACACGCACCCCAAAACCTAAAAAAGTCGCCATTTTGAAAATTCATAAAGCGGCTGTAACTTTTTTTCTAGGCAACTACAAACGAAAATTCTTTCAAAACTATCAACTACAAACGATTTAGAACGAATTGAGACCGTAAGAAAACACGCACCCCTAAAACAAAAAAAGTCGCCATTTTGAAAATTCATAAAGCGGCTGAAACTTTTTTTCTAGGCAACTACAAACGAAAATTCTTTCAAATCTATCAACTACAAACGATTTAGAAACGATTTAGAACGAATTGAGACCATTAGAAAACACGCACCCCTAAAACTAAAAAAGTCGCCATTTTGAAAACTCATAAAGCGGCTGTAACTTTTTTTCTAGGCAACTACAAACGAAAATTCTTTCACAACTATCAACTACAAACGATTTAGAACGAATTGAGACCGTAAGAAAACACGCACCCCTAAAACTAAAAAAGTCGCCATTTTGAAAATTCAAAAATCGGCTGTAACTTTTTTTCTAGGCAACTACAAACGAAAATTCTTTCACAACTATCAACTACAAACGATTTAGAACGAATTGAGACCGTAAGAAAACACGCACCCCTAAAACTAAAAAAGTCGCCATTTTGAAAATTCAAAAATCGGCTGTAACTTTTTTTCTAGGCAACTACAAACGAAAATTCTTTCACTACAAACAACTACAAACGATTTTACGTCGAATAAAAGTGGTTTGGTTCCAATCGGTTGAAGTCGGGTGCGGGGTATTTTTTGACCCCCCGGTTCTCAAAAACGGGGCAACTACAAACGAAATTTTTTTCACTACAAATAACTACAAACGATTTGCAATTTTTTGAGTCTATTGTCATATTTTTTTTCGAAAGTGGGGTGCCAAGTTCACAGAGGTCTTGATGATCTCACCAGCTGGTGTCGCAGGAATTTCATCGACATTAATATCGGTAAATGCAGTGTCACCACATTCACTAGGAAAAAAATCCTATTATTTACCCCTACTTTCTTGGTGACGAATTAGTAAAAAGGGTGACTGCGGTGAAAGATTTGGGTATTCACATGGATTCTGCGCTAACGTTCAAAAATCATGTTGACAACGTTTGCAAGAAGTCTGTGAAGACATTAGGTTTCCTGTGGAGAAATGCTCGGGACCTTAAGGATAAACAGGCATTTTCTGCACTCTACACCAGCCTGGTGAGGTCCCAGCTGGAGTATGCCACGGTAATCTGGCGGCCGTATATAGCTGAGGATATCAACAGACTGGAGAAAATCCAGAGAAGGTTCCAGCGATTCCTCGAGAGAACAATTTGTCCTGAGACCACTGTGTCTTTAGAACCCTTGGAGATCCGAAGACAGCGTGCGGACCTTCTATTCATCTATAGATTATTACAAGGAGAGCTGGACTGTCCCGAACTCCTCGCATCAATTCCTTTGCACGTTCCTCCAGTCAGGCTAAGAAGATGCAGTCAATTCGTACCGGTACAACACAAGACTCGGCACTCAGCATTTAGAGATGTAGTGTCTAGGTGTTGTAGGATTTGGAATGGTACTATTACTAACAAGGACCTTTTTAATGGTGAAATTTCCAAAAAATATCTGAAGTCGGTTAAAATGAGTATATAGCTGAGACTTTATTTTATATATTTATTTAATTATGATTTGTTTTTGTTTTGTTAGTACTGTTATATATTTATTATTTTCAATTTCTGTATGACTACAATTTGATTGGCCGAGGCTGTAATTGTTGTAAATTATAAATAAATAAATCAGTTATTACAAGCATACAATTATAAAATAAAATTTCCAACTTTATCTAGTATCTGTGGCGTTAATAACCTAAAAGGTTAGTACGATTTAAGAAACAAAAAAAAAAAAGTGTCAATTGAAGATATATTTTCATAAATTGATCCTCTCCATACATGGTTATTAGCAAGAAGTTATAAAACAAAATATTAAAATCTTCTATTCCAAGCTTTTGAAATGATTGCAAGGATAAGCATGACATGGAAAAGTACTTTTTTTCAATGAGTAAGATTTGAAATGTAAATAATCCTGCCAAAAGAAGCAATCAACTCGAATGCCTAAGAGTTTGAAGTCCTATTGAGGACCAGTTTCTTCATAAAACACCTTTCGTATAATGAAAAATATTTTCTTTATCAGAATGAAAAGGCATTCAATACAAATAGGTACATTTAAAAAAAAAAAAAATCTGAAGTAAAGGGTATCATATAAAAATTGAAAGTAAAAAACCTTTGAGATGGAAGATATCTTCTTGACAGTAACGGATGGTTGGATGGACTGATGGAAGCTGGGAGATTTCAATTACCAAATAACGCGGGAAAAGCTCAGCCACGCGTTCGTTATTTACTCGTTCAAATTTGATCAATATCACCCACACTAGTCCATGTATCGCTCCTAAAAGGATTCGAATATCGTGTGTATTAAAAGCGGAGTGTTTACATTTTTTTTTTTTTTTTTTCAATACTGAATACTAAAAGGGTTTTTCGACGAGAACATTTCAAATAGACCAGACAATACACTCCAAGATGCTATGGGTAGATCGATAAAATCTTTCAAATAAAAAAAAAAAAAACGGTTTATATACATAAAAACTTATTTCTTCTTATATAGTTTATATATAACTATAAAAGTTAAAATATATTTTTCATCTTAATTATTTATTCAACTAAGTAACAGCATATAACGAAATTAACCTTCATTGATGGTGTTTTTTTTCCCCTTTTCTGTGCATAAACTACAGAGATCATTATTAGGCCCCTGAGGTGGCATGAAGGCCACGAAACATGTAGGGCAGCCATTAATAAAGTAGTACATAAGGAAAAGGAGTACTATTTTTATTTGACCTGCACCATATATATATATATATATATATATATATATATATATATATATATATATATATATATATATACTTCCTAGCAAGGTAGGACTGAAAACCTTTTTTATACAACATTTAATATAGATATCATTAGTTTAATATTTAGGGTAGGCCTTACATTTAGTTTAGTCTAGGACCATTTTAATGCATTTAATGGAGCATTACTTAATTTTTTATATCTAGCTTCTAAAAATGGTTTCTTTTGGATGTACAAAAAATAATGTTTTGTTGTAGAATTGCCCCTGAAGAGGTGCGAAAATATGCACGAAACATGTCGGGCCTAGTAAATAAAGTAGTGCGAAGGAAGGAAGGATTACTGCTTTTAAGACCCAAGCCTCCTAAAATTTGAGAATATATATATATATATATATATATACAGGTTGTTCCAGTCTTAAGCTGACAGACTTCGTATATCGACGGGAAATCGAAAAACTCAGTCAAAAAGTCCTTGGGCGATTTTCTCGTTTTAATTTATTAAAACCCGATTTATCGCTTAAACGAAGCGTTGTACGAATAAACCCTCAATAAAAAGGTTGTAGCTTATTAAATTACCTTTAACCCTTAGCTTACTAGGGGTAGTGCGGGCTGACCGACCCTGTAGTGCGGCGATCTCTCTACCTGACCGGGCCCTAGTTACGAAGCTATTCTCGCCCTCCTCTCGACATGCGTAAAAACGTTCATATAATTTCCTCCCTTAACCTTTCTAATCGTAGGAAAACTGCATTTTATTATTCTTTTACGTTTACTTTTACCTCTAAATATTTAGGTTGAATTATATAATTAGATGCTCCAATAAATATTTTTTATAGTCTATACTTTTGAATACGAAAAATATTATTTTTTTGTGATATAGGTATTAAACAAAGAAGCTAAATAAATAAATAGCCTCTTTTTTATTAAAAACAAGAAAAATACACCATACTTTTCGATTGGAATGGAGTTGGATCTAACACTGGCGATTTTAATTTTTACGATCCCGACCCATGTATCCATAATCCGTAGCTCTCTCTCGAAACAAATAGTTAATTTTTCCGGCGACCAGTGGTAAAAGAAATAGCTAAAGCTTCTCTAAATCCTTGCTTAATAGCCCCAAGGTCAAACTCCTGGAAAAATTAGCCGTAGGGAGCTGGTAAGCGAGAGAGAAGGGTCGGACTGCTGTACAAGTCCTTCGTTCCAGGGGCACGGCAGCTCTCGACTGCTGTACAAGTCCTTCGTTCCAGGGGCACGGCAGCTCTCGACTGCAGTACAAGTCCTTCGTTCCAGGGGCACGGCAGCTCTCGACTGCTGTACAAGTCCTTCGTTCCAGGGGCACGGCAGCTCTCGACTGCTGTACAAGTCCTTCGTTCCAGGGGCACGGCAGCTCTCGACTGCTGTACAAGTCCTTCGTTCCAGGGGCACGGCAGCTCTCGACTGCTGTACAAGTCCTTCGTTCCAGGGGCACGGCAGCTCTCGACTGCTGTACAAGTCCTTCGTTCCTGGGGCACGGAAAACTTCGACTTCTACAGAAGTCTTTAGTAAGGAAAGGGTTAAGATGAGACCAATTTCAGCGTCTTAGCTTCAATATTTTCGTGATTCTGGACGTCAAATTGTCCGTTCTTTCAAAATCTGCAGTCAAAAATTAATTTTGTGCAAAGTAAACATATTTGTGCTTGAAATTACCTTGATTTTGAACCAATGGGGTGAAACAGACATCGGTTTCGAGTTCAGTGACCCTCAAGACCGTGGAAGCTCTAGTTATTTCTTCTTTAACGACGTCATACGAAATGTGAACTTTAAATGCCCTTAAACCGGACTCCGGATTCGGATTCAGCGTGTCGAAATACTTAAGAATAAATTTATGGTGTCTTCCAAAAAGACCACCTTTTTTTTTGTTGTGTGCCTGTGTAATAAATGAGACAAGTAACATGCTACGTAAGTCCATGGGAGTTGAGGCACACACATTAAGGGCTAGGGACGGTCTGGGATCCAGAATACTGATTTTTTAATATGATAAAATCTGGTCTTAATGGTAGGAGTCCTCTATTACATTATATAATGCTCTTAAAGATTATTATAATATTTTCGAAAAACGCAGAAGAAGAGGGTAGAATTTCGCTAGTATTATTTGTTGTCTATTTTTAATTTTTCTTTACTTAGAAGGAACTCTCTGACGGCGTAAGATGATTTCCTCATTTAAAACTTAATTTCCTAAGAATGCCTGAGGATATCGGGGAAAAAAGGGAAGGCGCTCTTTCTCTCTCGAGAGTTCATCTAGAAAAATTGTTTAACGAAGCCCATCAATATTTCTTGAATATAAATCTATTCTACTGGGGATAATACTAAATCATTCACAGTTTTTTTCATCCCATTCAGATTAAATACAGATAATAACGCAAAATCAGTAAAGATGTGATTTTATTTTTTATGTTTTGTGTACATTATATATTTATTGAATATTAATAAGGTATTAAATTATCAGAGTCATATAAAAAAACTGTTACGCCTTTAATTTGTTTAATAAAAAAAAAAAAAGTTCTATTTACCCGAATATTAAGGAGCTTGTCAAATCTTCAAGATGTTAATAAATTATTACTTATATATTATTTCTTTAACAAATTTTCAAATTTATGATAAATCAATTCATATTTTCACCGGTGACTGTGGGTGTTAAGGCTTGAGCACGGAGCACTCCGCGCCAATGGTAATGGGTTCGATTCCCATTATGGGGTGGTGGTATTTCTTTAGAAACAAGAAAAAGCATAAGCCCTATCCTGGCTAGAAAAGGGTGGAGGCATATAGATAATTCGTCTGTAAATTCTGAGGTAAAAATAATGGCCTTTAAAATTTAAATAAATATTTTAATGAATTGAAGGGCTCAGTGATAAAGGTGACTAACCCACAATTAGAACAATGAGAAAATTGGAGTTAAAGTTAAGAAGAATCTGAATAAATTAGTGTTGGTGACAGATGATCATGGGCGTATATAGAAAATAATTTCGGGAGGGGCTGGGAAAATTTCGGGGGGGGGGCGCTGAGACTATTTCAGGGATATGGAATACTAAAAATTTAGAGCTTGGAATAGTTTTAGGCAACTAAAGCGCTATTAGACGTAAAATAAAAGATTTTTTATGAACTAAGTGATCTTATTTGATTTATTTTTAAGGGTTTTACCATCAAATAAAAATTTCGGGGGGGGGGGGGGCTGCAGCCCCCTCAGCCCCCCTTATTTACGCCCATGCAGATGATTGTAATTCGACCAATTATACGGGCGTAATAACCTAAATGTTTATTGCCCCTAAACCCATATCCTATCCTATCCTCGACCGATTATCATAGTCACCAACTCTAATTTGAAACATCTGGAGGCGAACCAAAGCAGATAGTCCGAGAGCCAGCAACGCACTTTTCATGAAGTGTTTTATGCATCTTGAAATTTTGCTATAATATACTTCTTAGGTAGATAAGAAGGTATATATGTGTTTCCTACACATACCTTGGAACACCAGGTACTGCGCATAGGGGAAAGGTGCAAAAAAATATTTCCCGAAAATAGAGTTTTATTTAGAAGGCTATCTTTAATGTAAAATTAAGACAATTTTACAATGAATAATAAATATGGCAGACACTTTTAAGGGGTATAACACGTAAAAAAAAAATTAATTGTTTTTATTCTAATATTAAATGAGAGTTTTATTTGCGCTGCCATTAAAACCGGAACAGCTGTACAAGATCATATGAGCAAGAACCAATGAGAGCACAGAAAACGACCAACACTGCGCGGTCGTGTCAAACACTCTTAACGCTCACGCGCAGTGTATTCCAGTCTATCATAAGCAACATTTATTTTCTTGTTTCCTGATAATTAAACCCTACAAAAGTGTCTGCCCTTTTGCAATTATTTTCAAATATGTTTATTGAAGACGCTGTTGAAATCGCAGCGTGAATAAAGCACTTCATTTAATATTAAAAATAAAAACTAGGTACTTAGTTTTTTTTATTGTTATAATTTTAACCCCCTTAAAAGTGCCTGCCTTATTTATTATTAATTTGAAAATTGCCTTAATTTGCCATTTTTTTTCATTAATAATAGTTGGCTTCTGAATAAAACTCTACTTTTAGGCAATATTGTTTTGCACCTTTCCCCTATGCGCAGTACCTGTTGTTCCAAGGTATGTCCAGAAAACACATATATACCTTCTTATCTACCTAAGAGGTATATTATAGCAAAATTTCAGGATGCATAAAACACTTCATGAAAAGTGCGTTGCTGGCTCTCGGACTATCTACTTTGGTTCGCCTCCAGATGTTTCAAATTATTTATTATATATCCAAGACGTACATTATAGAAAAATTTCAGGGTGCATAAAACACTTCATGAAAAGTGCGTTGCTGGCTCTCGGTCAAAGAGTAATTAGCAAAAAGTATTCAAACATAGGCGAGAAAAGCAGACCAGGGTCCACCGCCCATTTGCGGAATCCACGAGCGCCCCTCAGGAACGGTGATGATGTTTACCGTGAACTTCCCACAGCAAGCAGTCCGCAATATATTAAGGACCGTACACGGTCGTTAAACTCTGGGAAAGGAATATTGTGACGCAGGTGTCGCAGCATCGACCACGGCGATACAGAACACCCCATGTTGAGCTGCTGAAGACACCGGAAGGCCCTTCCAGAAGGAAAGTGTTCATCCTCTTTTTAGCTAGTATTTTCTTTTCTGGATTCGTGTACAATCACATGGTATCATTTATAGCATCATTTACAATTCTTCATAACAGTCAACGCAAAATTGTGAATTTATGAAATATAAGATTTATTTGAAATTGTGTATAAAATATTGCTATCAATCAGGCTGAAAGCAAATATTTTAACTTAATGAAACACCACCGTATCACGTACATTTTACACAAAAGTGATTAAAGGGGGGATAAAATCAATACTTCGCAGTCAGGTCAATTACTTGATGAACCCGCAACTATTTAGTTATTTACCGTGTGATGTGTTATTGAATAAGCTTATTTAAATGTGTATTTTTTTTAAGTAATGAAATTATGGATAACCACCTTTCCATGCTACAAAAAGGTTAAAAAAGATAAATGTTGCCAAAAATGATTATGTAATAAAAATGAACACAGAAAAACGAAAACGTGTTTCATGATCTGAACTACGACTAAAATGGAAAAGCAATATAAGAGCAGTATTCTAATACTAATTAGGTATACAGAAATGTTAGTAGAAACGCGATTGAACACCTTCGGTTTTGGAGGTTTTTTCCCTCGTGACACAACTGTGGACAGCGGCGTTAGCAAGACACCAGCCTGTAACCCAGTCATTAACAAGGACAGCAGATATACAGAGGTGCAAAATCAGGACAAAAACGCTCCTTCTCTTATTGTGTGATATTTGTCTATCCGATGTCTGTCTTCTTATAGAATAATTCACGCAGAACTCGATAATGAAGACAGAATTAATGTAGGTAGGACAAAAATAGGTTATTGCTTTTGGAAGACCAATGTTGCAATGAAACGATTTCCCTATAAACGTATAATCAAATGTACGTCATAATGGTTATGGGTTTGTAACTAACCAATAAACCAATAAAGAATTACAAAAAAAAAAAAAAAAAAAAAAAAAAAAAAAATCAAATGTAAGTACAATCTTAAAATGTATTATTCGTTCTTGTATAATTTTACTAATTTATTAAATAATTAATCAATAATTACATTATAATCAAAATTTTCCTGGATAAGTGAAAAATGTCGTAGCTGGTACTGAGGAAACCCGATGAGGTGGGGTTATACATTAATGTCTTCTGTTGTTTGCTGCATCCTTACTCCCATAATTTGTTTAGATTTATCTTAAAAAAAAAAACATCATATGCATGTGAATGTCGTAAAAGCTTAACTACTTGGCCTTTGTACGTTAGATATTCCAGCAAGGTGTTAAATCGTGGTCATATGAAAGCAACAGAATTTGGCAAGAAATATGATTCCCAGGCCAACAATGTCATGGGAACTGGCTAAGGAATTCAAAGGTTCGATATTCGACTGAATAGAAGTTGGCGTACTGCCAAGCGAATGGGGGGGGGGAGTGGCTCTGCTTTCGATTCTTACATATTTATCATTCATATGTCAGAAAATATATTCTAGTACCACTTGTTGATAACATTTGATAACGCCGCACGACTTTTGTATGAACTATGCAATTTGATCATTATTTATGAAAAAAAAAATGATTCGTCATGCAGGAGCTGCATAACGAAGCACAGTCCCCAGAAGGTAGAAAGAGTACCTAGATTTCTTAATAAATTTGTTTAAATTCAAAATAAACTTGAATAGTTTTATCTTTTTTTTATTTATTTAAATTTTAACGTCAATTATAATATCAGCCACAAAAAAAAAAAATAAAATAAAAATGTCCGGACCCAGAGAGCAGACCATGTTTACTATATGTTTTTGGCGTCGCTAAATCCAAAACCGAGGCCAGAAAAAAACCCTGCACTTTTTTTTTTTGAGCTCCCCAAAATTCATAATTTTGGATATTTTACACTTTAATATTTTTATTCAAGTCGTTACTCAAAATAAACTATTTCCTGTAAACTACCTTTTAATGCTTAAAATACTAATTGTTTGAGACCTCAACGAACTCGATTGGTCCATTTGGAGCGAAGTTACAGCCCTTTAAATATATTACTTTTCTAAAAACTTCGCGTTTTTGCTTATATTTTATTATTTACATATGCTTTCTAATGCATACAATCTTTGTGTTTTCATACAAAAATTGGCCCAAGGCCTTCGGAGGTGATTCTTGAACTGATGCACTCCTAAAATAAAACCCTTAAAAATCTCCACACGTTTTATTTGAGCAATGTATCAATTGAAGTAAATTAAATAAACGACCTAAAATAAATTAATTAAGCTTCCATTTTCGAACTATGTTTTATAAATTTTACTACATGTTAATTAAAGTGTCGCCTATAATTGGAAAAACATAGGACCCTTCAAGCGGTACTCGTTTTCAAGATATTGAGACTCAAGATCCACTTCTGAACATGGGAGACAGAGGCAGGGCGTATCCATGTTAACTAAACATGGATTGTTGGATGATTAATTGTTAAATTAATAAAAAAGCGAGTTTGCTTACCATTTTTCTGTAAATCTAATACCTACATGATACATAATAGCAAACCTAATCTTGCTGACAGAAGTTTTAATAGGGCAAGCGGTACTTCTTTTCGGGATATAAACACTCGAAGTCTAAATTCCGTGTAATTAATATAGCTATATATAGCACTGGCATATTTCACTGCTATGTTTGTCATACATTGTAAAATATTTTTTACATGTTTTTAGGGATTTTTTTTTTGTGCATTGATATGAGTAAGATAGTTTTTTTCCGTGTTAAAGTTATTAGTTTATTCATGGATTTTCTTGAGGAGTGTTGAGTAAGAGTATATCTTAAAGGTGTCACCAGCAAGATCAACACTGAATATAACTAAGAGTTGACACATTCTCATATGCTTGTTGAATGTGCTATGTACATGTCTGCTCGTACCAGATTTCATTAAGACTTGTACTCGGCTAATGAAGATAAACTTAATGATGATTCATCAGCTAACAAGGAGATAAAACTAAATATTCACCTCTAATTGAAGACTACTACATAGAGTTTGGACAATTTTCAAACTGGTAAAGTAAATTTATTACAATTTGCTATTACAATTTCTTTTAGTTATTTAAATGACGGGAAAAAGTTTGGCTCACAAGGGGAGTATATACTCCATTTTTTTCCTGGCAATTCTGCATCGAAAAATAGTCGGCGAGTGTCCAAGCGTTTCGTCTAATGTGCCTTAGGAGCTGAGAAAGAAAAAAAAAATATTAAAAATGCTATAATTTCTATATCGAGTTTGAAAAATGATATCGACATGATTTTTTCACTAATTCGTTTATTTTGGAGAGTAGATTAAAAAAAAAATGCAATCGTTAAAAAAAATAATTTATATTTCGTCAAAAAAATTCCAAAATATGCTTACGTTTTCGGGTAAACTAGCATTACACATTTTATCACATACAAATTATAGAATATTTTAAATCAGCCCCTCAAGATACCCTTAATGTGGTAATTATCATCGAAAAAAAAAATTAAATCCGGAAGACACTTAAAATTTGCGAGCGAAAAATTCATTTGACGTTTTGAAATTCAAATATATCGCCTAAAGATAGGATCTCGTTTCTTCAGTCCGACAACCTGATTATGTCAGTCACGGCAGATTACGTTCTGCGATTACAAAAGTTATGATATCACTGAAGAAACGAGACCGAAAATTTGTCGGACAAATTATGGACTATCATTTTTAGGCCATTTCGAGTACGGCGCTGTTGGTGTAACAGGCTGGCTTGTCGGGTGGCACAATAGGCCTTGTTGGCCTCGGTGCAGCTCCCTCTACGTGGGCACCCGGTGTTAATAATAATAATAATAATAATAGGCCATTTCGAGTAAATGCAATTAAAAATTAGGCGTTTTTTTAATAATAATAATAATTAAAAAAAAAAAAAAAAACAGAGAGGCATATTGAGGGCGTTGGACAAGATAATCGCGCCCTCGTTTCTGTCGGACAAAATATTTTTCACTTGATTTAATTCCTAATGTTCTAAATAGAGTAATGAATTTCAGAATGTGATAATAAAAAAAAAACTACATTTGTAGGTCTTGTGTGTTTGGCAAAGTGCCCATCGCACACTAGGAAACGTGGGTATTTTTTACTTTAGGCACACCAGTTACTTTTTTAAGTTATTAGTGATTTATCATACTGTTATGTAATAACGTATTTCTATTTTAAAAGGAAAAAGTGAAATAAAAAGGTTATAAACAAAAACAACAAAATTAATTCATTTTGGGGGCCAATAAGACGCCAATAAGAGGTCCTTTTTTCCGTACCTCCACCTCTACACGAATTACTTTCTTTAAACAGGAAATTGGATGAGGTTCTAAAACCTTCAATAAAGATCATATGACTGGGTAACTGAAATCACTAATAACATGAAAAAATAACTGGTGTACCTAAAGTAAAAAAGACCCGGAAACGTTTACAGCGTGGTAGACTCGTCAAAATGAAGTTCCTAAGACCATTTTTACCACTTTTGTAATAACCATAAAAAAAAGACGCTGAGTTGGGGAATACTCCGTCGATAAGAAAAAAAAAAATCAAAAAAAATCTAAGGAATAAATATGTGAAAGTATTGATTCCTAAATAGAATAATATCAACATAAAAGATTCATCTATTTTCCATCATAGAGTGCAGTAAGTCGTGCGGAACTCCATATTGGGCTTTATTGACCTGGTTCTTGTCCTGGAAAATGGGAATCTGTATTTCCCCTGGGAAAAGAATAAGGAAAGAAACTCAGGTGGAATTAATCTCTTGGCTCAGTAATGTTTGTGGGGGCAGTCGAGTATAATAATACTTAGCCAGGGCATACATTTTACTCTTTATTTTTCAAGAGTGGTCTATTTTTTTGTAGAAAATGGAATAGCGGTATGAATCTCTTACCACATATTCTTTTTTCCAATTTATTTTCGTACTTTATTTTTTTTTTCATCCCTTATTTTTTGTTTACTATACTTGAAATCTTCAAAAATCCTCGTGCTTCCTGAGGAATACGGTAGCGGAATAGATGATTTGCACTTGGGCTAAATGGTAAATGAAGAGAACGTCATGTAAGGACCTTGGAAGAGAAAGGGCGAATCACGAAAATCGGATGTTGGGAAATCGAATTAAAAGTTCTGAAAGTACTTCAAGATAGCAAAGGCGAATGTTTACTCTATGGAATGCCGATTCATTAACCTGATTGATAAAGTATGGAATTGAAATTCAATGTTTTAATATTAATTTATACGACTGATTAATAATAATGGGTAATAATTTATGGGTAACAAAATGATAGGAGGGGAGTTTCAGACCCAGGGTTTGCTCTCGAAATAGGACATCGACGTTTTCATGGATGAAGGTGCTATTCACTTTAACTTGAAACTTTGAGAGATCTAAAGGCGAACCAGAGAAACAAGGCGAGACATTGTGTTACCTACATCTTTCTGACTCAGAAAATAAAATGAAAAAAAAAAAAAAAAAAAAAAAAAAATTGAGATTTCCCCTTTCTCTTCTAAGGTAAAATCTTCGAAAGGAGCTGAGAAATATTACTTCTAAGGTATATTTTAAGGTTTGGGTATCCAGAAATTAGATTTTAGGAATTTTACTGTTCTAAGTCTGCTTCGTATAATCTATATCATTAAAAAAACACGCTTATCACTATTACAACAGTAAAATTACTATACCATAAATCAAATTAATTATTATTGCATGAAATGTAGATTTTGAATCAGACAATTTAAATATTGTTGATATTCATAGTTTTTCATTAGAAACGTTGATTTTTGTCAAGATGTGCAAGCTAATGTTGCCAGATCTTCCATCATATTTCAACAATTCACAATTTGTATCTTTCAGTAAAGCATTTTATTTTCTACTATGATTTATATGATTATATTGTAGAAAGGTATAAGGAGATACAAAGTTGTCATAAAAAGGCATAGAAATGGACGCGGACTATTAAAACATTGGTATTTAAAGCAATGGCAGGTAAAACCTGTTGGCTCACTGTTCAAAGTTGCTCAGGCGATAAAACAAGCACTGGACAACACAATCTTTTTTTCTATTTCTGTGCATTAAATTTTAATTTTTGTACAATAAAGTTTTTCCTCTCTTTCCTCTCCTCGAATATAAATCAGATTTAATAAAGGTTATATATATTTTTTTAAATAAATTCAACAATAGTTTTCTTTATATATAGTGTTAATGGTTGAGGCGACCCACGTCTATCGTGAGGTGATAGTTTTGGCTAAAACACTCAATTTTAAGCCCATAATACTTTATCCGAAAGTAAGCCGTTTTCAAGATATTAATTATATCTTGATATTAATTATTATGATATTATTTAGGTTTTTTTTAAAAAAAAAAAAAAAAAACCGTCACTGTTGCTTAGGTTTAGTGTATTTTCTTTTATTTCGAGTATTTGGGCTGCAAGTTTTTATAGTTTTTGTATTTAAGACATTCAGAATAAACTATTTATTAAATAAAACTAACAAAATGTTTATGACACAAAGGATGGTGCGACCCAATAACTAAAATTTATATTTTCCTTCCCTAAAACCTGTAACTTCTAAAAACCACTTTTGCATAGGTTACGACCATATAACTAAAAATTACATTATTTTTTCGTAAAACCTGTAACTTCAACTCTATCTGTCTTAAAAAAAAATTGGTAGCTATTCCTGCAAGTTATACTAAAAAAATCTCCGTTTATTAAGCAAACACAAATATATTATAGTCAGGTAAAATGTTTATAATTCATAGAAAAAACTTTTAAAATCCGAGAAATATATATCTCCGAGAGAGATAGAGTTTCAGTTACAGATTTTGGGAAAAAATAATGTAATTTTTAGTTATTGGGCCGTAACCTAAGCAACTGTGACTTGAAAAAAAATTAAATATCTTGGTTACTTTCGGATAAGGCACCGACAAACCTGTGTAATGTACTGTATAACATACAGTCTTATTTTTCGTACATGGCTACCGCGCATGCGCAAACGCCAGCGGACACATTCTTGTGACTTTTTTTTCAGTTTAGTCATCGCTAAGGCATATTTATGCTAAAAAAGTATATATCTCGTTTTTGCTTTGTTTCCGAGAAAAACGCAAAAACTAAAACACTATTGTGAAAAGGCAAACTTTCATAATGCCTATATAAAAGTAAATGTTTATAGTATATGTTCTTATCTGTTAAATAGAAGTTGAAAAATAATAATAACATTTAAACTTTTTTTCAAAACAAGTGGGACGAAATTAAATAAAAACATTACTCACCCTGTCCCCTTTGACGCCTTTTGCCCCGCCTTCCCCTCTCTCTCCCTTATCACCTGGGACCCCTTTGTCGCCTTTTGGTCCTGGGGGTCCTTCGGGACCGATGTCTCCCTTGGGGCCAGGACTCCCTGGACGTCCCATACCGGCATCGAACCCGGAACCCATAATGGCTTCCTGAAAAAAAAAAGATATCCCGAATATACCATTAGTAAAAGTTTTAAAATGAAATTTCAAATAATAATTCACTTCTCAATTAATAAAAATGCAATCCAGGAATGGTTTCTTCAATCATGGATAATGGTTATATTCTGACAATATAATAAACATATGCAAAGAAAAAAAAAAACAAACTCATTTCGTCTAGTAAAAACACAGAATTTTGGGTAGCTTATAAGGATGGTTCCACTCTTGTATCAACCTATAACAGAGGGGATCTACTTGAAAATAACACAAATATGGAAGAGATATTGGAGAATAGGATCTAGAAATAAGGGATTTGGTTAAACCTTATTGGAAGAGGATAAGGTGGGCTGAGTATATATTTTCCTATAGGAAATTATTTTGTCTTGTAGTGTACATTGATATAATGCAGAACGTATATTGTGTAAAAAATAATTAAAATTACAAGGAAACCTGTAATTGTATGAACGATGAATCTGTATTATAAAATATTTATAATATAGTTTATTGTAGTACAATGTATCTTCAGGTCATGCTATAAGTAATTTCGGTTTTTAATATTCTTTCGAGGCTCGGTGGCCATGAGCACTTAACAATCCCTACAAAACGGCCGTGGGTTCGATTCCCACTAGGGGTGGTGGCTTTTCTTTAGAAACAAGAAAAGGCATCAGCCCTATCCTGGCTAGAAAAGGGTGGTAACCTATAGATAACCCGTCCTAAAATTCGTAGTTAATAATAAATGGACGTTAAAATTTAATAAATAATATTCTGTCTGTTTATGTTCCTTTTTTTATTTATTTACGTTTATTGTTTATTATAGCTTTAAAAACACTATCATGTTTTGCTTGTTGAAATTTATTTATTATGTGTTGAAATTTCATTTGAAATGTACCTCCCAAGACACAATTTAAGTCATAGTATGGTTTAGGAATTCGATAAAGAACAAAATGCTACGCTAACTTATCGAAAACTTGTTGAAATGTATGGCGAAAATGTGATTAGTGAGCGACAAGTGTAGCAGAGGTTTGAACGATTTAAAACGGTAAACCATAAGCTTGAAGACGAGCCTCGTACAGGTCGACCAACAGAGCTTGAAGGCAGACTAAAGGCTACTGCAGAAAAAAATCCTGTTGTAACAGTTGAAGAATTAGCAGAAAAACACATTCTACAATCCCCCTGCATAAACCTACTTGTGGGATGACCGGGTACATGTGTGTATATATGTATATATATATATATATATATATATATATATATATATATATATATATATATATTTGTTTGCTTGCTCTCTCATACGCTCTAAAATGGTTCGATTTTTGTGAAATTCAGAACAAACGTTTTTCGTCTAATCGGTCGGGTTTGTTAACCAATGGAACCCCTTCACCGGAACATGGTTTCTGGGGCGAAATTCGCGCGAAAACTCCTGTTCCGAGTTTATATGCTTACAGCGACTCGTTTTGTAGGATCTCTAACGTAGAAAAAACAAATGGATCTATTTTTAAAGTGATATCTGTAACCGTTACGAGAAAATGATACATAACTACTTTTCCAAACTAATTTGTCAATCTTGTTGTTCAGAAACGGTTTATTCAGTTGAAACTTATTACGGAAATTTGACTTTCATCTAATATAAGTTATTCAAATTTTAGTTTAGTTTGGAGTTAAGGAAGTATTAGAAAACATATTTTGTTAATAGACATGAAACGTTTTTGTGTCTTGCTATATTTTCTAAAATATCTCTAGAACAGTTTGGAACACGTGGAAAGTGGATAGTGGCAATTCGAATGCTTACAGATTCTTTAAAAAAAAAACGATTCTGAAGAGTGTTTTGATGGGGCGATGTCACTCGTGGAAATAAGTGTCTAAAAACTTCGAAATTTTTAGTTCTGTTCTATTGAACGGCATTTCTCAATGGTTGTATTTTAAAATCGCATTAAGCGGTTAAAAAAATGAGGAACGTATTGGTTATAGAGTTTCCATGAACGAATGTTGAGAAAAAGGCTGGAGTAATTTCCGCTTAGGATACAATAATTTTCCTGTTGTGGCGCTTAAAAGTTTACTTCTCTTTGAGATTTCATTGTATATTTTTCACGAATGATCAAAGCTTATCAATAAATAATGGATATGAAAGGTAACACGCTCTGATGACGCAGTTCCTGAGAGTCGGCCATTTTTTAAATTTAGAGTGCACATTATTATTTTATAGGCGAAAGCGCATGCTCAACGATTCATAGCGCTAGAATTATAACCGGAAAGCAGGTTTAATTTATTTATTTTTTATAACTTTATGGAACTCTTTTTTGGCGATTTGCATTTTCTTCAAAGTGTTGCACGTTTGAGCTGGGTTATCAAAGTCCTTACTTGCCAGTCCGTTGGAAGCTGTTGCGTTGGACTCCGGAGATCGGACTTGCTTTGAAACAGTTTCTTATTCTGGGCTTTGTACTATTTAACTGGTAAAAAAACGTTTTTTTACTTTAAAATTTAATTTTTATTTTTATAAAACGTTTTGAAGTTATTTTAAAAATAAAATCAAGTTAAATAACTCTGCGTAGGTATAGTATCTTCAAATCTTTATCGATCCTATCTAGTAGACACCAAAAATGACCCCTGTCAAAATTTTTATATATATATATATATATATATATATATATATATATATAAGCTTATATATGTGTGTGTGTGTCTGTTAACACGATAGCGGCCAGAGTTTTTGTTTTTTCATCACGAAACTTGGTATATAGTGTTCAATTAGCAAACGATTGAACGAGTTCGTGAACCAACAAAATCGGTCAAACGGAAGGGGGGGGGGGTTTACCCCGGACCCAAAACACTAATTTGACCATGCACCCCGTAGTTTTTTATATATTTCAACGAAACTTGGTATTCGTAGTATTAATCTACAGAGAAAAATGGGTTGTAAAAATAAACTAAATCGGTTCATTAGGAGGGGGGGGGGGGGTTACTCCGGACCCACATTACCAATTCGCCACTACCAGCCGTAATTTTTGTTATATTTCGACGAAACTCAGTATTCGTAGTGGTAATCTAGAGAGAAAAATGGGCTGTAAAAATAAACTCAGTCGGTTCATTAGGAGGGGGGATACTCTGGACCCAAATTACTAATATACTCATACCAGTCGTAATTTCTGCTGTATTGTAACGAAACGCGGTATACGTCGTGAGTAACTCATAAGAAAGAAATGTTGTAAAAATGAACTAAATCGGTCAATCGGAAAGGGGTGTTTACTTTGTAATATATTTCAATAGAATAGCCCGCCAGACGTAGGTTTGCAAGGGCCGTTTTCTGCCACTAGTGGGACTGTATCCTGTTCCTGCGTCAGATCAAAATATGAAGTTTTCATGTATGTATAAACATAACTCTGGAAGTAAATTAATTACAAATTTAATAATTTAACAGTTACTCATTACAAAATTAAAAGAGAACTATTCATGTTTTTATTTTATTTATATAGGATATTTTAAGCAAATTATTCTGGAAAGCAGTCTACACTACCCAAATTCTGAGGAAAGTGCTTAGTTATGCAGTTCCTGCGTGACAGACTTTAATTAACTCTAGCGGATACAAGAGCTTACAAAACGTACTGCTAAATATCCCAAAAAGCCGTAACAGCACTGGCATTCAGCCCCGAATCCCGAAAGGCCACGAGGCATAAAAGCCCCCGAAAGTGGCTACAAGTCTGGAATGGGTTAAAATTAATCCAGCAATAGAACGAATTTTTCAAGATAATCAGGCGCAACAAATGAGAAAGATGATGGATATTTTTTTTAAATAACACCCCGTTTCAAAAGTAGCAGAAGTCGAGAAAGAGAGGATAAAGGGGTTATATGCCGTAGGGATGGCCTATAGTCGATAGTTCAGTACTATCGATAGGCCAATACTATCGGTTAAAATATATCGCTACTATCGATAGTTATTCGATAGTATCTTCCCCTATTCCGTACCTGTCCAATGAAGAATTTAATGTTATTGAATTGAATTATCTATTACTTGCAAGCTTAGATATATTTTTAAGATTACAACAAGGTCAGAAATGAAAAACGAATTTATTTAATATATAAAAACCACTTCCAAAGAAAAAAATATCAAGAGACACAAAAAAGTGCAATTATTTCAAACTGGTTTAGTTATGCCCCTTGGGCCACATATTACTAGAAAGGAAGCCCAAAATTTCCATTTTTCTTTGGCTCAGTCTGGCCCGCTTCTCAAAAATGATTTTCCAGCGGAAGAAAATACACTTTCTGAGGATCCAGACGAGACTGGAACACAAAATTATTTCCTGGCTACATTATTTAGTTGGTTTTATTTACCAGACAGTTTTTTTCTTTCCAGAATTGCAGCGGACAATCTTTGTTTTGCAGTGGATGTTGCTGCAAGTAATTTTGAATAGTTATAATCAAATCTGCTTTGCATATCCTCAGCTTTGTATCTTCATATTTTTTTGCGTTCAACATGTATGAGAACGCTTCTTCTCTTTTAAGTTGTCGGTAGGTTTTGAATTTCGGGTTTAGATGTAGAAGCAGCGAATAGAAGTGTCTATACTTGTAGTTTGTCTCTGCAAAATAATAGAAGCTTTTTTAATGGAAGCTAAAGCATTTTGTAGCCACATGTGTGCATTTTGAGCATTGCAATTGTTCAAAAATGCCTCCTTTTTCCACCGAGGGTCCAGAAGAATCGCCAAAGCAGGAATGGTTCTAGTTTCATAAGAAACAACCGGCGGGATACACTGTCTACCAACGAATCAAGGAATTTCGATCGGTAAGAGACACTGCTCGTGTAAGTACTTAATACCAAAGCCCTCCAGATGCTGAGAACCTAAATCTAGGAAAAAAGTAAAAAATCTATCGATAGTTCAAGACTATCGTTGGCTACTATTGATAGTCATGTACTATCGATAAATCGATTGTGACTATCGACTATCGCCCATCCCTACAATGCCGCACTCTACCAATAGGCCGATTTAGTACAAAAATCTCTTATTTTTGATATTTCGTTCGTGCCATTTTAACTTATTGAATCTTAAAACTGTGCAAAATGGATTTATGAATATAATAAGACGCTTACCAAAATATTTAAGTGAAACCCGCACCTAAATCGGATAAGCCGTTTAAGAGACAAAAATTCTAAAAATCTTTGTTTTGGGTACTATTGCGTTGATTAAGGCTCCCAATATATTTTTTCCCATATATCTTCCATTTGCAGACAGCAATCGGTTACAATTTCAGTATATGTACATATATCTTCCATTTGCAGACAGCAATCGGTTACAATTTCAGTATATGTACATATATCTTCCATTTGCAGACAGCAATCGGTTACAATTTCAGTATATGTACATATATCTTCCATTTGCAGACAGCAATCGGTTACAATTTCAGTATATGTACATATATCTTCCATTTGCAGACAGCAATCGGTTACAATTTCAGTATATGTAAAGAAGAATTCAATTATTTATTCGTTATATTACATTTTAAAATTGAATATGACTGATTTGTAAATGAAATCTTACTAAAACATAACGTTTATTTATCAAACCTACCTTTGCCCTAAAAATAAAATCAATATATATTCTCCAGTTCGCATCATCAAATTAGGTCGGACAACATTTTTTTGTAACATTTGCAGTGATTTATTAGGAAGGAACCACGTATTTTATTTAATTATAAACGTGTTTCTTTTTATTCACCTTATTATTAAAAAAAAATAATAGAAGCATAACATTTCTTGATCATTTTAATCTAAAACTTATTTTTTTATTTTATTTTAATATTTATTTATGAGCAATCTAGCTTATAAAATTTTTGACAAGAATTAACAGTATTGTGTTTAAATGATTGTTTTATGTGATGAATCGCCTTAGTAGCGGTCGCACAAATGTATGAATAAGTAAATAAATATATTTTAGGAGTTCTGCAAGGTTTCATTCCGGGTCCCACGCTACATTGTCTACAAAGTGAACTTTCCTGTATACTCACAAACTCATAGAAACTGCAACTCATGACAGTATTTTCTACTCATACTAAAATTTTATACATGCCAAAAATTAAAAAAAATAAATATAACAATTTCAATATAATAATGTGGTGATACATTATATGGTTCATTTTGAACAAGCTTAAATAACAAGGAATAATGAACAAGAGGTACCTACTAACTAAGAGGTAGTTAATCTAGTGTAGCATGTGACAGTTTTGATTAAATGAGACATCACCTAACTAATTCTGTCGATCTAGTGATAACTTACCTAAATTACAATGGAATATTGTTTCGAAATAGTGCAATGTAAAATCCATATTGATGAACAATTGTTATGAGCAACCTTTTGAATCTTAGATCTATCTGACTAAGTGATATGCTGTTTATGTACAATTATAAAATGTATCATGTGATCAGCCTTTTAGCTTGTTTCCTTCATCTTAATTGGTAGAAAAAGTCGATGTATGTACACACACACACACACACACACACACACACACATATATATACACGCATATACATAATTCTCTGTTCACGTACTACGCCATCATTATGTATTTTCACAGCCCTAGTTCTACAAACATACTGAGAATTTAATTAAATTCATATTTTAAAAACCTTTTGCAATATAAAAAAAACACACAATGTAGCATGGGCAGTACGCTAGTTTCCTTTTTCATCGCTTGTCAAAAAAAAGGTAGACGAATTAAACCACATACGCCAGATTAAATAAGTTTTTTATTGAAAGCTTAGTCACAGTTGGCTCAAAAGAGTAAAGGGAGCTCGGGTTTTATTGCGTTTTAAGTAAATGTTGGCAGCCTTTCTCGATTAAATCAATATAATGTAGAAAAAGAAAGAAGAAACAAATAAATGGAATGTAAAAGTAATTTTTCTTTCTTTTTAGATAATTTCTAGCTTGGGGTTTGTCTGGCTTAGTGGTAGGTCAATCGATTCATGTTCTGAAGGATCAGAGATCGAATCTTGGGCAACGAAAGATTTCATCTTAAAGTGTTGTCGACGGGGTAGAGGCCGAATTGGGGTGTCACACCACTTAAAAGCCGCATCAGATATTATTATACGCGCAGTTGGAGCATAGTACTGACCAAACTAACTCCCTAAAGTGCTTTATAGGCATGAATGAGATTCCCCTACAATATCCCAGCTCCCTGGTTCCCTTTAAAGGGACTGATTTTTTGTTCTTATAATTTCTAGTAGTAAGTTCCCTCAAATGGATCATTTATTTCAAAGAAAATTGAATGACTTGTAAACATGGTGAATTATTATTCATTACCAAATTTCTATCTGCATGCAGGTAACATGCATATAAAAATCCATTAACATCTTGATATGCGAAATGTTGAACAAGTTCAACAAATTGTTGTTATGAACATGAAGTGCTTTTGTGTTTGCAATAATGTATATATTTTGAGTATCCTTGCAGTTTTTGAATTTTTATTTTGTGCATATGCCCTTAAAAATTAACCAAATTTCGGTGAATATGAGAAACTATGTTTCAGAAGAAGCAATTTGTTGGGAGGTTGTGATTGATTCCGATATGAATTTAGAGATTAATATCAAATAATCATTCGCCTTAGCTTCAGAGAAGAGAGGCGTTTTGAAAAATATTTTTATTTTAGGAACATAAATAAAATTAATAACAAGACTTGAAGTATCTATTCCACTAATTGTATCAAGACTTTAACTTTAAAATTTAACTCATTACTTACCATGAACCGAGTTGATTTTTATCTATTCATTTAAAGGGGGAAAACAGGAATCATAAATGCACCAGCTGTTCAGTCGCTATGATTAGAGTTTTTTTAATACAATTTGCTTAAGAAACCTCTTTTGCTCTCATTTATATCCAGTTTTGCTCGGTACATTGATCACTAGGGACCGGATTTTTAGGATAAAATAAGCACCCAATTAGGTTTTTGCAAGAGGCATAATAGGTCTTTTTATTTAAAAATCCATTTTAGGTTTTTTTAGGCGATAAAAATGTTTCAACAGGTTCGAAAAATAAGTTCAGCCTATTATAATTTATCATTAATAATTTTGATTAATTTATAATTCATAAATTAATATGTATATATAGTGAAATAAAAATAAACAACAAATAACATCATTTTATAGAATAGTATATTGAGATATACTATTTTATAGAATAGTATATTGATTATTTTCTAGAATAGTATATTGAGCGGCGCTAATGGCCAAGTTGTAGATACGCCGTAAAAAAATAGAAATAAATAAATAGTATATTGAGAAGGGAGAAAAAATATGAGCATATCAAAATAAAACGGAAATACAAGTTAATAAAAGAATAAGTAGTTCAAATATTCAACAAAATATTTATTTAAAAAACAAAGAGAATGAAATTTATTTAAATAAAATACATTTTAGAAATAAATTAATAATTAAAAAAAAATTAAATTGCCTATTTAGAAAAACATACATTAATAAAAAAAAAACAAGAACATAAAACAAAACAGTTAAGTAAAATAAATTAATATGTAAAGGACATTTTTAAGTTTCTCTGCTAAAGAGTTCCGACTTCTAAAGAACATCAGGAAGAATTTCACTGCCTACAGAAAGATACTTAACTATGTTAAAAACAAAATAATTAAATCTTGGAAAAATTTAAAAGGGAAAATATGAAACTAAAATAGGTATTACCCGTTGTTACAGTAAACTACCATATAGGTGCCCAGGTTTTCGACGGTGAAATTCTTCTTGTTGTCATAGAGAACTGTCTTAAAAGCCATGGGCGTATATAGGAAATAATTTCGGGGGGATGGGAAAATTTCGGGGGGGGGGATAGGCCCTTTTCCGGGGTATGGAATACTAACAACCTAGATCTTGGAATAGTTTTAGACAACTAAAACGCTATTATACCCAAAATAAAGTACTTTTTATTAACGAAGTGATCTTATTTAATTTATATTTAGGGGTTTATGACACATTTTTACAGATCGAGTCAAAATTTCGGGCGGGGCTGCAACCCCCTCAGCCCCCCCTTATATACGCCCATGTTAAAAGCAGATAAAGAGGCACCAGTTTACATCACAAGACGTCATAGGGGAGTATTTCATTGCATCTTTTAGCTCCAGTGTTGACGATTCCAATTTTCCAATCAGATTTGGAATATCTGAGAAATGTGCTCTTAGGAATGCGAATGCAGCATGAATATCGTTGCTCTGGAAGACCATCGAAGCCTTAGAGGTGAGCTGATTCATTCATATCCGAAGCATCTACAACTGTTTTTATTTTTTTCCCCAGCGTGTTAAAATGGGTTCTGGTGGTAGAAACACTCCTAGTACAATTTTTCTGAACGTCTGGACCCGGGAAGTTGCTTTTAAGAAAATTTGTTTGATTGAGGAAATGAGTTCATTGAATTGTATTTTCTTTTTCAAAGATTTGGTCTGTCTAGGTCATTACATAGTTATTTAGGTGCTATTAGGTGATATAATCCTAAATAGTTTTTTTTAGGTTTTTCCAAATTTGAATGAATGATACTACAAGACGCGAATCATATAAAAAACCGATCAATATCATGTTTAGGAGAAAGGAAAAAAATAGGTGAAATCCTAAGAATCCGGCCCCTAATGATAACAATATTGACTTACAAGGGGGGTATACAGGGAGGGGGTCAGCGATTTGGCCCATTTTTTTCCTGGTGATTCTGCATCAAAAAATATTCGACATGTGTCCGAGCTTTTCGTCTAATGTGCATTATGTGGTGAAAATAAAATAAACTAGATTGTAGAGGCTATATTTTCTATATAGAGTTTAGCAAATTATATCGACACGATTTTTTTCACTAATTCATTTATTTTAGTAAGTGGATTTAAGAAAAAATGCAATTGTCGAACGATAATTTATATATCGTCGAATTAATTCAATAATATTCATAATTTTTCAAGTATACTAGCATTATACATTTTTTTCACACCAAAAGTAATAGCAGATTTAAAATCAGGGTTCCAAGAAACCCCAATGTTGTATGTATCATTGAAAACACAAAATAATAATTTTTTTCCTGTCCGGAAGATACTAAAAATTTGTAAGCGAAAAATCTCGCCTGAAGATAATCCGATTTTTATATCTTTGGGCTCTTTGTATAGAAGAGAGCTTCCTTTTACTAATAATATAAAGAACTATTGTATTATCTCAGATGGTTCTTGTAAGATATGGTTCTGAAAATAAATACCAAATTTAAACTTTTTCCATATATCTTTGATTCCAGAACACGTAAAACACACATATTGCACAAAAATGTGTAACTTTGGATCGAACTTCCTAAGTGTTTTTCAATCGGTTCAATTTTCTTTTAAATATAGTCGATTTTTTTAATTTTTAACAAAAGTTTTAGGGTCCAGCCTAAGCAAAATGTTAATACATTTTTTTTATTGTTAGTGTGCGTTGGTATTGATGGTATTTAATCATAATTACAATTAATTATTGTAAGGTTTCATTATCATTAAAATTTATTATTATTAAGTTTAATTATTGTTAGAATTACCATCAATTGTGAGAGGCATTCAAATATTTTTATATTTCGCGACACATATTATACGAATCGCGAATATGTGATTTAGGTACCACTGGGCCTCGTGCTTAGGCAAGAGAGTCTGGTCCGCCATTCTTATTCCTATAGCCGGCCCATGCGCAAGCAACTCTCGTTATGTGCGTGTATGCCAGTGGCTTTTAATGGTTTATTCTCCGCTTCCCTCGGCGTTATAAGTTGTTCTTCGCGTTATTATTCCTATACCCGGCCCATGTTTGTTATATTGGACCTTTCAGGACGCCTACCTACCCTGCGAATGGTGAGGCACTTCCATAATTCCCTCAATTCTCTTCCTAAACCCTGCTTCCTTTCTTCTCGCCTTTCAATGCCGTATACCTGGAGGTGGATGCCCTGAAGGTAAGGCTAATTATTATCATTTTTACAATATGTTTGGGTTGTACCAATATTTCATCATATTTTGTCTATTTGCTTCTATCCGAGCTCACCCCACATGTTTTCCCCCCTTCTTCCTTAATAATATCCCACAGTTAGAACCTTCCATACTTTGATTGTATAGGGTTTTTCATGTTTTAAAAACAAATCTGACATCCATTTTGAAATCGAAATTTGTTTTACCAACATACCTCGGTAAAATATCCTTTCGGATTTTCACGAGGAGAATGATATTCAGAAGAATACTAAATTTAATGTTCTTGATGGAATAGATAGATTTACGATATGTATTCGTTATCAACTCCAAAATGTTATTAAGAATTAGTTATTATTCATGAAATTACAATCAAACATATTATGATGAGATAATAGATCAATCGAGGATATTGTGAAATTATGTCTGTGAAATTCTGCATAAAACAATTCATAGGAATATGTGAATGTTTTGCTGGCGATGTGTCTGTGTTTTTTTTTCAATGGATAGGTGGAGGGGTTAATGAATACGGCACATTCCTTATTAGGGCCACAGGCAAGGGATCATATGAAAAACTGTGTTCAATACTCCTCTCAAAATCGTGTAGTAGCTTCATTAAAATTACCTTGAACATAGCCCTGGGCTTCCAGCTTGGCTATAGCGTGCAAGAAAAAAACCAATAATAAAGTACATGGTTAGTCTAAAATAAAACAGAACAAAAGGGAAAAATAAGAAAAGAAAAATTCTCCCAAGGAATTAAAATGTATAAATTCAAAGGTTGACCCCTAGATGTTAATTCAAGCCATGTTAACCAATTTATAGTAAATTGGATAGTATTTTGGTTGATGGACGTTTATTGATTGCTCATAAATGAAGCTGTCAACCATTTTGCATGGAAACGACTTCGGCCATTAATAGTTTTGACCTGACTTGACGTTTAGTCGAATAAAGCATGTCATAGACCATTCGGTCAATATTTCAACGCATTTTTCCCATTGAAATGTTTCCTTTATTTTCAGGCAATTATTTTCATTAAAGAAAGAACAATATTTCTGTATTTCTTTACCTTGGGAGCTTTAAATTAAAATAAAATATCAGAGATAATAAAATCAGCAGGTTAAATTACACTAAAAGCTTTAGGATATTTTTTAAATTAATGATATAAAGTAAAAATTTTATAATTAAAATGCTTAAATAACGAATGTATAAACATGTCTACTTGTAAAATAGATATTTAAAATATCATATATTTGTTCAAAATTTTAGTAAATTAGCTATCATCAAAGTAAAAATGTATGTTGATTTATTTCATTTTTTTAAAGTATACTTACGTCAAAATTCGAAAATTCTGATGATCCCGGAGGACCTGGTTGTCCAGGGGGGCCGGGTAAGCCAGGAGCTCCATCCGTCCCGGCTTCACCTATAACAAAATATTTCACATAATTTAGAAAAAAAAGTTGTATTATTAACCATCAATGATATGTAATATGTATGTATTTATTTATTTATGGAGCTCCACAACAACAATGTAATTTTCTGGCATACATAGTGAAAGCTTAATATTAATAAAAAATAAATACTTCCTTAACTCCAAATGAAACCAAAATTTAAACATCTTAGTTTAGATGTAGAAAATATTTCAATTAAATCCCACGATTCTAACTACCCAAACCGAAAATGTGCTACAAAAATATTTTTCCACTTTTCTCAAAAACTGTTACAGATATCGCATTAAAAATGGTTTTATTTTTATCCCAACATAAAGCAATCTATAAAACGAGTATCTTCAATGATGTGGTCGTGAAAACGTAAGCGTTACGATATTTTTCGTGCAATTTTCACCCCAAAAACCATGTTCCGGTGGATGGATTCAGCTGGTTAATAAACAGGAGAAAAAAAAACAACTAAATTTTATTAGCTTTCAATTAAAAACAAAATCATTGAAATGGGTTAAGATTTGGAGGTTGTAGTATTTTTTGAATTACGAAAAGTAGTTTGGCCCCACTCTGCTGCGGCAGAAATTTTCTTATCTCATGGCTCGTTGGGAAAATTCCTCGCTGCACCCTGGATGTCGGGCTAGATGAACAAAAAAAAAAAAAAAAAAAAAAAAAATCGTCCAACACAAAAATAATTACCACGAATTTCTAATCATTAGGTGAGTTCTATTGCTTTAAATTTATTATTTTAATGCCTTTATAAAGTAATTGAATTTGATTTTTTCTTCAAACGTTCTTAAATCCAAAACTAGGTGGAGCAAAAATAGTTTAGGAAATGTTTATTTTTAGTTTTACTGGAGCGTAGATCACGTTGATAATAAACTTTTCTGAAAACTTCAAAAACAAAAGTGTGTTTTGCTCCATTCCTATTAACATTTTAGGCATTTAAAGGTGTTTATTGGAAAGTAAATTCTCTACAACGTTTATATCAACTACTTTTTTCATTAAGGGCATAATGTCTACGTTATTGGCAGAAAAGTAACGAAAAACAAGGGTTTTATCGGTTTTTCACAATTTGTTACTCATTGGTGTGCTTTAGCGAAAAAATGACTGATATAAAATCGACATAAAATTCAATTCTCTACAATAATCCGTCATAAAAATAACCCCTTTCCATTGGAGATTCCAGAGTTAGGGTCTCTGGAGAAAGTTGAGGGGTCGTGCATTAGGTCCAATGAAAGTTCATTCGACCATGTTAAGACCCACCAAGTTTCGTTTTTAAATTTCAAAAATTGTGGGAAAAAAAAGGGGGGTGTCAATCGAGTTTTGAACACCCAGTATACAGGGTGTCCCAAATAAGACGGCTCAAACTAATTTTGCGGCTAAACGGTTGGTCTGAGAAAAAATGTCAGAGGTAAAAGTTGTAGGGCTTGACTTAAGCTTTCTAAATATTTCAATCATTTAACATATTCACTGCGCATGTGCGCTCGACGCTAGATGAAATTTTGGGGTTTGCAGATGACCCCTATTATTATGCACACCATTTTGAAGGGCATTAAAAAACAAAACCTTTGTGGAAACCGCACTTCGATATCTTTAAAATCAAATGAGTTTTGTGCGATTGAAATTTTATAACCGATCCTCTAAAAGAATTATTTTTCTTAATAACTTTAATAAAATTTAAAATAAGGCGTATTTTTTTTGAGTATTTAGTCTAATTCCTCTTGAGAAATTTACTAAGCTAAAGCTATCTAGTCTGATCGTTCTATGTTATCTATCTAATCCTTTGGATCCGATATTCCTTATTGGATTATGGTTTATTATTTTGCTTTTGTTCATTATTAGTGTAATATTCGCTTTCAACCATGAAGTTCACAAGTAGTGAGATTGTGGATATGATTATTCTTTTCGGGAAGTGTAGACAAAAAGCTCCGATGACTGCTCGACTTTACGTGCAGTATTACCCAAACCGAGTTCATCCGTCTTACAAAACGATTTTGCAACTGGCGTCAATCGCCCGACAAGGACATTTCTCTTTCACCAGAAGACATTGAAGAAGAGACCAGGACATCATCTTGGACCTTCTTAGAAGAAATCCCCACAGTGATAGTTCCGGGAACAGGCATTATCATTATTTTGGGTACACTTAAAAATATGGTCTATTCTAATCCACCTAGTACACAAGACCAAATGCGAGGAAGGATTGCTGAAGTCTGCAGAGCCATATTGGAGGAACAAGTATTGAGGGCAGTTGACAGCATATGTTCCAGACTTCAATGGTGTCTGGATGTTGAAGGTGGCAGCTTTGAAGACACTATTAATTTTTGAAGGAATAAAAATACAATAAAATGGATGCATTGAAACTGCAACATAAGAGCTTTCTTTACAATTTATTATTTAATCTATCAATGAAATAGGGTTATCACTTAAATAGGTCTAAACCGAAAAATCAGACTAAATACTTAAAAAATACTAAATTTTATTAAAGTTATTAGGAAAAATAATTTTTTTTAGAGGATCGGCCATATTTTTTTCAGAAAGTTGAGGAAAAAAATACCTCAAAGTCATGTATCACGCATTCATAACCGATCTCTGTGAGTGCCTCCAAAAAATCGTTTTAAATTAAAACAATAACATTTGAATCGCACAAAACTTGATTTTAAGGATATCGAAGTGCGGTTTGCGACAAAGGTTCTTTTTTTTATTGCCCTTCAAAATGATGTGCATAATAATAGGGGTCATCTGCAAACCTTAACATTTTATCTAGTAAATATGTTAAAAGGTCGACATATTTAGAAAACTTAGGTGAAGCCCTACAACTTTTACCTCTGACATTTTTTTGTCAGACCAACCGTTTGGCCGCAAAATTAGTTTGAGCCGTCTTATTTGGGACACCCTGTTATATATATATATATATATATATATATATATATATATATATATATATATATATAGGGTGACCCAGATAAGTGGGTTACAAAAGAAATAATTCTAAACGGTTTGAGATATCAACATGTTTCAAAGTTGCAGTTCTCGTCGAGATCTATAAAATAGTGTCCTTAGAAATGAGAAAATGACACTTCTAATGGCTCAAGTAGGGGGAGGGTTTCCTTTTTACCCATATTTTGCACTATATTTTTAAAATGTATTAACTAAACAAGGAAAAACCGTGCAAACGGGGTTTCGATGCGTCTAGTAGTTCTCTGTAAAAATACGTTATCATTTGCATGTATTCCTTATCTGAAATTAAAAAAATGCACTTGAATTTATTTAAATAGTATTTTTGTTAAGGGAGAGGCAATTCAGCATAGGAGAATGTGTTCAACAAAACGATTCCCATTAGTGTAAACTAAAAAAGAAAATACATAAAAATCGGAGCCGAAATTACAGACCACAAATAATGAATGATTTTTTTTTTGTTGCAATAAATACAATTTTTAATGCTTAGCACATTCTCCTATGCTGAATTAGCCCTTCCTTGACAAAAATAATATTTCAATAAATTCAAGTACATTTTTTTGGAATTTCAGATGAGAAATACATGCAAATGAAAACGTATCTTTACAGAGAACTACTTGACGCATCGAAACCCCGTTTGCACGGTTCTTCCTTGTATTGTTAGTACATTTTAAAAATATAATGCACAATATGGGTAAAGAAGCAACCATTCCCTTCAATGGCCTATTTGGGCCCTTAGAAGTGTTATTTTCTTATTTCCAAGGACACCATAGATCTCGATGAGAACTACAACTTTGCCCCTTTGAAAAATTTTGATATCTCAAACCGTTTAGTAGTTATTTCTCTTGTAGCCCGCTTATCTGAGCCACCCTGTATAATCAAATTTTAAGAACTGTTATATCTGAGATCTATTAATCACTCACACACACACACGCAATTCCTCTGAGCCGGACTTTTTTTATTTTGTTCTTACTAAGTCTGACGCAAAAAAGAAGTAGTGCTTACAAGACTTCGAATTGGCCATACGCTACTAATCCTATCTCACTCAATGACAAAATAAGAAATACTGCTGTGTACAAGATGCAATATGACTTTATCTGTAAAACGTATTAACGGACTGATCAAAACAATGAAACTTGAACGCACCAACGACATTTATAAACGGTTGGCTCATGTAATCCAACATATAGACAAATCTTACATTTTCTACTACTAAAACTTATACGAGAACATATAAGTAACACAGCATAGTATATAAGAAACAAAAAAATAACTTTTGCGTGTAGAAAGCATTGCTAAATAGATCCACAATGTTAATATTGTATTCATCTTTGTAACTAAATTCATTTTGATAAAATGGACTTACAGGTGACTTGTGTAGTTACGTCTAAGTTGTAGTCCACGGGTTGTTGTCAAGTACACGTGATATCAGGTGAAGACAAAGGTCTGCTCCTCACCCGCCATTCGTGGAAAATACAGCCACTTATAGCTTTTGCGTAATGAACCTTTGTCAAACTCAAGGGATTCGTCTTTCAGCAAGAAATATTCGGAATTCTGTAGATATAGACGACTGACGCAATCTTGAGTCTACCTTATTGTAGAATATTTAGTGCATTTACTTATTGAGGTTGCACTACAAGCTCCTATAAAAAAAAAAAAAAAAAAAAAAAAAAAAAAAAAAAATCCCTGGAGGACCCTGAGGGGCAGATACTATAGAGGTACATGAACATACGGCACACTTGGAAGATAGTATGGTCAGTACTATGCTCCAGCCGCCTGATTTTCCCCTTGGCTGCTTCGACTGCTAGAGTCATTAGCATCCAAGGTACCCATTATTAATCAAATTAATTAACCCTTTCGAGACTGATGGCCACTTTAGTGACAGCAAAAAGGCGTGCTCCGTGGACTGTTGGCCACTTTAGTGACAGCCGCTTGCCGTGCCCCGGGGAATGTTGGCCACTTTAGTGACAGCGGCCTGTTACTCGCCGCTCTGTGGAAGAAAAATCGATATCTTTTGAACTACTGATCCGATCGAATTGTCGTTGGTCTCATTCGATTCAGAATAAACAGATCCATGAGAAAAATATGTGCTCGAGTTGATCTCTGCACTAAGAATTAGGAATTTTGACCAGAAAGTATATGGATTAAATTATAGGTTTTATAGATTTCTTTGTGGTTTTTGGAGTGCCTGTCATTACACGACATGTGGTAGTTGGATGTTAAGACGGTGAAGAAATTACCTATTACTATTATTATTCGTTTAAACCTTTAGGAAATTGTTGTATAATCATGAACTGATTTTCCGACTTGCAATTGATCTTATTCAATTTCTAATGGAAAAGTGCATCGCGCGGACATTCAAAAAAACATTAATTGAGAAATATGATTAATGAAATACAAATTTAAAGAAAACCCAACAAACTTTTTTTTTTTCTTTTTTTTTTTTTCAACATTAGGCGAAATACTTAAAATACCAATAATATTATTTTTAATGAATGAAATCAATACATCCTGGTCCTAGATGAAGTGCTGCCATCTTAAGCTGGGATAAGTTCTTTACACTAAGCTTGATGGAAGTATTTTATTGTGTGTAGCAGGTTTTCGCTTCATTAATTGTTTTAAATCTACTACTCTAAAGTAGTTCGTCTTTATGAAGACATAAAACCACCTATTAATCAAATGTGTTAGCTCAAAATTATGTTATAGGAAAACTGAAAAAATTACAGGGAGACGAGACAGGCGTGTGTCGCGATGCGTCGGGCTTGCAGCGTCCAGACGGGCGCCGCGGACTCAAGTCCAGTCCTTGCAATCCTCTTTCAGTCAGTCTTGCGTTTGCATCTAATTAGAGTGGTCATTTAGTGTTGAGTTAAGTGAAATTGTGTTATGGCTCTAAACCAGAAAGAGATTTTTGAAATGTTGATGGCTTCTGACGGCGAGTCGGGTGGAATGCGTTCTTCTTCATCAGATGACGATTTAATGGAAGTCCCCGATGTCCCAGGAACCTCAGGTGCGTTATCTTTAGGAAAGAATTGTATTTCTTCGAGTGAGAGTGAAGATGACTTAGCAGCTCAATCGATAATTACAAAAAAACCTAACATTCCAAATTCTCGGAAATGGCAAAATAAAAATCTCCAGCCATTGATTTTTGATTTTGATAATAAAAATGCCGGAATAAAAAATGTAGACATAAATATTGAAAGCTTTTATAGCTTTTTCAAAATATTTTTTAGTCACAATTTTATTAGTAATATTTGTGTGGCAACAAATAATTATTATAAAAAGGATTTTGAAGACGAGTGCCCTAAAATGAAACGTTCCCGGCCGTTTCCCTACATTGAATATTCTGAAATGAATCTTTTCTTGGCAACAACAATGCTGATGTCGGCTGTAAAAAAAAGAAAGATTTTTGGTTACTGGTTACAGAATAAATTAATTGAGACGCCGATATTCGGAAAATTATTTTCCAGGGATCGGTACAAGGATATCTTGAGTATGCTCCATTTTACCTCTGACCATTTAGTAAAAATTAGACCCATTGTCGAACATCTAAGACGTTTATTTAAAGATACTTTTGGGCCTTACAAGCAATTATGTATCGATGAAAGTTTATTACTTTTTAAAGGTAGGATTTTTTCAAACAATATTTACCAGCCAAACGAAATCGTTTTGGAATAAAAATTTTTGTTCTATGTGATTGTGCAACTGGATATATTCTAGATTTTATTATATACACTGGTTTGTCTACTGATTTGAAAGATCATGGTCTAGGGACAACAGGTAACGTGGTTTGCACACAGCTAGAGAGATATGTAAATAAAGGGCACCACGTCTATGTTGATAACTGGTACTCCTGTCCAGATCTTTTCCTCTGGCTCTCAAACC
Source organism: Gonocerus acuteangulatus (assembly GCA_946811695.1). NCBI lineage: Eukaryota > Metazoa > Arthropoda > Insecta > Hemiptera > Coreidae > Gonocerus > Gonocerus acuteangulatus. The sequence goes on from OX328128.1 coordinate 66,888,410, forward strand.
ATTCCACAAATGCTACAGGCACAGTAAAAGCAAAAAGGAAAAATATGCCAAAGCTCACTGAAAAATTGAAAACAGGCGAATGCACCTTTAGGACCTCGGACAGGAAACTTTTGTCATTGAAGTGGAGGGACAAGAAGGCTGTCTACATGTTATCGACTGCTCACAGGATTGAAATGTTCGACACTGGGAAAACGAATTACAAAACAGGGAAACGAGTTACAAAGCCCAGTATCGTAATTGACTACATCAAACATATGGGGCAGGTGGACCAGTCTGACATGGTCATATCTACCGTAGAATGCGTTCGCAAATCATTAAATTGGTATAGAAAAATGTTCTTCCATTTACTGGATATGACATTGTACAATACCCACCGCCTCTATCAATACAAAACAGGGAATAAAATTCCAATTGATGATTTTAAAATGAAATTGATAAAAGAAATGATTGATTTGTATTATCAAGAAAGATCGAAAATCCAGGCAGACAATCTGCACAGAATATGCCCTTGAGACTGAAGGAGAGGCATTTTATAGAAAAAATTCTCGAAGACGCCAATAAAAAACAAAGCATCCGGCGCTGCTACGTCTGTAAGAAAGTACACAATAAAAGAACGAGGACAACCTACTACTGCCGTGACTGTGATGTTCCGCTATGTGCTGACAAGTGTTTTAAAATATACCATACTCAACGAAATCTGTAAATTATCAGGAAGTAGGTATTATATTAAAGGTTAATTATATGTTTTCTCTAAGAATATTATATAATGTTACATTACCAACAGTCATATTATTGCATCAATTTTAATGATAGAACTTAATGTTAATAATGAAAATTTAATATTTTACTTTGTTGTTCAATGGCTTTAGACTAATAATTTTTTTTAGCCGAAACATCTTGAGTGTAGGCCAACTATTCCCTCCCTGCAAAATGTTTATAGTTAAAAATGTATAACATTTTCTTTTGATATTTGTACAATTAATTTTACCATTACGTTCATTGTTTTATGAGTTTGTTATTAATTTATACATTTAGTTTATTTTTTTGACTTAGTTTTGTCATTTTTCGTCGATTTGTTTATTTTGTGAGCTAGTATGTTAAATTAAGTTTTTTTTTTCTCTTTTTCTTGCAAAGTATTGATAAAATACTACTATTGATAAAATACTACTCTTTCTTGCAAAGTCTTATTTACGAAAATAGTAGGGCATTATTAAATAATTTTTGTACTCAATAATTATTCAAATAATTTTTATTGAATAATAATTTATTCATTGAATAAGTTATTTATCCAGTGATTTATTTTTTATTTATTGAATAACAGGGTTGGCCCATTATTAAAAAAAAATTGTATTTATTTATTTATTTATAAATAATTTATTGATTTATTCATTTACTGATTTTTTTTAAATTAATGAATAATAATTATTTTGTATTCTTCATTCGTTATTTTTATACTTTTAAAATAATGTGGTTCACGGAACTCAGATCCTTTATAATAATTAACCATTATCACTTGAATAAATAGTTTTCATTAAAATTAAGAAAAAGTTAATTGATTTAGTCATTTTTATTAGAAAGGATCGTTGAAATAAATCACTTGTATTTAACAAATAAATTTCACTCAAACAAATTATTTCATAAATCATTTTTATTCAATAATGAACAAAACAAATTACGTTATTCATTGAATGACTTAATAATGAATGAAACATTTTTCAGCATGAAATTACAGATTTATTCATTATTCTGAACGATTTTTGCTCAACACGGTTTACAAGGAAGAGATTAACTGTGTATTTAAAAAAAAGAAAAAAAAAAAAAGATTATTCACGCGTAACTACTTAATTTTGTAGTAAAAAAAAGAAGAAGAAAAAAGGTTTATGTTCTAATTACTGCTTCCTTCTGTTAAACAAAAAAAAAAAAACTTTCTCCCAGTGGTTCAAACCTCAGAAGAAAAATAGTGCTGGAAATCAGTTAATTTAAGAACTAACATTGTCAGAGCATCTAATGAAAGGCAGAGGACAGCGCGAGGGTAGCGCGGCGAGACTGTAAAACAATCCAGTCCAGGGGGTTGAAGGAGGCGAGATGTGGTCCGTCCGGCTGGCCTTCAAGGCCACGCGATGCTTCAGGCTCGAAAGGGTTAAAGGCGGGGTTGGCCTAGGGACGGTCAGGGAGGCCGAATTCAACCCATGAACGAAGACACTAGTAGAAGAGAGCTCCCATAAGTTATCCATAAAAAATTGCATTCACACACACACACACACATATATATATATATATATATATATATATATATATATATATATATATATATGCACTTTTTTATGGATAACTTATGGGGGTTGTAGTGCAACCTCAATAACTAAATGCACCAAATATTCTACAATAAGGTAGGCAAATATTATATATATATATACGAGTATATATATTTTTTTCCTTTTAGGGTGCTTCGACTACCTACGCTATTAGCACCATTTATTGTATATTGTTCCTGTTATAGCCAAAAAGTCATAAATAATATTCTTCTCACTTCATATCCTTTATTTCCAACCCTAACCGGTTTCGAGCTATTCTGCTCCTCCTCAAAGGGTATTTCCTACATTAATTTTTAGATATCTAATAATTTGTTCATACCAAATACATATTTACATAATACATGTGTTTACTTACATCGATGGGCTTATCCATCACGTACCTTTGTAAAAGGAACAATCAGACAGACATAACGCTGATAGGCGTTTTGGACCTTGCCTATGACACTCCCCGGATCAAGACCTACCTGTTTGCCAAGTTTATATATATTATATATATATATATATACATATATACATATATATATATACATATATATATACATATACATATATATACATATATATATACCATATATATATATATATATATATATATATATATATATATATATATAAACCAAACAAAAAAAAAATGGTTTATAAAGTATTTTCCCTACAATATTTCTTGTGACTTTCCTCTAATTAAAAGAGAAACAAAAGTAATAAGCTCTTTGCGTTTAAATTCAAACCACCAGCCACACGAGGGAGTTAAATATAAAACCATTGATTCGCGTAAACGTTATCCCAGAGGAAATCAACCCACATGAGGATCCCTCGGGACAGTTAGGAATATTAAAGAAGAGAGTCAGAAGAAAATGTTTTCGTAGAAGTTGGCGCAGGAAAATATTTGTGGATCAGACGACCAGAGGGACATGTTGACTTAGGAAAATGCACTAGAGAAAATTCAGATGGGAAAAAGTTCAGGGGTAGTTTTTATGTTTCCGGGTTTTTTTTATAGTCCCACCGAAGCGGCCTACATATCGAAGCCACGGTCAACAAGCATAGATAGATCTAGTGTTTTAATTGAATTGGGTTATAGTAAAACCAAATAAAGTTCAGCTCAATTGTTGAGTATAATAATCCGACTCGCAGGAGCTGCGTCATCTTAGCGCATTTTCAGAACGTTTTTATGTCTAGTGTCATTTGGAAAGTTTAGAAAAGAAATAGTTAACATTTTTTTTAAAGCTTCTTGCTATTTTTGTGGAATTTTACTTTCAAAAATAAATTTAAATTAGTACTTCAATTCGATTGAAGAAAGAATATAAATTCAATGAAAAAAAAAATAACAACCATCAATAGTCCGAGAGCCAGTAACCGCTCGTTCAATGAAGTGTTTTATGCACCTTGATATTTTGCTATAATGCACCTCTTGGGTAGATAAGAAGGTAAATGTGTTGGCTAGACTTACCTTGGAACACCAGGTACTGCGCATTGGGGAAAGGCGGAAAAAAAATATTTCCCAAAAATAGAGTTTTATTCAGAAGCCAACAATCTTTAATGTAAAATTAAGACAATTTTACAATGAAGAATAAATAAGGCAGACACTTTTAAGGAGTATAACATATAAAAAAAGAAAAGAAAAACGAAATAGTTTTTGTTCTAATATTAAATGAGAGTTTTATTCACGCTGCCATTTAAACCGGGACAGCTGTACAAGATCATGTGAGCAAGAACCAATGAGAGCGCAGAAAACAACCACAACTGCGCGGTGGTTTCATACACTTTTACGGTTACACGCAGTCTATCATAGGCAACATTTATTTTCATGTTTCCTGATAATTAAACCCCACAAAAGTGTCTGCCCTTTTGTAATGATTTTCAAATATGTTTATTGAAGACGCTGTTTAAATCGTAGCGTGTATAAAGCGCTTCATTTAATATGACAAATAAAAACTAGATACTTTTTTTTTTTTTTTTTTTAATTTAAATTTTAACCACCTTAAAAGTGTCTGCCTTATTTATTATTCATCGTAAAATCGCCCTAATTTGCAATTTTTTTTACATTAATGATAATTGGCTTCTGATTAAAACACTATTTTTGGGCAATATATTTTTGCACCTTTCCTCTATGCGCAGTACCTGGTATTTGAAGGTATGTCCACGAAACCCATACTTACCTTCTTATCTTACCAAGAGGTACATTATAGCAAAATATCAAGGTGCATAAAACACTTCACGAAAAGTGCGTTACCAGCTCTCCGACTACAATCAATAATAATACGACGTCACAGACATAACATACGAAGATGTATTCACTGACATACAGAAACGCATTGAAAACTAGTTGTACGATGTATGGTACATGACAAGAGACAATAAACTACGTGAAATTAAATCTACAATTACTCACTGGCCATCGAGCAACAGAAGTACTAGAAGAGAAGAAGTAGTACTGACACGCTTACGGATTGGACACACTAGACTTACACACTCATTCCTAATGACCAGAGAACAAGCCCCGATTTGCCCAATATGTAAAACATTTTTAACGATTAAACACTTACTAACGGACTGTTTAAGACTTAACTCATTTCCCCTCCCAGCTATAAATCTAACAGAGTTGTTAGCAGAAGGAAGCCAATTTATAGATTTTGTTTTTAGATACTTGATGAAAATTGGACTATTTGAAGAAATATGGCGTATACGTATATGGTTTTCTATGTTTGTATACGAGCTTATCTGTTTGTGGATGTGTTTATGTGTATGTATATTTATTTTTCTGTTTACGACCTCCTATCATTAATAAATATTTAAAAACTATGATTTGAAATTCATAAACATTTAAGTCTATAATTGTATTTACAGACTGCCCAATCTGCCTCTGTGTTGTTCGTACCTTTTAGCGCGGTTCCTCCCTCCCCCATAGGGAGGAACCCCGCTTATAAGGTTGATCTCATGACGCAATCCAGAAGTGCCGACTAGAAAATTTTGCGTTTCAGAACCCCTAGAGACCGAAAATGATGGTGGTTCAAATTTGTATATATATATATATATATATATATATATACAGGGTGTCCCGTAAATGTCTAGTCACATTGTGAGGGGTGATAGTAGGACCCTTAGGTGAACAAAAAATGTTCTATGACGATTTCCCGAATTCTCGCCCCTAAGGGAGAAAACGTCGTTTTATTGTTTTTTCGAGACAAACGTGGTTTTTAGAAGAATAATCGTTGTAGCTCCGTCCCAGGTGGTACTACTAGAAAGGGGGTGAAACCTATCGAAAGCTGAGTAAATGTACTATAAGACTAATTGGGAGTAAACATAAAAATGAATGAATGTAAGTATGTATATCTTACCAAAAGAAAGCTATTCTAAATTTCCTGACATTTTATTGACATTTGTTTCCAGCGTTACTCCTCAATGGGCGGGGTCTGTGATTTCCGGGTTTTAGAAAAACTTTCTCATTTAACCGGCTTTCCATTCATGTATCACAACCCTGTGTTATTGAAGTATTTGAACGGTTTAAGAACAAAAGTTTTAAAAAAAACATGGATCTGTGAAAAGAAAATTATATTTTTTTCTTCAGTTTATTCAAACATCTGAAGAGAAATATTTATTTTTATAAATGTTTACATAAATATTAAGTAAATATTTACTTATAACAATAAAAAAAATTACTTCCACGAATATAAAAAAAATTCCTAAAACAGTAAATAAATAAATTTTGAATTTATTAATTCAGGTAACTAATACTGGGTCCAGGAGTTGGCCATTAATGAACCCCAACCATAAATTAACCTCAAAAATTACTATTTTTACCTAGATCACGCATTTGAACACATTATTACAGGTATTTATATTTTTTAAAACAAATGCTTTACCTTGAATTGATACTGATGGCTATGCTTGTGAAACTCACTGGGATTCTCGTGAGCCCATGCGTTGTTGTTGTGGTAATTAAAAATTCTATCCCTCATAAATAAGACATACATAGTCCTGTAAAAATGTGTTCAAATGCGTGATCTAGGTAAAAATAATAATTTTTGAGGTTAATGTATTGTTGGTGTTCCTTAATGGTCGCCACCTTGACCCAGTATTAGTTACCTGAATTAATAAATTCAAAATAAATGTGTATTTTATTTATTTACTGTTTTAGGAATTTTTTTTTATATTCGTGGAAGTAATTTTTTTTATTGTTTTAAGTAAATATTTATTTATTATTATGTAAACATTTAAAAAAATAAATATTTCTCTTCAGCTTTTTGAATAAACTGAAGAAAAAAATATAATTTTATTTTCACAGATCCATGTTTTTTAAAAAACTTTTGTTCTTAAACCGTTCAAATACTTCAATAACAAAGGGTTGTGATACATGAATGGAAAGCTGGTTAAATGAGGAAGTTTTTCTGAAAGCCGGAAATGACAGATCCTGCCCATTGAGAAGTAACGCTGGAAAGAAATATCAATAAAATGTCAGGAAATTTAGAATAGCTTTCTTATGGTAAGATATACATACTTACATTCATTCATTTTTACGTTTACTTTCAACTAGTCTTATAGTAAATTTACTCAGCTTTCGATAGGTTTCACCCCCTTTCTAGTAGTACCACCTAGGACGGAGCTACAACGATTATTCTTCTAAAAACCACGTTTGTTTCGAAAAAACAATAAAACGACGTTTTCTCCCTTATGCGCGAGAATTCGGGAAATCGTCATAGAACATTTTTTGTTCCCCTAAAGGTCCTCTATCACCCCTCACAATATGACTAGACATTTATGGGACACCCTGTATATATATATTATATATATATATATATATATATATATATATATATATATATATATATATATATATATATGTCTGCTCGCTTTCTAGGTAGAAGACGAATGGTCCGATTTTGATGAAATTTGGTACAAATACGTCGTCCAAGTTGAAAGGTCAAGTGACGTTTTTGAGTTCATGAGCTTGTTTTATAGGCTTCTTGGGCTAGGAAAACGAATGAAACAATTTTCAAGGCGATACCTTTAACCGTTTTCGAGAAAATTGGAAAAATAGTGTTTGAATACCGATTTTGGTTTGGGTACTTAGAATCATGGGATTCAGTTGAAACATTTTCTGCATGTTCTAATTTCATTAAAACTAATATGTTGAAATTTTGATTACGTTTGGAGTTAAGGAAGGGTTAGAATAAAATATTTTATTAAACAGACATAAAAAGTTTTGGTAACTTTGTATACCTTCCTTAATATCTCGAAAAAGGTTGAGAATCTTGGTAAACGGAAGAATACCATTAGAAAGCTTACTAAATGCTCTACAAAAAAGGTTCTGATGAAAGTTTTGATTATACGATGTCAATCGGAGAAATAAGTGCTTAAAACTTTAAAGTAATTGATTTCGCTTATTCGAACTGTTCTTTTTGTCTGTTTTTATTCCTTGTTATTTTTTAACTGCTTATAGTTGGATAATGTATTTGATAACAAATCAGGTTAAGAAAAATAAGAAAAACAATTTCATCTTAGAGATATGGATTTCCAAGATATAGCTTTTCAACTGCCTAGCGGGGTCGTTCCTAGGGCGGGTTGGCCTATCCAGGTAAGATCGTAAATAAGACCTTTCTTGAAAGTAAAGATGGAACTGTCAACTTTGGTCCTCCACTGCCTCCCGGCACTTTCAATGCTGACGAAGGCTACCAATGAGTAGCTGAAACGTCCTAAATATAGATTTTTTAACAAAAATCGTATTGAGGTTTCTTTAGCCGAATCCCAACCATTCCATCTTTACTTATCACCTCGGCGGCTAACTATCTAATCTTCATGCTTTCTAGAAATGTGGACCCAAAATAATAACAGCTTCTATTTTAATCATTTTAAATGAGTCTAGAGATAAGAACGGAACCGCGCTAAGATGATGCAGTTCCTGCGAGTCGGACTTTTTATAGTCAATACAAATTGTATTAGTTTTGTTTGTTTGTTTATTTGGTTTTTAGGGCAAAGAACAACGTGGCTATCATTGCCCGAAATTGTATTAGTAATTTGTTTTTTATTGATATATTTTTTTAATTATTTCATATTCAAATTTTTTTACAATTGTTTACTGTTGTTTATTCTTATGTATGTATTTTAAGTGATGAATTGCCCTTGTAGCGGTCTCACTAATGTATAAATAAATAAATAATATTGAATAAAACACGTACGATTAAGGTAAGGTCATCAACGAACTTTGAAAGATAAAATTATAGATGTAATTGTATATTTATATATAATGTAAATATACAATTACATATCGTCCCTACCATGTCAAACTATGTAATATGCAAATCGGGCCATAATATTAAGCATAATAGCGGAAGTAGCATTTGAAGTCGGTGTGTCCATTCATTTTAACGGCAACTATTGTTTTTTAATGCATTTGATATATATATATATATATATATATATATATATATATATATATATATATATATATATATATTACGGATAGGGGCATAGAATGGAAGGATTCCTGAATCAAGCTGGCCAGCTGAGGACTAGTATGTAGTTTTGGAGCTAGCCTGCGGACAATGGACGTCTAGTGGAATAGACAAAGCGAGTATTGTGAGCAGACAATACTTAGACAATAGATATCAACAACAGATCTTTTTATACAACAAAATAGCCACTTCATCAATTTATAAGCACAAGCAATGCACTTTGGTTTAATAAAGAGGTTGCATCTCCATGATTTTGGTTTCAAAATTTGGTAATTTTCCAACATTTTATCCGCTGCTATGTTAATCGTCATCTGCTCGTGAACGTGACGGTTATTATCAGGTTTAAGAATTTAAAAACATGTAATTTAAAAATACTGAGATTCGACTGATATGTCATAACTAGAACGAGAAAAGTAATTGTTTGGTGGTTCCTGTTTTTTTATTAGGATTAGGATCAGGTAATTAGGGCGAGCAACTTCTTGGTTCTTACGCCCTTTCTATAGAGGTTAACGTTTTTCATTCATTAGGTAATGGTTTGGTGTAAATGTTATTAATACACGTGAAAGGCTTGCTGAATGTCAAATAGATTTTTTTAAAATATCAAATAATGTTTCAACCCCATCATCCCAAATATTAATATCTTTAAACCGGATGTAAATTGTGTCCGTACATAAGTATGCCCGGGCTACCAAGTAAAAAAAACAACAAAAAAAACAAAAACGGAGTCTCACTTATACGTAACATTCAGTTATACGAAGAATGTCTCGTTCCTCGGCGAAACTCCCTTTAATCCTGTGTAATGAATTATTCAGTTATTCGAAACATCCACTTATACGAAAACTAATTTGTTCCCTTGGAGTAAATACTATTTGTGTTATACGAAGAGACAACATCTTTTCCACGAAATGTTTACAGACTTACCAGTGACTTACCCCCATCAGTCTCACTCTCTCTCTCTCTCTCATCTCAGTTCTTCCTTGTCATCCTAGTAGTCCAGCCGTGTTCTATGCACTCTACCTTGTGTGATTTCAGTTTTAACATTTATTATTTTAAATTTTTTTAGGAATCTTTTGACACCTACGGAAGGCCTCTTACATCAATACATTTGGAGTTATGAGCGAAAGAAGTACAAGGTATTTCTTAGATTTCTTTGTTTACAATTAAATAAAAATATTCCGGGAGATTGTCAATTTACACATACCTAAATTATTATTATAGAACGTCTTTCAAAGAAATTCCTGCAAAATTAGCTAGCTCCCTCCTAACATCCTACTAATAACAGATGCACCCTGGTCTATTATTCAATTAAGTTTTCCGAGTTCGGAATGTCTTCAGAAGTACGGAATGCCGCAAGGGTGACTCCTAAGCCCTATGTTATTCTATATATCAACCAATGCAATTAGTTCTTGCGTCCCTGACACAGTAGACTGTTGCCAGTATGCTGACAACATAATCAAATACACATCAAACCCTGAAAAACAGACAGCACAAGACAGGCTACGAGACTCAGTAACGATTAACGTATTAATGTACATTTAACTTAAGCTCTAGCTATAACACAAATTTAACATATCGTCTGTTCATCTATATATATAAAAACCACGTGTCTGTCTGTCTGTTTGTTCCTTATACAAATCCACACCGTTTGACCGATTTTTACCAAACTTGGAATACTGGTTGGTCTTGATACTGGAAGTCTCGTAGGCTAAGTCAAAAACGTCTACCAGCTGTCTGTCTGTATGTTAGTTCTTTATACAAATCCACACCCTTCGTCCGATTTTGACCAAACGTGGCACACAGGTAGGTCTTGACACGAGGCCTGGTGAAAATCGTCTATGACTCACAGTTCGGAGATCACGAGTCCGAAACAATGAACCCAAATAGTTACAGATTTGCCTTATTAGATTTTAATATTAGTTATTTCGGTTCTAATTTATTTTTGCTTTTAAAGATGCAGAAAGTAGATAGGTGTAGCATAGCACGCCGGGTAACAGCTAGTCTGTTATACAAATCCCCACCGTTTGACCGATTTTGGCCCAACTTGGCACACAGGTAGGTGTTGATACGGGGAATCTCCTAGGTTAGGTAAAAAAAAAATCACATTTTAAAATTTGGTCAAATGGTCAAAGGTTTTGTTGAAGAAAAATTGGCTACACTGAATCATTCAGATTCTGAATAATGGCTAACAATTTATTTTTAGATGTTATTGATAATTACTCAATCTCATTGAATTGATAATTACGCAATCTCATTGATGACTTTACATCATTATATAATCATGTAATGCAGTTTATTTCAATTCTATTTCAACAGTCTCGGTCCAACTAAGGAGTTCTGGCCTTTCTTTGAAGGCTGTGGTGCTGGCATCTTTCGGCTTCTTCAGGAATTACTTCAAATTCACGCCGTTTGACCGATTTTTACGTATCTTGGTACATCTTGATACGGGGAGTGTCATAGGCAGAAAGTAGGTTTAGCACGGCACACCGGGGAAAAGCTAGTTATATTAAAAAAAATAATAAAGTAAAACAAATATTTATATTAATAATTTTGTATAACCAAGCATAAAAGTCCTGCCTCTTTAACATAATGGTTAAGTCCTCACCGTTCAAATATTCTATTGCTTTCATGTGGGATGATCTATTTTCCTGGAAGATGTCTACCCTTATCTCGGATAGGATTGGAGAAACAGGTAGGAAATGGATGATATCTTTGGGATGGTTCTTGTTGCAAAGAGAGCAGAGGGCACTATCATCTGAGCTATAAGGCTTCCTGTTCAGGTTAAAGACAAGCTGTTTTGGTCGTTGACATAAAACAGCTGTTCACATTAGAATTTAAGCGTTTTATAGTTTGTTTGGAACTGTGCGGTTGTCAGTCTATCCAGTAGCTTTTTTTTTTTAGGGACAATGCTACTTATTATGCGTTTGAACGTTTCGTTTATCTTCTCTGGGGTCGAGAAAATATTTTGCGGTTGGTAACAGGTCAGTAAAATAAGCCGATACGTGTATTTATATCCTTGGTTGAGTTTTGACATTAGGTACCCTTCGGAACGTCTGTTTCGCCCACACCTGTGGAGACCAGTCTCTCAACAATCTTTCTAAAACTCTGTTCATCATCAAATTTTAGCAATTAAAGTTATTGGATTTAACTATATATATACGTCATCAACAAAAATTCTGTCCTAGTTTAAGTACCGAAATTAAGTTTCCAGCTAGAAAACAAAGTGGAATAACACATTTCCAGTGTGATAACGTTTTTACATTATTCCAGGGCCCTGCTAACAACGTACGAAAACGTAAATGTGTATGCAAATCTTTTTCTTCTTGTTTTCTTCAAGGATTTGACTATGGTTTTGTTTTAAGCTCACAAAACAAATCACAAAAACTAATCCGAGGTCTTAGAGTTTATCTTTTCACATTCAACATCTAAAGAATTTAATCATCTGGCATTCATATATAGGCTCTGTTTCCAATTTTCCCTCATCTTTTAACTATTTTATTTTCTAATTCTGTCTCTTCTATGACAATAGGAATTTTATCATATTTTGGAGTTAACCAAACATTCGCCATAAGATAAGGCAGGGACTAGCTAGCATACCTTTACTGAATTTTGTGGTGATTTTATAATATATCTAAGCCTGCTGGCTGTTAGCAAAATAACGGGGAATCCTAAAACAACATTAGATGCAGAAATATATAAAAATATTCGTTAACAAAATGGCGTCCGTGATTTTCTTTTGCAACTAAAATTACAATGTTTAACCCTCCGTTAGTGGCGCGCACCTGTGAGGTGCATACTATTTTTAATTTTTAGATCACGGTGGGCAGCCGTGATTTGGCGGGCCCTCCGCTGTAGTATCTTCCGGATTTCCGTTTTCCAACCGGCCAGTCGCATTGACGCCTTTTTGTGAGCTCATCATTGTCGGTGACTGCCTTTGTCACCTCTCAGGTGCAGCGCCACAACTCACGTACGTTTTAAAGTTGTGAGATGTTTACACTTTTCCTTCTCTATCTTACTATGCTATCATCTGTGAGTATGTGGGTGAGTTTTTTCGACCGTAGAATAACTGAGAGGAGTGAAAATTGGTCTTCAACTGCTAGGTACAGCGTCACTATTAGTGCGATTTCCTACCCTTTCTTACAAGGATATCATGTAGGATAAGATTTAAGATGGCCTCGTATATATGTGATGACTATATCGACCTCGTATATATCGATGACTAAACTGAAAAAAAGCATCACAAAAAAGTGTCCGCTAGCATTAACTCATGCGCGGTGGCCATGTACGAAAAAGAAGACTTTATGTTATACAGTACATTGCATAGGTTTGTCGTGTGGACCTAAAGCATATTTATGTTCCTGAATTTGAGCAGCAGGCTCTAAACGAAATTAATTATTATTTCATATTCATATGTTGTGTACTCATATTTTATATACATATCTTATATTTTATTGACATATTTCATATTCATATTTTATATATTTAGACATGTTTCATGTATATAGGATAACCTGGTATATAACAAATGTTATATATTTTAACATAAAGTGTATTATGATTCCACTAACAGTACCCAGTAATATTGTAGTCATGAAACATGATCATTTTTTTTTAAGAATCAGAAATTTCGCACTTATGCCAATAACAGCATAGTGTTATTAAGTATGGCCGTGTTTAGACGTAAAAACTCTTATACTTAGATTGATTATTCAATTTTATATTTGTTATTAATATTTTATTTCATTTCGGACATGACATGATTTTATGTAATCGAAAACGATGGTTTCTTATATCCCCCATAAAAACTAAAGTGTTGTTTTGTTATCAAGTCTGCAGTTTGCTACTATTTCTCTCAAATGGAGATGTAATTACGTTGCTGAAGCACATTTTTCCGCGCGAAATAGCGTTTGCACCTGTGAGGTGTAGCGCCACTATGGATGTCCCAAATAGGGGCGCCACTACTGGAAGGTTAATTCTGTACCTCGCAAAAAAAGGGCCAATGTCCAAACCTCTGAACTTTCAGTGAACTGCAAGAGTGACATCAGGATGGGATAAAAGTGAATTGTAAAAAGGGCAAATGTCTTGCCACGGTTAGTTATTGAAGAAAAGAATATTTTTCTTTAACATTAGCCCTTTTAACAATTACTGTTTATCCCACCCTGATGTTACTCGTGCAGTTCACTCAAATTTCAGAGGTTTGGACATTGGCCCTTTTTGTGTTCCAAGGTACTGTACGTTAGTCTTGAATTATATTAGCGTTCCAACTGGATTAAATACCTAGTCACAAAGATATTTAGTAAATAATATCAATCGATCAGATCTAACGCCATTTTATTGGTATGTTGCTATAAATGACCGGCCATCTAGATATAGACCCATACAGCGGTTAACAGCTGTCCGGTAGAGGAAGCCTGCCCCTGAGCCGTGGTATTGTCCTCTCGGTAGACGAGATTTTCACAAAAGGTTTCCGGTTTACAAAAGAAAACCCACAGAGAGCTTCAGGTCTTCTTCCAACACTCCAGACAGATCGATACAACAGAAATCTCTTTCCTTGTTTGCCACTTAAAGGCGACGGTCGGAATCCATATTGGATGAAATCGTTATTAACGTTGCCAGCCTTTTAGGCCTATGAAAATGGGTGCTTTTATAACTGTGGGAGTCTTATAAAGCTGATTAAATTTTACAACTTTTGTGGGATTCGGAAGTATGCAGGATCATTTTTGGAAGAGTAGTGATTTTCGAAATGTTGTCGCTAACTTAAAGCTTTTATCAATATCTACTATTTGAAGGGTCTCCCCATGGTCTAGTGGCTAACGCCTTAGTTTCATATGCGGGAGATGGTGGGTTCGATTCCCACCGGCGGCAAGAATTTTTTCATCTCACGGCTCGTTGGGAAAATTCCTCGCTGCACTGTGGATGCTGGCACTAATGGCCTGTATGTTGATGCGCCGTAAAAAAAAAGAAAAAAAAAGTACTATTTGAAGTAATATTATGGTTCGAATGAGATAATTGTGAACATTGAATTTGCATTAGCCCAAATGAAAATTTAATGATGATTTAAAAAATGTAATGAATCATTCGAAAAAAAAAAAAAAAATGTGTACAAGCAGGAGAAATGGGAGTTGTACAACAAAAAGTCCGACTCGCAGGAACTGCATCATCTTAGCGCGGTTCCTTTCTTATCCCTAGTCTAATTTTGAAAGATTAAAATATTTATTTATTGATAAGGCTTCGCAACTTTGGCGAATCGCCTGAAGATTAAAATACAAGCAGTTATTATTTTGGTTCCACCAGTCTTGAAAGGTCTTGATTTACGATCTTACCTGGAAGGGTCGGTCAACACTTGAAAGGGTCCCGCTAGTTACAAGGTCTTGGAATCTAGGAAATCTATATTTCTAACAATAAATTGTTTTGTTATTTTACTTAACTAGTTTTATTGTAAAATACATTATCCAACTATAAGCAATTAAGAAATAACAAGGAATAAAAACAGAAAAAAAACCGTTCGAATAAACGAAATCAATTACTTTAATGGTTTAAGCACTTATTTCTCCGATTGACATCGCCTAATTAAAACTTTCGTCAGAACATTTTTTGTAGAGCATTTAGTAAGCTTTCGAATGGTAACCTTTCGCTTCCCAAGATTTTCAACCGTTTTCGAGATATTAAGAAATTTTACGAAGTTCCCAAAACTTTTCATTATTTCTAGCAATAGAAAATTGGTCTTATTTTACCTATCCTGTTTTACACACAAATACATTTTCTTAACATAAGAAATTACAAAAATAAAAATCGATAAAAAACTAAAGGAAAGAGACAAAAATTACAAAAAGAACGACAATCACCCGTTCATAAGAACTATACAGACGTATTTGAAGTTTTAAGCACTTATTTCTTCGACTGACATCACCTAATCAAAACTTGTTTCAGAATCTTTTCTGTAGAGAATTTAGAAAGTTTTCAAATAGTTTCTATCCACTTATGAAAATTTCCCAACCGTGTTCGAGATATTAATGAAAATATATGAAGTTCCCAAAACTTTTCATGTCTGTTTATAAAATATTTTATTCTAACCCTTCCTTGACTCCAAACGTAACCAAAAGTTTAAGATATTAGTTTTGATAAAATTTGAACATGCAAAAAATGTTTCAACTGAATCCCATGATTTTATGTACCAAAACCAAAAACGTTATTCAGCAAATATGTTCCCAATTTTCTCGAAAACGGTTAAAGCTATCGCCTTAAAAACGGTTCCATTCGTTTTCCTAGGCCAAGAAGCCTACAAAACGAGTACTTACAAGCATATGAACTCAAAAATGTAAGCGTTGCGATTTCATTTGCGCGAATTTTGCCCCAAACGCCATCTTCCAGTGGGCGGATTTTGCTGGTTAACGAACTTGACCTTTCAAATAACAGACAAATATATATATATATATATATATATATATATATATATATATATATATATACAAATTTGAACCACTGTTATTTTCGGTCTCTAGGGGTTCTGAAACGCGAAATTTTCTAGTCGGCACTTCCGGATTGTTTAATGAGTTCAATTTTATAAGCGGGGTTCCTCCCTATGAAGGGAGGGAGGAACCGCGCTAACAATATAAACAGATCTAAGGTGTTACACGGGAGCTGGTGAAAGAAAGAATGAGGTCTCGTATTGTAATTCTCTGTATGCAGGGTCTGCTTCCAGGTAAAGTCATATACTTTTACTCCCCTTTACCGTTACTCAGAAGGCTCTTTGTGTTTACAAACAAAGGACTCGGTATAGACCACCCGTATTAACCCAAAAGTGATTAAATCAAGCTTGATAAACTTCCTCAATTAAATTAAGGAATTTAAGAGTGCTTAAAATAGGTTCTTGATCTAGTCAAAAAATTCAAGGAGAATTAGATCATGAATAGAAAATCTCGGCCAAACAGAAGGAAAATAACAATAACAAGGATAGTCAAACTTCGTTTTCAAAGATTGTTAGTTGTAACACAAAAACGGTCACTCATGATTCTAATAAATTAACTGTGAAGGGTGATTACACAAATATTCCTGTTGAGGCTTTAAAGCTTCAATTTAAAAAAACATATTAACCCAAAGGAATTATAGATTGGCCTAAAAACAAAAAACGATGTAGAGGTTATATCAACAGAGTTTTTAAATATATGCAAAGACCTGTTGATCAATAAAATAAAAATAAAAAATAGAGTTCTCTGTAAAAGGTTTAATGAGTTCTATTAAATACATATTTTCCAATTTAATTATAATTTTAACTATTGGAATTATTATCCAAAGATTCATATAATTACTCAACAATAGATTCTAATTTGAACACAGCTTTTTTCGATATCTACCTGTTCGAATTGTTTTTCTTATTTTAATTAATCTATTTTATTGTCAAATACATTATCCAACTATAAGCAATGAAAAAATAGGAATAAAAACAGACAAAAAACCGTTCGAATAAACGAAATCAATTACTTTAATGGTTTAAGCACTTATTTCTCCGATTGACATCGCCTAATTAAAACTTTCGTCAGAACATTTTTTGTAGACCATTTAGTAAGCTTTCGAATGGTAACCTTTCGCTTCCCAAGATTTTCAACCGTTTTCGAGATATTAATGAAAGTATACGAAGTTCCCAAAATTTTCATTATTTCTAGCAACAGAAAATTGGTCTCATTTTTCCTATCCTGTTTTACAAACAAATACATTTTCCTAACATAATAAATTACAAAAATAAAAAGCAATAAAAAACCAAGGGAAAGAGACAAAAATTACAAAAACCCGTTCATAAGAACAAAACAGACGTATTTGAAGTTTTAAGCACTTATTTCTCCGATTGACATAACCTAATCAAAAATAGTTTTAGAATCATTTTTGTAGACAATTTAGTAAGCTTTCAAATAGTTTCTATCCACTTACCACGATTTCCCAACCGTGTTCGAGATATTAATGAAAGTATACGAAGTTCCCAAAACTTTTCATGTCTGTTCATAAAATATTTTATTCTAACCCTTCCTTAACTCCAAACGTAACATAACTTTCAACATATTAGTTTTAATGAAAGTAGAACATGCAGATAATGTTTCAACTGAATCCCGTGATTATAAGTACCCAAACCAAAAACGGTATTCAAAAACTATTTTTCCAATTTTCTCGAAAACGGTTAAAGCTATCGCCTTGAAAATGGTTTCATTCGTTTTCCTAGCCCAAGAAGCCTATAAAAAGAGTACTTACAAGCTTATGAACTCAAAAACGTAAGCGTTACGATTTTTTTTGCGCGAATTTCGCCCCAAACGCCATCTTCCAGTGGGCGGATTTTGCTGGTTAACGAACTTGACCTTTCAAATTGGACGACGGATTTTTGTACCAAATTTCATCAAAATCGGACCATCAGGGAAGCCAGAAATGAGCGAACAGACAAATATATATATATATATATATGTATATATATATATATATATATATATATATATATATATATATATATATATATATGTATAAATAAATATATACATATATATATATATATATATATATATACAAATTTGAACCACCGTTATTTTTGGTCTCTAGGGGTTCTGAAACGCGAAATTTTCTTGTCGGCACTTCCGGATTGTTTCATTGTATCAACCTTATAAGCGGGGTTCCTCCCTATGGGGGAGGGAGGAACCGCGCTAAAAGACAGTTTTGTCTCAAGAACCCTTGGAATGCCGTATGACTGGTACGGAGTGAGGTAGAAGCGTGTGTTTGGTGGTGTTGAACTAAGTTTTTTGTCTAGTTTCACGCCCTAAAGAATTGTCATTAACTGGCGATACACCCTGTATATTTGATTAGTGTTAATTAGTGCATTACAAAATGTATTATTTACATATTTTATATTCGTTTTCTTATTAAAGGTTCTTTTTTCCTAATTTGATTATGTGTATATTTTATTTTTTTGAGGTTCTTTTTTTATCCAGGATTTTAACATTTTGAAAGTCAAATTTGTGTTTATTTTTGATATCATGATCGACTTAAGCAGTTTTGTTATCAGTCTGGTCTATATATTTAACATCTTGTTTTATCCTCTTTTTAAAAAATTTTCTTGATTCCCCTAGGTATACTTTCTCAAAAATGGCACAATTAATTTGATATATATTATTAGGGAACGGATGTTCATGTGAAATAAAATTCAAAATATATACATATATATTTAACAATTTATAATGGAATATGTAATAAAAAATTCAAAATATGTAGTAAAAAAACATACCAAAAACACTGTAAAATTTTGAAAAGAAGTGCATAAATAATTAGTACGTACTCTGTTATTATAAATGGAAAGAACCAAACTTGAAAATATATAGAAATGATAACTAAAACTCTATGATATATGTAAAAATATGAATTTTAGACAAATTATGTAAAAATATGTTAAATAAAAAACTGCTTAAATGCTTTAAAATCACTTAAAATGTGCGGAATTCCATCAAAAATTACCATTTAAGAATCAGAAAAAAATATGTAAATACGTATAATAACATCCGTTTCCTTTATATAATATTTAGTTCTCTTACTCTTTAATTCTACTCTAACTATTTTTAATTTTTTTTTGTACGTCCAAGATACTCAACCTAAATGTTTTTTTTGTTTTTTTTGTTTGTTTTTTTTTTTGTTTTTTTTTTTTTTTATGGCGCATCTACATCTAGGTCATTAGCGCCGACATCCAGGGTGCAGCGAGGAATTTTACCAGCGAGCCGTGGGATGATAAAATTCCTGCCGGCGGTTGGGAATCGAACCCACCATCTCCCGCTTATGAATCCAAGGCGCTAGCCATTAGACCATGGGAGACCCCCCCCCCAAATGTTTTATACGCATTTTTAATCTTATCATCAATAATTTTAAAAGTCCATCTGTGTCATTAAGCATTTCACTAAAGAAGTCGACCAGTTTGCTTTGAATCAATTTAGGTATTTTTAATTTATTTTTTAATTTTTAAATTGTCATCTAGCGATATTTGTGATTTGTTAATTTTCCTTTTTAGAGAGTTTTTCCATGTTTATTTACTATTTATTATTGGCTATTTTAAAACACAGATTGATCAATTTCTTGGTTCATTCTGTACAGATGCTCGGCAAAACATTGGTGTTTAATTATTAATTTAATATTTTAGGAGAATAATAATTTAACGACCAAATTCTACTAAAGATAGGCGATTTACAACTACAATTTTGCACATATGTGTTTGGTGCTTCACTTAATATTCCTCGGTGAATATTAGTCGGTACAAGACCCTAGGGATGGAGTGCGCATATATGGGACTTGTAAATGCAGATATGGGGGTAATTGTGCGGTCACGCATCGGCTAACCCCAGGGGCAGAACGCATACCACCTTCCTCGGGGGGGAGGGGGGGTGCAGGTAATAAAATAACGTAATCTCCATTTTAGATTAGTTTTACAACTGTCTATGACAAACAAACAAATGACCGTTATAAACGGAATAATATCTGCAATACTAAGGGAATTGTTAGACTTATTTTGCGTATGAGTAAGATAAAAAAAATATCTGCATAAAGAATTAATTTTGGTAATGAGACATTTGTTTTATTTCAACTAAATATTAATTACCAGGCAGATTTTTTTTTTTTTTTTTTTTTTTTTTTTTAATTTAAAAAAATCTTCTATCCTATCTACTTGACACTTAAAATCTATTCTTCTGAAATTTATATAAATATATATGCGCATATATATAATATGATGGGAGGATTCATTACATCCCTACTGCTTAATAGAAAATACAACGATATATTATGCCTTTTATTGTAAATTTGTTATAGACCAGGTAAAATCTTTTTAAACGTAGCTTAAGTTGTATGGCGAGATAGGGTAAGCTAATTTCTTGAAATATTGAATATATTCGGAAGACATATAACAATAATTTGAACATTTTCTACTTTGCAAGAATCGAATGAATTTTTTTTAAATGTGTCTTGGGCTATTATTTGTTACTTGGATATGAATGAACTGACGATAGAATTATAATCCCCAATGCATTCAAAGTAAAAAGTTCGGAGAATTAAAACCAGCTGTGCTGAAAACGTAGATAAGAAACATATCATAAATATGGAGAACTAGAACCTTAATAAAATTTTATATGTATGCTAGACAGCGAAAATATAGAGCTAAGAAAATATTTCAGGCGCAGCGACAGCCTAGGTTTTAGCATAAGTAGTTTTTCTTCGGAAAGTATAACTTTTAATAGCTTCTATTCCACAAGTTCATAACATACTTTGCCTTTATTTTCTTCTCTTTTAGGTTCCCAACTACCGACGCTGCAAAAATGCTTCAGGATCGAGTTAAGATGATATTGTCCCAAGGCTGTTTACTAATAAATAAAAAAATGCCGTTTCTCCAAAAGGCATTATTTTTTTTCACGAATACAACCTATGTAGGAATTTTGAGGTAAGCTTAAGCACTCAACTATTCGGCCTACTTTTTCAGTTTTAGCAATACTAAATCACATACATTTAGAAGGTAGCTAAGATTTTAATAAAAAAACGTTCAAACTTTCAGAAAATATTTTGCCTTCAGGTCTCAAGTCAAATCAATTATTGAGCAGAAGGTGTCTAAATTGTAGGCATCAAATGAAGATAAAAATGAACCAATTGTCTATCGGTTATTTCTTGCTTAAGGCTGTTTGACTAGGCCGAGTTCCTACTGAGTAAACGTACTTTTACAAAGGAATATTTGACTTCCCAAACAATCAGGATTGACCAATTCATATTTAATTTTAATTTCTGTTTTCTACTAATAATTTCATGATTTTCTTTCTTCCAATTTTTGTTAATGTTATTGTGTTTTATACAATATTGTGGGCTTTGCTTCAAGCTACATGATTACTTTAATTTTTTTTTGTTGTGTAAACTCATTAATAATAATACAGTTGTATGCCCAGTTTAGTTACATTCTAGAATAGTGGTTTCTCGGTAGTTTTAAAGGAATGTTTTACAGACAAACAGTCATTGCAAACAAAATTATGCTCATGCATGATATATCTTTTCGGGACTTTCCTTACACCTAATGGAAGGTTTTTTCCTCCTTGACCATTGTGTTTATAGTAACCGTCCTGTTCTCTTTCTATTTAGAACACAATTCATTTGTATATTGGTGTTTTTTACGCGATTGGTGTTTCTTTGATTGTTGTTACACGATTTCCTAGTTTGTTGTTTATTTTACCGAAACAAACGAACCTCTGTTTTCAAATGAGGAGTTGGATTCCAAATCAAGGAGTTGGATTGACAAGAGTTTCGATATAACCTTGAGCGAGCGGAAACATATCAATTGTGCCATTAACATAAGTGCTGCGCGTTTTAGCTCGCTCAAGGTTGTATTGAAATTCTAGTCAACCTAAACCGTTGATAATCCCGTCGCCATATTGGCAAAAATTCGATTGACGCCTTGATCTAGATCTCTGACACGGCGATGATGCAGATCTCTGAGAGCCGATTCTTTAGCCTGCGATGAAGCTTATACGTATACGTAAGTAACGTAACTTTTTTACAATTTCTTTAATACCATTTGTTTTTCTGGTCATATAAAACGCAAAATGTTAATAATGATATTTTGGGCTGTGGAACCAAAATATCCAGTTTTCGTCGGTTCCAGGATGGAACAGCTGTAGCGGTCTCGTACGCCTGCTCTGGTCCACAAGGCGAGGTGCTCGTAACATGTCAGGTCGTTAAAGTGTGAATTATATATTTCTATCAATAGTTTTTTTTTTTTAATAAGTCACGTGTTCTGTGTATTAGTTATTCGAAGTTGAAAGTGCAAAGCTTTTTTATTTTTATTGAAGTGATTATCTTGTGCTCAGAACTTTTTCATTAGTTGATAAAAATGTACTAGATAAAAAAATTGTTTGCCAGAATACCTCATTAAACTTTTATGAAGAGTGTTAATGTTTATTTACATTATAAAAAACAGAATTTCCTTTTTAGGCATCAGTTTATTTCCCTTTTCATTGTAATGCTATCGGTAAAAACACAGTTTTGCTCGATTCGGTTCCTATGCTAATGTAAGGTAGTATATTAGTAGTTTATTTAGGGATGTGTAGAATTTATTCAGCTTAAATTCGTGGAATAAATTAATGTATAAAATCACTTTTAGAACCTAAAATGCTTTTAAAATTGAAAAAAGTCGCACCATTTGACATTGGATTATCCCTAATAAACTGTTATAAAATAAAAATTGAGAAATAATTGTACGCTCCCGGCACTTGTCCGGAAATTGTGAAAATTGTGGGAAATTAAAGTGAACCCAGAAAAGTCCTTTCATGTTACATTCACTCTTAATAGGAGAGCTTGCCCTCCTGTATTTATTTGCAGCAGTCAACTTCCAGCATCGAATGAGGTCCGTTACCTGGGACTTCTACTAGACAGCAGACTCACATGGCTCACGACTGAAAAGACAAGAGCTAAACAGGAGATATGGACTCCAACGACAAAGCTAACAACACAAAACAAACTCACTATTTACAAAACTGTAATCAGACCTATCTGGACTTAAGGACTTGAATTTTGAGGTACAGCAAAACACTCAAACATACAACGAATTCAAGCATTCCAATGCAAAGTACTTCGTAGAATAGTTAACGCTCCCTTTTATGTCTTCAACAAAACCCTACATAACGACCTTAATATTCCCTTCGTAAACGATCTCGCCAAATCCCGCTTCCTAACCTTTCATTCCAAGTTGTCATCCCACCCAAATCCTAGAGGTCAATCCCTTTCCAATCGGACCCTTCCTAAAGACCTTCCCAGGAGGCTTAAGAGACTTTGGCCCCGTGATCAGCTACACTAACAGCGGCTAAAAACACCAAAAATAAAATGTTAGGAAGTGTCGAAAATGTTTGGCTCCATCCATATACTGTTTTAGACTGATATGTATACTTAGGCCAGCAAAATTAAATATTGTACTTTAAATTGTACAGATTTAAAATAAACATGAATTAAGAAAAAAAAAAGTCCGACTCGCAGGAACTGCGTCATCTTAGCGCGGTTCCGTATATCTCGAAGATGTGGAGTAGATTAGGCATCACAAATAACAGGAAACTGACAGTAGCCAACTTACACAGAAGCGGATAATTCTTAATCCTCATTCTTGAGGAAGGCTGAATAAGTCAATACAATTATATACTAAAAACGTACTCACTCTACGGATACTGCTCAGCAGGCTCTATTCCAAACAACCGAAAATTCGTTGTCATTTTAAGTTCCTTGTTTTACTAGCAAATTCTTTTCACTGTAATAATCAACTGTAAATATGTGCTTTATGGCAAATAAAAGTTCATTCTCTCGTGGGTTAAATCTTTCTAAACCAATAAACCAATTATTTCTAAAGAAATAATGATAACTTCAGTTGTTGCAGGAGGAAGGTTATATAGATAGGAGAATTCAAAACAAACCTATGTATACGCCATCATGGTTAGCCACAGCCATCTTGATTTCCACAGCTATTCCAAACGTATTACCTATACCTTTTACCGTTTCTTAGCTTATTTTACTACAATACTAATTTTACTGATAAATGCAATTTAAAACAAAAAACAACCAATCAAAAAGTGAGATAAACAAATAGAAAAACCCTTTCAAAACATCAAAACAAACACTTTTTAAGTTTAAGCGCTTATATCTCTGATTGACGTTGTCCCATCGACTAATGCTTCAGAACCTTTTTTGTAGAGAATTTAGTAAGCATTCGAATGGTCGCCTTCCACTTACCACGATTTCCCAACCGTTATCGAGATATTTACGAAAAATGTATGAAGATCCGAAAACTTTTCATGTCTATTAATAAAATATTTTTTTTCGCATACTTCCTTAACTCCAAATATAATCAAAATTTAAATAACTCAGTTGGGATTAATTTCCAAGGTGTAGAAAAAATTTCATTTGAATCCCGCGATTTTAAGTACCCACGATAAAATAATGACATGCGAAAACATTGATTCCAGTTTTCTCAAAAACGGTTACAGATATCCCCTTAAAAATGGTTTCATTCGTTTTCCTATGTTAAGAAACCTATAAAAGAAGTACCTGGAAGCATATGAACTCAAAAACGTAAGCGTTACGATTTTTTTGGCGCGAATTTCGCCCCAAACACCATCTTCCTTTGGGCGGCTTCTGCTGGCTAACGAACTTGACCTTTCAAATAAGAAGCCAGAAATTTTTGTACCAAATTTCATCAAAATCGAACCATTTTTGACCTTGCTAGAGCGTTAACAGACAAGCATATATATAAATATATACACATGTATATATATACAAATTTGAACCACCTATATTTTCGTGATCTATGGGGTCTGAAACGAGAAAGTTTCTGGTCGGCACGTCCGGATCGCGCCCGTAGTTAGTATTATTATTCTACATTTTACAGCTTTATATAGATACTAGCTCACCCGGCAAACGTTGTTTTGCCATATAAATAATTTCCTAGTAATTTCTAGTGTAGACAAAAAATAGCTTACTTATTGTAAGTATGTATGTATGTTAGAATGTGTATATTGTATGTATGTAAGAATGTGGTATATGCGTGAAATAAGCATGGAGCGCTGTGAACGATGAGGGAATATAAAAATAACAAAAGGCAAACATTATTTTTAAGTTATTATAATTTATTCCTTAAAATTATATATCATTAATTAAACAATTACGACAGTAACACTATTAAACAATATCAATCTCTTAATGCTATAGCGTGAACAATATTTTTTGTTAGTCCATCTTTAGCTAACACAAACAAACTGGATGGTTTACCCGCTCGAGAGCATGCCACGTATAATTGTCCGTGTGAAAAACATTAGAGGTTATAAAATCACTTGATTAACTAATCGTGCAAAATACACTCAAAATTGATAATTTAATTATTATTGATAAAATAGGAATGATTAAAAGTTAATATGAGAGTTACACTGAGATAGCAAAATAATAATTGTCAACGTTACTACTACACTTGATGCATAAACAATAATGATGGCCGACAACTGTGTAGGGAGTGAGAAAGAAAGGAGACCGGCTTCGTTCTCATCCCTACTCCCTACTAAAATGGCTATTAAAAAATAAGGGTTGATCGTAGAAGGGTGAAAATTGAGGATTGTATGTATTTTTGTATGTTGTATCATAAAAAAATAGAAATTAAAAATTTTGTCTAAAAAATAAAAAAAAAAATTTAGGGGTGGACTACCCCTAACATTTAGGGGGATGAAAAATAGATGTTGGCGGATTCTCATAGATACCGGATAAGCACAAAAAATTTCATCAAAATCGGTCAAGCCGTTTCGGAGGAGTATGGCAACGAAAACTGTGACACGAGAATTTTATATATTAGATATAGAGAGAATATAAAAATAAATAAATAATTGTACACCACTAACAACATATTAAATAGAAATTAATTACAAATGAAATTGTTATCATGATTACACAACAAAAAATTTCTCAATAGATAAAACTGTGACACATTGACTATTTTCACTTATAAATGACAAATCACCTTGTTGTTGAGGAGCATCATAAATAATAATAATAATAATAATGTATATGAGATTAGCTCAGTGGTAGAGCACTGGACTTGTATGCTGGAGGACATGGGTTCAAATCCCGAGCTAGCACTAAAGATTTTTATCTTCTAGTGTCTTCGTTCCTGGGTAGGATTCGGCTTCCCTGGTCGTCCCTAGGCTAACCAAGCCTTTAATTAATTTTTATAAATGGGCACCTGCAAAGGGGAAAATTAGGTGGCCGGAGCATATTACTGACCACACTACCTCTCTGGTGTGCCGTATTTTCATGAATCAGATATCTCTATAGTATCTGGCCCTGAGGACTCTAGTGGCCTGCTACGGGACCAATTATTTA
The DNA here is from genome assembly GCA_946811695.1 of Gonocerus acuteangulatus. Lineage (NCBI taxonomy): Eukaryota > Metazoa > Arthropoda > Insecta > Hemiptera > Coreidae > Gonocerus > Gonocerus acuteangulatus. The sequence goes on from OX328128.1 coordinate 66,915,066, forward strand.
TTCATCCAATTTTGATGAGCTAGACTTCATGTCTGTAAGTTTCTTTTTTAAAGGCAATTATGATAAATTAATATGGCAAGTTTGGGTACGGCATGAGAAATGCCCACACCAATTTTATGAACTTCAGAGCCACCCTCTTACAGTTTTTAGAGTAGTTTAGATTCCTTAAAAGGCATAAACATGTAAAACAATATCAAGAAGCGGGAATGCTTCTAATTGTTTAGGTGGGATATTTATTTTAAGAGTCCTAATTCAGTTAGGCAAAAATTCAGACGGACGACGAGTGAATTTCAATAAGAAACAGAATACATATTTATAAAGATTCATGAGGCAATTAGTAATTCATTGGGAATTTCTAAAAGTTTTGAGCAATCAGAGAAACAGCAAGACCCGCAATTAATTAACAAATTTGTGTTACTTAATAAAGTCTACGCAGGACTTGAAAAAAAAAAATCTTCAAATTAAGAAATAAGTTCTATATTAAAAATTGTAATCAAAGTGAACTAATGGTTTCCAATAATTATTCCAGTAATTAGGATTATTGAAAGCCTATTAAAAAAAATTGAAAAAATAAATCTCTCGGAATGAATTCTTAAAATAAGAGTTTCCTGTTTAATTTTAGATAGCAATTGTTCGAATTTTTCTTTGAACGTTTTAAATATTATTTAAATAACTTAAAGCTAATATTTATTTAGAAAACTGTATAAAGCAAAAATCTTTGAACTTTAGGTAATAATTATTTTTATTTTCCCTTTGGATCATTATAAACAGTGGAAAGATCGAATGTACATTTATACGTATTTCTTGCAGAAACTGTAAAGTTGCTCCCCAAAATATTTTAAAACATTAACTTATATTAGCGAAGTTTCGAACCTATTCATGTTTTATCATCACGAATTTTATATTAAGTTATGTTTACGTCTATTGTAATTTGTAGAATTTCATTTTAAGGTCCACTAATATAGAAGTTTTGAGAGTGAAAATTAAATTCAGGTAAGAATCTTCATGATTTGTTGAGATGACAAGTTATATTCCCACTATTTCTACTTACGTATATTGAATTTATGATTAGAATATAAGGTATATGAAAGGCCATTTTACTCCAAAGCTTTTGGAGTGAAATGGCTGAAAGGCGATTTCGGAACCGAACGGGTTCCGAAAACCCCTCCAATCGGGGGTTCCAATCGGGGTTTCCGATTGTGTTCGATCACAATTGCTGTAATTTGAGCTATCTGACATGCATATGGGTTTTTGGGGACTTCAAAACAACCTTCTAAGAATAAGGAGAAAAACCAAGAAAATACTTGAAAATAAGATACCAAACTATAAGGAGATATTTTTACCAAATACATCTTATTTTAAATTATAAAAACACATTCCTTAGAAGGTGTTAGTGTACATCGCAAAATGAAGAATGTTCTTAAAATGAATTTTATAAATAGAAAATAAACATAACAATAGCATTAATGTTCATAAATGTAATACAATGAACCCTTCTGTAAGAGAGTTCAATGAAAACTACAAACTGACTGGCAAAGCAACTGGACAGTAACAGACATAGCAATTTCAATCAACAAAGACAGACGAAGTGATATTGACCAGACTACTCATTGGACAAACATTCCTGACTCACTCAGTGCTTCCCTGTTACGGAGCACCAGTTATCTAACTCTTGTAATGTGTTTTGTATCTGTTGTTCACCTGTATTAATTTGTTTGTATGTGGTGTAAATAAGGAGGTCATCAGCATACAGGCAATACGATACTCCTTGAGTTATACATCTAGTAACGGAATTTATAGCGATATTGAAGAGAGTAGTACTCAGTACACCTCCTTGTGGCACTCCTTTTTCCTGTAAAAACTAATCTGAAAGAGCAGTACCTATTCTCACTTTGAATGATCTTCGGGAAAGATAGCTCTTCAAGTAACGCATGACCCCATTCTAGTAGCTGAGACAGTATTAGTCTCCTCCATACTCTGTCATAGGCTTTCTCGAGGTCCAATGAGACCGCTAATATAGAGCTTCTATTTAGGAAGGCACCTAAAATGTCATTTTCGAGAGTCGCAATGTGGTGCATGGTTGAATGCATTGGTGTAAAACCACATTGGTATGGCGAGAGAAGGTTACTGTTTTCTAAGAACCATATGATCCTTTTATTTACCATTTTCTCAATGATTTTCCCACAGCATGGTCATGCTAATGGGCCTGAAACTTGATGGTAAATTGTGATCTTTCCCTTTTTTTAATATAGATTCATTCCAGAAGTGAATATAACATTAGCACTTATGTTAATATCATAATTGCTATGCGTTTCCGCTCTCTACGCTCGCTCAAGGTTATATCGAAACTGCAGTTAATCCAACTCGTTGGTAATATAGATCACTGGTTTTTCGGTGGAAAATGTGCCAATATGCAATTTAACATTGCTTCAAAAAAGTACTTTTTCAGTCGTTGGTAAATCCCAAGTAATCATCTCCCTAGTCGAAAGAACAGCACAAAGGACACAAAACACACTAAGAAGTGAAACAAGAAACAATAAATATAACACGTGAAAAACACAAATCTAACAGTAAGTGATTACAAAATGATGATTAGAACGGAAGACGAACAGCCAATGAAATTGCCCATAGGAATGAACCAATAGAAACACTTCATTTGAGTTCTCATTTCATGATCCGGATCCCTGAACGAGACCCACTTCACGAGATCGGTGCAACTAGTACGTAAGTACCCACAAGATAAATATTAAAATATAGATATCGATTTTTAAGAGGTTATATTTAATATCAATTGTCCGAGAGCCAGCAACGCACTTTTCATGAAGTGTTTTATGCATCCTGAAATTTCGCTATAATATACCTCGTAGGTAGAAAAGAAGGTATATATGTGTTTCCTGGACATACCTTGGTGCACCAGGTACTGCGCATAGGGGAAAGGTGCAAAACAATATTGCCTGAAAATAGAGTTTTATTTAGAAGGCAACTATCTTTAATGTAAAATTAAGACAATTTTATAATGAAAAATAAATATGGCAGACAGTTTTAAGGGGTATAACACGTAAAAAAAAAATAATTGTTTTTATTCTAATATAAAATGAGTTTTATTTTCGCTGCCATTAAAACCGGAACAGCTGTACAAGATCATGTGAGCAAGAACCAATGAGAGCACAGAAAACAACCAACACTGCGCAGTCGTGTCATACACTCTTACGGTTACGCGCAGTGTATTCCAATCTATCATAAGCAACATTTATTTTCATTTTTTCTGATAATTAAACCCCACAAAAGTGTCTGCCCTTTTGCAATTACTTTCAAATATGTTTATTGAAGACGCTGTTTAAATCGCAGCGTGAATAAAGAACTTCATTAATTATTAAAAATAAAAACTAGGTACTTAGTTTTTTTTTATTATTATCATTTTAACCCCCTTAAAAGTGCCTGCCTTATTTATTATAAATTTGAAAATTGCCTTAATTTGCCATTTATTTCATTAATAATAGTTGGCTTCTGAATAAAACTCTACTTTTAGGCAATATTGTTTTGCACCTTTCCCCTATGCGCAGTACCTGGTGCACCAAGGTATGTCCAGGAAACACATATATACCTTCTTGTCTACCCAAGAGGTATATTATAGCCAAATTTCAGGATGCATAAAACACTTCATGAAAAGTGCGTTGCTGGCTCTCGGTCTACAAGGATTAGGATCAACATATGTGTATTTCAAAACATTTCATTTAAAAAAAAAAAATCCTTTATGAATGAACTTCATTAGAAACATTTGGTACTTACATACTAGTTGCACCGATCTCAAGAACCGGCTCCCGTTCAGGCTCACGCCCAGTGATCCGGATCATGAAATGACAGGTTATTATGAGGTTATCTTCCTTATCTCCATTATCAGCGCACGCGCGAAACTCATTAGCATTTCTATTGGTTGATCTTTATGAGCAATTTCAAGGTTATATCGAAACTCTAGTCAAACCAACTCGTTGATTATATAAATACATGGTCTTGGTGCCATAAGTGGTCTGAATAACAGGTCGCCATATTGCCTAATCCGGATCACTGTCTGGGAGCCTGAACGGGACCCACTTCTCGAGCTCGGTGCAACGAGTACGTAAGTACCGAACATTTGTTTGAAAAAGATCTGATGCATCAGAACGTTACAAATTACTAGAGATGAAATTAAATAAGTTATTTCAAAGAATGCTGAACAAAATTAAGCAATATAACTCCTTGTAATGAACTTAAGGAGAATCCTAAGCTTTTAACGCTTCTTTTAGTTAAAAGATGAAAGTTTGTAAAGTTTCAAAAAGTGTAATTGAGGTTTATGCTTTCACTCAATCTTCACGACCAATTAGGCTCCCTTGTAAGGGGAAACATTTTCAAACATTTCTTACTTCATCAACTTCCTTCCTACTAACATAAAAAATTAGATGAGGGGGGGTAATTAATTTTTAATTAAGTATTGGCTCTTGGTAGAAATTTTTGTTTCATTTTCTATTGAGTTCACTGGAGATCCATAAGCGATGATTGGCTAATTAGAAAGTTACTTAAAAGGTACTTTTAAGAACTTTTTTTTGTACAGGATGAATAAATTCTGTTAAGTATTAAAGAAAAAAGACATTGTTGGAAAAACATTTTAGACTAATTAACTGTTTCCTAAGTCTTCAGTTAAAGTCTTTAGTTCCACTTGTTCCTTATCGTTGCTTTAGGTTCATCGAAGCTTTTTAACTTTTAATGAATGTTTTATATATTTAAATGATAAAATAAAATCGTGCTTTTTCAAGTGTAAAATGTTAAGCAAACATAAAATTTAAATAAATTATAATGTCGGAGTCATTAGGCTCACAAAAAGAAGTTACTGCCGTAAAAAAAAAATAAAAAAGTTATTTAATAATATTTTAAAAAAATACACTTCCTCAGCCGAACTAAAAAGAAAAACAATGTTGTTCGGTACTAAATTAATTTACTTAGATCTTAACTTTAACTCAGAATTTTACGACGGGTTATCTATAACTAAGCACTTTCCTCAGAATTTGGGTAGTGTAGACTGCTTTCCACAACAATTTGCTTAAAATATCCTACATAAATAAAATAAAAACATGAATAGTTCTCTTTTAAATTTGTAATGAGTAACTGATCAATTATTAATTGGCTTCCAGAGTTATGTTTACACATGGTACCTATTACACTACGTAATAAATACTAAAAACCTCATATTAGCGTATTTTGATCTAACGCACGAACAGGATAAAGTCACTCTAATGGTAGAAAGCGCTCCTTGCGGCGGCTTTGTGAACCTACATCTGGCGGGCTTTTCGATTGAAATATATTACAAATTAAACCCCCGCTTTCCGATTGACCGATTCAGCTCATTTTTACAACACTTCTTTCTCATGAATTACCCACGACGTATACCGCGTTTCGTTACAATACAGCAGAAATTACGACCAGTATGAGTATATTAGTAATTTGGGTCCGGAGTGAACCCCCCTTTCTAATGAACCGATTTAGTTTATTTTTACAACACATATTTACCTGATGATTACCACTACGAATACCGAGTTTCGTCGAAATATACCACAAATCACGGCTGGCAGTGGCGAATTGGTATTGTGGGTCCGGAGTAAACCCCCCCTCCTAATGAACCGATTTAGTTTATTTTTACAACACATATTTACCTGTGGATTACCACTACGAATACCGAGTTTCGTCGAAATATACCACAAATCACGGCTGGCAGTGGCGAATTGGTATTGTGGGTCCGGAGTAAACCCCCCCTTCTAATGAACCGATTTAGTTCATTTTTATATCTCACTTTTTTCTCTGTATTATTACTACGAATACCAAGTTTCGTTGGAATATAACAAATATTACGGCTGACATAGTCAAATTAGTGCTTTGGGTTCGGGGTAAACCCCCCCTTCCGGTGGACCGACTTGGGCGGTTAACGAACTCGTTCAATCGTTTGCTAATTGAATGCTATATACCAAGAACTTTTTTTTGTACAGGATGAATAAAATCTGTTAAGTATTAAAGAAAAAAGACATTGTTGGAAAAACATTTTAGACTAATTAACTGTTTCCTAAGTCTTCAGTTAAAGTCTTTAGTTCCACTTGTTCTTTATCGTTGCTTTAGGTTCTTCGAAGCTTTTTAACTTTTAATGAACGTTTTATATATTTAAATGATAAAATAAAATCGTGCTTTTTCAAGTGTAAAATGTTAAGCAAACATAAAATTTAAATAAATTATAATGTCGGAGTCATTAGGCTCACAAAAAGAAGTTACTGCCGTAAAAAAAAAAATAAAAAAAGTTATTTAATAATATTTTAAAAAAATACACTTCCTCAGCCGAACTAAAAAGAAAAACAATGTTGTTCGGTACTAAATTAATTTACTTAGATCTTAACTTCCATTATAATTAACTCAGAATTTTACGACGGGTTATCTATAGGTCACCACCTGTTTCTAACCAGGATAGGACTGATGCCTGTTCTTTATTCCAAAGAATAGCCACCACCTGTAGTGTGAATCGAACCTGCGACCCTTTGTGTACCATGTATAAACATATAAACATAACTTTGGAAGCAAATTAATTAAAGAATTATTAATTGAACAATTACTCATTACAAAATTAAAAGAGAACTATTCATGTTTTTATTTTATTTATATAGGATATTTTAAGCAAATTATTCAAGAGTGCAAAGAAAATGAATGCAATAAAATAAATCAAAAGTAACCAACTGATGCCTTATATGTAGGCCGGAAGCTTATTATTCCAAAGAGAATAAAGTATATAAGAAAAAACAAATACAATAGAAGATTTTCCTTGGAATGATAAGAAAGCTGTCGCCAAATTTGGTATGAATGAATTTTTCTTTTTGGGTATTTCACAATACCCAAATTCTGAGGAAAGTGCTTAGTTATGCAGCTCCTGCGTGACGGACAATCTAAAAGGTACGTTTCTAGTATATTTTCTTATTATTTCTATTGTATGTATTTTAATTGGTTTATGTTCAATTAATGTCGAGTTTACTTTTTGTTTTCTATTAGGGAGAGAGTAACTCTTATATTGTCCATAATTGCGCAGACGCAGGATGGCTTCATAAAATGGAGTCTTGTACAGCAAACCCGAGCCATATCTCCTCTGCCCTATCAATACTGAAAGGAATGAAAAACAGTCATGTCCAACTGATGGCTGACCAAATTTGGCAACAACTTTCTTATCATTCTTCTATTGTATTTGTTTTTTCTTATACACTTTATTCTCTTTGAAATGATAATTAGCTTCCGGCCTACATATAAGGCATCATTTGGTTACATGTGATTTATTTTATTGCATTCATTTTCTTTTCTCAGTGGAATTCTGAATTTTTCTTTTCAGAAACATTTTTACAAAAACATTTTGTGTACATGAAGGCATTTTACGGAAATAGGGAATACATTTTTTATAAATGGACTTTTTTTTCTTTGTCAACTAACAAGGGCTGATTCTGGTCTATCTCAAACTTCACTGTTGGTTCCAAAATAATTCTGGTGGATGCTTGACGTTCTATGACCACAATGTCTGCCCTTCTTGTGGAACCATCTTCGGCTATGCAGCTCACTTCTTCATAAAAATCAAATCCAGTTTTCTTCCTGAATAAATCTGCAACATAGTTCGCACCTTATGATGTTGATTTATTCTTAGAAGTTGTGATTTCTGACAGACGCCCAGGACGTGGGGAAGAGCTTCAGGCTCGTTGCAGGCTCTGCAACGGAATCCTCAGCTCCTGCCAGGAATCGTTCGAACTGGAATTGACTTGAAATTCAGCTTGATGGCTGTGTCAGTATACTTAGTCCATTCCTACTTTGCACTAGCCAAAAACGGCTCCTGATTACTAAATGAAAAAATCACTCATAATTGGCAAGCGAACTAAAAAATATTACAAGTGTCAGTTTTTGTGCTGGTGAGTATAAATGTATATATATATTCGTAGGATGTTAGGTACATAGGATGGATGAAGATTTGAACAACTCTTTCATGATATTGCAATCTCAATAGATGTGTTCCTTCGGAAGGTTCTAAAGGTAATAAAAAATCCAGGAAAAGATAACTAGAAAGATATATGTGAATTGTCGACAAGCCGTTTCGGTGTTGGAGATTGGGAAGTTTGGGGGGGGGGGGGGGAGAACCTCGTTGCTATTGTTCCTAGTTTATCTTTCCATTCCGCTACTGCGAGATAACTCCCTCGGTAGAAATATGTTATACACACACATAAGCTTCCTACTCATAAGTCATTTCAACATCTGTAAGCCATCACGTTCAACAACTTCTAGATATTCTCCTATCAGAAGTCTTGTGTGTTGTGGTTTATTTGCTTTTCAACACTATTAGCTTTGTGGTACATAAAGCCCCGTTATAAAGAACAATAATCTATATAATAGTCATTTTAGGGTCTCCCATGGTCTAGTGGCTAGCGCCTTAGATTCATAAGCGGGAGATGGTGGGTTCAATCCCCACCGGCTCACAGTGGTCAAAAATAGCCAAAAAGCGCTCAAAACTTGATTTTTTGAAGTATTTTCTCCGAATCCATTCGCCTTAAATATATGTTAAATACCTCGTGAGAGTGCCATTTCTTGAGTTTTAGGCCCCCACCGTTGATTTCAGGACGGTGGTTAATCATTGAAGTACCAGAAACGAAGAAAACTTCCCAAATCCTCATGTACCAAAATCGTTCCTTCAACTTTACTTTTTCAGACCGATAAGGTTGACGCATGTTTTTCTTGTTTTAATGGGATGTTCGAAGGGCAGAAAAACATTTTTGTATTTTTCGAATTGCCTTCATGGACGGGGATACTGAAAAAGTAAAAAAATTACACGTATCAAATTTCGTTTTGTCGTATAGCTTTTGCGTCTCTCGGATTTCGTGCTTAAATATTCCGTGGGCATGTATAGAAAGAGCCCAGACTGAAATTAGCTGCATAAGTCTGCCTATTTCAGTGCTAGAGGTGAACCAACTCGGTAAATAACTAACAGAGCGACAAGCGTTATCTCTATGTAAACATTGGAATCAAATCCAAGACGGATTTTTTTTTTTTTGCGGTACTCAAGTCAGTGTTGACTGCAAAAAATGTCTGATGTGATCCGAGTGAAAACTCTTGTCCTAGTTGAAATATTGTTGAATTCAAACGACAAAAGTGTATTTTCGGTATGCGAGTAGTTGACAGATCAATATCCAATAGCCGATGAGCATATTTCGTTACTCCTACGGAAATTATCTTAAACTGTTGTGCTGAAATTAAAAAAAAAAGTTTGCTGAGATAGGAGCAGATGTATTTTTTTTTAAATTGGTTTTGACCCCCTGAGCCCAGCCGAGTGCAGTTCAGAGGCGGAGGCGACCACAAAAAAATTTGTCATGTGAGTGACTTATCAATACCTTCATTGTAGTTATAAGACTGGTAAGTGTGCACAATTTAAGGTTTCTAAATCAACAATATCAAATGTTATTGAGTTTTGAGCGCTTTTTGACCACCGTGCAGCGGCAGGAATTCAGGGCTCGCTGAGATGGCATTCCTGGCTGCACCCTGGATGTCGGCGCCAATGGCCCATATTTGTCGATGCGCCATTAAAAAAAAATGTCATTTTAAAAAGGTAGCCCGGCTGGCCGTGAGTGTAAAGGCGTGAACACTTAATAATAATAATGGACGTTAAAAACCTAAACAGATGATTTATATCATTATTAGTAAATTCTAACGTCCATTAATTATTAACTACGAATTTCAGGACGGGTTATTTATAGGTTACCACCCTTTTCTAGCCAGGATAGGGCTGAGGCCTTTTCTTTTTACTAAAGAAAAGCCACCACCCCTAGTGGGAATCGAACCCACGACCCTGTGGCAAGGGGTGTTAAGTGCTCACGCCTTAACGCTCACGGCCACCGGGCCTCCTGACGATTTATATCAATGAAATAAAATACATTAAGAAAACTAGACAATTGTCAATCCTATTATGAAGAGGAAAACCAGATGTACTTCAAGGGATCTAAATTAATCAGCGATGACGGGGCTTCAGCTACTGTGCTTAGAAGGCACTGACTTCTATAGGAGCTAGGAACAGGATGATTTTTCCCCCTGTTTCAAGGGTATCCCCATTAATTTAGGCACACCGACAGAATAATGGATGTTTGACCATACCACACACTACTCTAAATGAGTGATTTATAATTGTAAGACAGGGAGAAAAAATCATCAAATTTTTTTCCTGCCCTACTATGGTTCTAAGCCACACATCTCTCAAACTGGGGGGGGGGGGGGGGGAATTAGAGCGCTCTAAAACGCTAAAATTTAAGAATTATAAATAAGCATTGAGAACAGGTATGAATACAAAAAAAGCTCTGGCTTCCTCCGAGATTTGGAAGATCACTTTTCAATTTAGACGTGTTAAAGTAAATATTAGAACCAATATCATCTGCCTTTATCTGCTTATCCGATCATAACACCGCAAAGAAAGGTAAGGATTAGGGTATGCCTTTGTTTGTTGGACTGTCTAGTTTACCTTATTGGCTCAGATAGTACATGTTCACATCTAACTTATAATTCGAATTCATTCTAGGTACTAACGTTTTCTAGTCAAGAGCTCTTTGGAAATGAAATACCGCGATTTGCGTAAGTGCCTGGTGGTACAAACTTCCTGAGGTAAGATGAGGTGGTCCTTTATTGGCCGTACTTATCCCACCAATGATTACTTATTAAAACAGAAACCTCCTCGTAATGCACAGTATGTGGTGAAGATCTCTCAATTAAACACATTTTTACGGACTGTGTACGAGGTTCTTAGAAACCAAATCACCGGTGCTTCCTATGATATATTTGAAATCTACCAAGAAGCATTTAGATTCCTTAGATCTACAGATACAATTACAAAAATAAAAATTATTTAATTAAAAGTCCGTCACGCAGGAGCTGCATAACTAAGCACTTTCCTCAGAATTTGGGTAGTGTAGACTGCTTTCCAGAACAATTTGCTTAAAATATCCTACATAAATAAAATAAAAACATGAATACTTCTCTTTTAAATTTGTAATGAGTAACTGATCAATTATTAATTTGCATCCAGAGTTATGTTTACACATGGTACCTACTACACTACGTAATAAATAGAAAAATCCTTATATTATCGTATTTTGATCTAACGCAGGAACAGGATACAGTCACTTTAGTGGTAGAAAGCGCTCCTTGCGGCGGCTTTGTGAACCTACGTCTGCCGGCTTTTCTATTCAAATATATTACAAATTAAACCCCCGCTTTCCGATTGACCGATTCAGCTCATTTTTACAACACTTCTTTCTCATGAGTTACCCACGACGTATACAGCGTTTCGTTACAATACAGCAGAAATTACGACCGGTATGAGTATATTAGGAATTTGGGTCCGGAGTAAACCCCCCCTTCTAATGAACCGATTTAGTTTCTTTTTACAACACATATTTACCTGTAGATTACCACTACGAATACCGAGTTTCGTCGAAATATACCAAAAATCACGGCTGGTAGTGGCGAATTGGTATTGTGGGTCCGGAGTAAACCCCCCCTTCTAATGAACCGATTTCGTTTATTTTTACAACACATATTTACCTGTGGATTAGCACTACGAATACCGAGTTTCGTCGAAATATACCAAAAATCACGGCTGGTAGTGGCGAATTGGTATTGTGGGTCCGGAGTAAACCCCCCCTTCTAATGAACCGATTTAGTTCATTTTTATAACTCACTTTTCTCTCTATATTAACACTACGAATACCAAGTTTCGTTGAAATATAACAAATATTACGGCTGACATAGTCAAATAAGTGTTTTGGGTTCGGGGTAAACCCCCCCTTCCGGTGGACCGACTTTAGTGGTTAACGAACTCGTTCAATCGTTTGCTAATTGAATGCTATATACCAAGTTTCGTGACGAAAAAACAAAAACTCTGGCCGCTATCGTGTTAACAGACACATATATATATATGCATATATATATATATATATATATATATATATATATAAATTTTAACGGGGGTGATTTTCGGTGTCTACTAGGTAGGATCGATAAAGATTTGAAGAAATTTTTCAAAAATTCCGTCATGAGTCCAACCTCAATAGCTACTTTCCTTCGGAACCTCAATAGCTACATTCCTTAAAATGTGAACGTCCCTAAAATTAAAGTTATGTTTTAAAGTTAGTGCGTGTTCTGTCAATGTTGTCCTGTTTACGTTTGTGTCTATGCTTTTTGCGTGTTGCACAATTCTCTTTTGCAAAAGCTGTGCCGATTCCCCAATGTAGCATGCGTTGCAATCGTTACATCGAATTTTGTATATATTGTTCTTTGTACTTGTTGGTTTAATTTTGTCCTTAATATTGCTAAAACTATTTTCAATTTTGTTACCATATTTCCAACTTATTTTACCTACATCTTTACATATTTGTTTAAGTCTATTGGCTATTGAAGGATGGTAATGAAAAGTAAAATATCGATTTATTTCATTCAAATCTTTGTCATTTGCTTTTGGTAATATCTGTTTTCTCTATTCTAGAAATAAACGCTATTTAAATAAATTTGACAAAACCAAATTAGTTAATCATAATTGTTTGGCCCCCTTAATTTATAGACTTATTAAATTGCACAAAACAGATAGCCTTTACGACCGATTATCAGTGGCTGCGAATCCCCAATACAAAAATTAGCAAAAATGTTAGCAAACGATTTAAAACCATTTAGTGAAGATAACCCTTTCGATATTATCAATGCGACGCATCTTATTGACAATTTAAAGAATACTAAGATTTTACCAGGTTTTAAATTACTCTCATTTGACGTGGTTAACATGTTTCCAAACATTCCGGTAGATTTGGCTGTAAAAATCATTAGTAATAATTGGACGCAGATAGAAAAACATACTAAGATAAAAAATAAAGAGTTATTCATTGAAGGAATCAGTTTATGTTGTAAATTCGGGTACTTTCAATTCAATAAAAAGATATATGGGGAATCGGCACAGCTTTTGTAAAAGAAAATTGTGCAACACGCAAAAAGCATTGACACAAACGAAAACAGGACAACATTGACAGAGCACGCACTAACTTTAAAACAGAACTTTAATTTTAGGGACGTTCACATTTTAAATAAAGAAAGGAACACATTAAAAAGAAAAATCAAAGAAAATATCTATATAATTAAAAATTCAAACACCGCCATAAATAAAAAAAAAAACAGATTTAAAGAATGTGCACCAAATTTTTCATAGTATTATAAATTAAATCTCACAAAAACCTTTTCACCAATAATCGATACCATTGAAATAGCTAAAAAATCGATACAAATCAGCCATATTCAGTACCACAGATGACTTTTCAGTATTACGCCTGACTCAAGCTAGAGGACTTCCTGATAAGGTAGGATTAAGATTAAGATAAAATATTATATGTTCATATATAAATTTATTTAAGGAAAGGATAGATATATATTAGTATACAAAAATTATAAGTTTAAGATTTACAAAAAAATATTTTTGAATAGGAAAGCCCCTGAAGAGGTGCGAAAAAGGCACGAAACATGTCGGGCGAAACATACAAAATAAAGTAGTTAAAGTGAAAAAAGTGTGTACTACTTTATCGACCCCCTGCCAGAAAAAGTGGAAAATATATATCGGGTCATCATTCACAAGAATTAAAATAAAAAATATTTGCATAAAAATACGTAGTTATAATTTCAGATAAATGTTTTCATGTAAGTCGTAAGAGACGGTTAATTTTCTACGTTGCCTACAGTCTGTCTATTAAATAGGACTGCGTAAGTAAGGTGAGTCTTATCCGAAGCCTTGATAAAACAACTTTGACTCATTCTTTAATTGTTCTTTTTCCAAGGCTTTGGTCGTATTTTTAATTCCCCTTAATTTGGAAGTACTTTTCAAGCAATTTTTCCGTATTCGCGCAGTGTGTTAGTACGTAAAGTTTTGTTCAAGTCATCAGATATGGTTCGGTTTGTAGCCGTCTAGTTCTGCTTTTAAGTCAACAGCTGTACGGAGACATGGGGTCCCCCCTGGACTCCATGTCTCCGTGTCCAGGTAGCCAAAGAATAGTAATGCCTTTGTTCTCCTTTAGGCTTCCTCGCTGGGGCATCATCTTTCTTGTCTCCCGGCTTCTTTCTCCAGCGGTGCATGTTCCATGGCCGTTATATTTCGCCCATCTCCTAATGGGCTTCCTCAGACGTTGTAGTGTTCTCTTGAGGTGTGCAGGAGCTCCTGAACACCTCACGAGAATACTACAACGTCTGATGAAGCCCATTAGGAGATGGGCGAAATATAACGGCCATGGAACAACCACCGCTGGAGAAAGAAGCCGGGAGACAAGAAAGAGTAATGTTTTTGTCTTTACTTTATAGAGTGCTTATTTGAGTAAATATGTTTATGCTAAATGGATGTTTGCTGTAAGGACATTTAGGAATCGGTGCAAACAGGGATCGTGTCAGTTTCTGTTTTTTGAACATTGGTCAGTACTAGAAGTATACATCTATTTTAAATACAGTCAATATTCACTACTCATATGTATACTCTAAACAATTGTTAATATTGCTTACATATATATATATATATATATATATATATATATATATATATATATATATATATACATATATATATATATATATACATATATATATTATATATATATATATATATACATACATACTAGCTGACTTACACGTGCTTCGTCACGGTAGATAAGTAGTTGTTTGATTGCGTTAAATAATGTATCATCAAAATTAACGCTACTACATAATTTTTTGCAGTTTATTATAGAACAGTCCCCGTCATACTATGAATTATTCATCAATTGATAAGTAATCAAAGTATAATGTTTGATTACACTGGCGTGCTTCGGACCAGTGGTAAGAAACAGATAACCTAGAGATAACCCGTTATCTATAGGTAACCAGTAAAAGGGGTTTAACCAGTACATGTTCAAATTCGTTGTCAATAATAAATGGACGTTCAAATATAAAAAAAATCCATTATGTCATTTGGAAACACCCATTATACTTGCAAGCATTACCAAAAAGTGTTCTGACTGGGGATGCTGCTGATGGCTGAGGAGGCTGTGCAAGGGTTCGGGATATTATTACCTCGGATGGACCATCACCGGGTATAGCGTAAACTCTATGAGGGGCAAAATCACAGTTTATTTCTAGTAATTCAAGGTCTGCCATCATAGCTGAAATGAAGCTCACCTAGAAATAATATTAAGAAATGAATACAGTACGGTAACAGCTGACCTGTTATCGTCCTAGCAACGCTTGCTGCCTTGGCCTGCCTACTCTCTAACCAACTAAAATTTCAAAACCGCCAGACGAATTTGACAAATATATAGTAGGTATATATATATAGGGGAAGGTGTTGTACCTTTGACCACTTTGCACAATTGATTTTTTTTTAGCTTGAATATTAAGGCTAAATTCATTTTTTTTATTTCATTGTAAATAGTATTCTATTGTTTATCATATTTAATTTTTTCAAGGTTCTAACTTTAACTTTAATATTTTTTATTAATTTTAAAAAAAATAATCGTACAGTGGTCAAAGGTACAACATGTAGTTGTACCTTTGACCATGGGGTGTTGTACCTCTGACCACGTAAAAACAACACAGCAGTGCAGAAAAAAATTGTATTGAGTAATATTATAATTAATTGTAAGTTTAATAAATACAGGACATGGCTGTAAGCATAATAAAAATAAATTATTGAAATTATTTTATGCTTAATATGCTGAAAAATCCAGTCAAATCGATAATCGTTTTAACTGTCAAGCAGATCCACTAGCAATAGTAGGGTACGGAAGTTAAGCCACAATGTCTTCAACATCAATATCATACAAATTTTCATCTTCTCTCGTAAACTTGCCACTTAAAGTTTGTTTTTTTTTCGAATATTAGATCTTAAACAGTGGACATTTAATACCACAGATTTTTGCGACTAAATATGTAATAGTCTTTTTACTTTTGTTTTCAACAAGTATAAAATTACCTTTTTCTAAATCATATTTTTCAAATTGTTGCTGGTTAAGTCGATAACTCAAGAGATTTATCACACAGATCAACGTCCCTTCTCCTGAAGAAATTTCAGTGTCAGTATCAGAATCTGAACTATCATTAGAATATCTTTCTTATTATTTACCACTTTTTTAGGAAGGGGTTTTATTTGTATGTGGTGTCTTACGTTTAGGGTGTTGCTTTGGTTTTTATTTCACCTTCAATAATTAGCTTTTCAGGAATATCCGTCAGGATACGCGGTTTCCCTTTAGGCCGGCCCCTATTTGAAATTTTCCTTGCCTCCGCTTTTCGATGAGGTCTTACAACTTCAAGTGGAACGAAAAGGGGCGATAGGTTCGAACAGCTACACTGAGGATTAATAAAGTCAGTTTGAACTTAATTAATTTATTATTTTTTAAATTCTTTGAACAATTGAAGAAACCAATATTAATTTTAAAAAAAATTGAAGCAGAAGAACATAAAAGTTGAATTATGTAAAAATTACTCGGGTGTGTTGTACCTTTGACCTGGTCAAAGGTACAACAACTAGTCGTGGTCAGAGAAACAACACCCTGGTAGTGCAAATTAAAAAGTCCGTCACGCAGGAGCTGCATAACTAAGCACTTTCCTCAGAATTTGGGTAGTGTAGACTGCTTTCCAAAACAATTGGGACCGGGCCCGTACTGGTTTCACACACGGTCATCTCAAGGGCCAAGGTTTTTTTCTGAATTCATTTAATTTTAAATGTGCAACCAATATGAATTGAAATGTAATATTTTATATAACAGTAAAATAAGTATTCACAAATGTAGCACATAAAAAGACGAATCACCGACAATACGGCCGTACAGTAATGTGGGTAAAAAGTTCCAGGGCCCTCTGGAGATAGCAGAAATAGGATTACTTTTTTACTGCCGGCTGGAAGTCCAACCGGGAGAGTTTATAGGTTAGGAAAACTATTGGGACATAGCCTATAGACTCTCTTCCATGGACAACACATTTCCTGATCCATTTTTTCGCCTTTGTAATGTTCATTCTCCTCTTCGGAAAGCCTTTTCAAAAGAAGCCACTTCTCTATTTTTTTTCGTTGCTTTTAATCCTTTGTTTCCAGTATTAAAAAGGAAAACTTTTTACGTTCCATTTATTTTCTTGTTCTTTCTTTTTCCTATTGATTTAATCGAGAAAGGCTAGTACTTCAAACGTAATGAAACCCGAGCGCCTTTACTCTTCTGAGGCAATCGCGTAGGAAAGGTTTTTGAAGTAGAATTTAAATTAAATTCTCAGTGAAATTTTAGAATTAGGTTCGTGCACATATATAAATAAAATATTAAAAAAGTCCGTCGGTAGTGTAGACAGAATTCCTGCATGATTTGCTTAAAATAAAGTATATAAATAAATAAAAACATGAATAGTTCTGCTCATTTACATTTGTAATGAGCAACCCAATCCAATTATTTTAATTATTAGTTTTTTTAATTAATTCCCTTGCGATTTTTGTGTATGAGTGGAACTAAACTACTTAATAAATACACGAAAACTTCAAATTTTCGTCTTTTGGTCTGATACAGGAATAATATCCAGAATGAGGCATTCCTAGCGGCAGCTTTGCCAAGTAACGTTTCACTGGAAAATTCTATTAAAACATGGTACAAGGTAAACCCCCCTTCCATTAGACCTGCATGGTGGAATTAGTATTTTGGATCCGTGTTAACCCTCCCCCCCGGGACTCCGATTTTGGTGGTTAACGAACACGTTCAATCGTTTGCTAAGTAAACACTATATAGGGTCATTCCATTTCAAATCGCCCAGTATTTTAATGAAATGTCACCAATGATTTTAGATTTTCCTGAAGCTTTGCACATTTTCTTGTACTTATGCCCTAAAAATACCTGTGAAGTTTTATTGTTCTAGGTTTATTGTTTTCCTTTAAGCCAATTTTAAAAATATTAATACTGTGATATTTGGTTCCACAGAATCGCTTGCGGGAAATCTATTTATATAAAAATCACCTGTAAGTTTGTCTGTCTATTTGTTCTTTATACAAATCCACACCGTTTGACCAATTTGGACCAAACTTGGCACACATCACGGGATACAGGAAATCTCCTAGGCTAGGTCAAAATAGTCAAATTTCGAAATTTGGTCCAAAGGTCAAAAGTTTTGTTCAAGAAAAATTGGCTACACTGAACCATTCATATTCTGACAGCCATTTTGAATAATGTGTCAAGTTTATTTGTTGATGTTCTTGATAATTAGAATAACTCGAACTCATTGATGACTTTACATCATTATATAATCATATATATATAAAATCTTTTAGGCTTCACAGTTCGAAAGTAACGAGTCCCAAACTGTCAATTAAAGAAGAGTGAATTGTTCAGAAATAGGTAGTCATTTTCTTTCCAGTGTTGCCTAGGTGGAGATTAGCAAGCTAAAAAAACTTTCTTTTTTTTTTTTCGAAAAGTTTTCCTTTTGCGAACAAAACTTTTCAGTTGTAACCTTTGTATGTTTATCTAAATTATAGCCGTATATTCTCAAGATTTGGACAAGTAATATGATATAAGATCAATTTTATTAATTTCTGATGAAAATGTAGAGCAACACTGAGCTCCTTTTAGCACTTTCCTCCGAAGGAAAGTAGCTATTGAGGTTGGACTCATGACGGAATTTTTGAAAAATTTCTTCAAATCTTTATCGATCCTACCTAGTAGACACCGAAAATTACCCCCGTTAAAATTTATATATATCTATATATATATATATGCATATATATATATATATATATATATATATATATATATATATGTATATATGTGTGTCTGTTAACACGATAGCGGCCAGAGTTTTTGTTTTTTCGTCACGAAACTTGGTATATAGCATTCAATTAGCAAACGATTGAACGAGTTCGTTAACCACCAAAGTCGGTCCACCGGAAGGGGGGGTTTACCCCGAACCCAAAACACTAATTTGACTATGTCAGCCGTAATATTTGTTATATTTCAACGAAACTTGGTATTCGTAATGGTTATATAGAGAGAAAAGTGAGATATAAAAATGAACTAAATCGGTTCATTAGAAGGGGGGGTTTACTCCGGACCCACAATACCAATTCGCCACTACCAGCCGTGATTTTTGGTATATTTCGATGAAACTCGGTATTCGTAGTGGTAATCCACAGGTAAATAACTGTTGTAAAAATAAACTAAATCGGTTCATTAGGAGGGGGGGTTTACTCCGGACCCACAATACCAATTCGCCACTACCAGCCGTGATTTTTGGTATATTTTGACGAAACTCGGTATTCGTAGTGGTAATCTACAGGTAAATATGTGTTGTAAAAATAAACTAAATCGGTTCATTAGAAGGGGGGGTTTACTCTTGACCCAAATTCTTAATATACTCATACCGGTCGTAATTTCTGCTGTATTGTAACGAAACGCGTGGGTAACTCATGAGAAAGAAGTTTGTAAAAATGAGCTGAATCGGTCAATCGGAAAGCGGGGGTTTAATTTGTAATATATTTCAATAGAAAAGCCCGTCAGACGTAGGTTCACAAAGCCGCCGCAAGGAGCGCTTTCTACCACTAGAGTGACTGTATCCTGTTCCTGCGTTAGATCAAAATACGATAATTT
This sequence comes from Gonocerus acuteangulatus, assembly GCA_946811695.1. Taxonomy (NCBI): domain Eukaryota; kingdom Metazoa; phylum Arthropoda; class Insecta; order Hemiptera; family Coreidae; genus Gonocerus; species Gonocerus acuteangulatus. The sequence continues at coordinate 66,934,748 of OX328128.1, forward strand.
GAGGTTTTTTGTATTTATTACGTAGTGTAATAGGTACCATGTGTAAACATAACTCTGGAAGCAAATTATTAATTGATCAGTTACTCATTACAAATTTAAAAGAGAACTATTCATGTTTTTATTTTATTTATGTAGGATATTTTAAGCAAACTGTTCTGGAAAGCAATCTACACTACCCAAATTCTGAGGAAAGTGATTAGTTATGCAGCTCCTGCGTGACGGACTTTTTTTAAGTTTGGTTTGTTTATCTAATTTCCAACACTTTTTAGTTTTAGTAAAATATTTGTGTTTACCTAATTACAGCCTTATATTCTTAGAATTTTGACTAATATATATTAATAAGTAATTTAAAATATTAAGTTTTTGATCTGTTGCTAATGATGATTTTAGGTGGAGATTAGCAAGCCAACAAAACTTTTTTTTTTTGTTAAAAGTTTTTCTTTTGCGAACAAAACTTTTCAGGTATAACCTTTGTATGTTTATCTAAATTATAGCCTTATATCAGAATTTGGACTAATGTCATATATAAGTAAGTCATTTGAAATATTAAGTTATTGATCTGTGGACTTGCAAGTTCCCGTTTGTTTTCCATAGTTGATTTTTTTGTATTTGCAAATTGCATTTTATCTCATGCATTTGCTTAACATCAACTATGTCTTCAACATTAACCCATGGATCTGTACAGAACTTTAATAATTTAAATATTTATAGTTCTTTAACGTACCACCTAAAATCATCTATATGTAACGTACAAAAATGCTCTGTTTATCTAAATTATAGCCTTATATTCTCAGATTTTGGATTAATTAACATAAACTAAGTCTTCAACATTAACCCATGGATCTGTACAGAACTTTAACACTTTAAATATTTTTAGTTCTTTACCGTACCACCTAAAATCATCTATATGTAACGTAAAAAAATGTTGTGTTTATCTAAATTATAACCTTATATTCTCAGATTTTGGATTAATATCATATATTAGTAAGTAATTTGAAATATTAAGTATTTGATCTGTTGATTTGGAGTTTCCCGTTTGTTTTCCATAGTTAATTTTTTTGTATTTGTGAATTGCATTTTATCTCATGCATTTGCTTAACATAAACTATGTCTTAGACATTAAACCATTAACCAGCAAAGAACTTTAATAATTTAAATACAACCGTTGCTAACGTACCACCTAAAATCATCTATGAGTGACATGATATTTAAACATTTGGGTCATTCCATGTCAAATCAACCCAAAAAAAATAGGATTTGACACCCATGATCTCAGATTTTAATGAAACTTGGCATGTTCATTCCTTTCATGGATATAAGTAAGAATATAAAATAGTTTTTCTCAATCTCAAATAGTTTAATTTTATACCCTGCTAAAGTATTTCAAATGTTGCAGTTATCATCGATTGGACAAAGGAAGTGCACTTAGTTCTAGAATATAAATCATACCTACTTTATTTATCAACCAATGTTGATGACATTTTCTATGACAATACTTCAATAAATATGGAAGCCAGAAAAAAAAAATAATATAAGTATAAAGTAATTACAAATGTTCTGAAAAAATCCTGAAGTGTTAAAATGCATTTTGTAATAATTAAATATGGCGTTCCACACTAAGTGGAATATCATCAAACAATAAAAAGAAAATCACTAAAATATTTTTTTATTATTATTCTAAAAGGTAGACACTATCACATGAAAAAAATAAAATGTATGGTTTTTTTCACTCTTTAATTTTTTTCCGTTAAATACAAAAAATTCTTAAATTAAAATTTTAGATAACAATATATTATTTTTTATAGTACAGCGATTTAATTTTAAAAACTATAAAAAATAACCCAAAGCTATTCAGAATGAAAACTACCTACAAGTACAAAACATTCATTACTTCAGTGAAGGGTTTGCTGGGCAATATAAAATGAAATACAACTTAATTTTTATCACATTTAACTGCACACCAGTAACTAACATTAAAATTTGAAATATTAAGTTTTTGATCTGTTAACTTGCTGGTTGCAGTTTGTTTTCCAGTTGAATTTTGAATTGCGAATTGCATTTTATCACATGCATTTGCTTAATAAAAACTATGTCTTTAACAATAACCCATGGACTGTCCGAACTTATAGCAGGCTCAATATCTACTTGGATCATACGGAGAATTGTCATTAAACTAGATGCAACATTAGCATACTCTACTGAGTTTTTACATTTTTAGTTCCAGATTTGCTCATAACTTCCATTAGAGACCAAGGATTTTACTCTTTCTCCCACCCAATCTACTACACGTTTGTTATGAGCTGTAGTAAAATATTTCCGCTAAAACTTTTTGTGAAATTTTTCTGAATGTATGTAAAGCAATCTTGACATATATTTATTTTTAAACTGAGACGATGGATTATCACTGTAAATAATTTCATTTTGACAAATCATAATTTTTTATTATTATATCATATAATCTTATCAAAAGTGCGTATACAGGATTCATACCTTTATGTTTAGTATCGGAACAAATGAGAAAAGTAGTGCATTTGTTTTTGAAAAATAATGCTGCTGTAAATAATTGAACAGTTTCTCATGACCACAATCCTGATTGAATTTTGTTTTAACAATCTCAACAATAAGCCATTGCAAGAACGGGCGTTTTCTTTTCATTAATCAGTTATTTTATTTTATTTGATTCATTTATATTCATTCTTTTTTTAGTATTTCTTTCAATTAATTTATAATTTTGATATTATAATTTGTTTCTTTATCAATATTATTGTTACTATTTTTATTTGCATTATTATTATAGTTGTTATCATTACGCTATCATATTTCTCTATTTTAATATTATTATTATTATTATAATACTTAAAAAAAATTATAAAAAAAATGTATAGTACTTTGATTGTAATGCAGGCAGTATTGGAAGATGGAACCTGCAGAACCTAAATGAACTACCACAGTATAAGGATACTATATTGTGGAACAAAAAAAGAAAAAGCCATTCAATTTGTTCCAAATATTAATCCACAGCTTTTTAGCGATTTTGACCAAAATTGGCACACAGGTAGGGGTTGATACGGGGAGTGTCATAGGCTAGGTCAAAATCATCTGTCAGCTTTCTGTCTATCTGTTTTTTCCTTATACAAATCCACACCGTTTGACCGATGTTGATCAAACTTGGCATACAGGTAGGGGTTGATACGGGGAGTGTCATAGGCTAGGTCAAAATCATCTGTCAGCTTTCTGTCTATCTGTTTTTTCCTTATACAAATCCACACCGTTTGACCGATGTTGACCAAACTTGGCATACAGGTAGGTCTTGATATGGGAAGTGTCATAGGCAAGGTGAAAAAAATCTACCAGCTTTATGTTTGTTCCTTACAACTATATAATATAAAGTTGGTGTAGCATGGCATACTGGGTAACAGCTAGTTACTAATATTTACAAAAACTATAATATTTCAGGTATCAATAAAGATTTTGATCTGGAAATTTTTTCATAGTTTAGCAGAAACGCAGTATGTGATAAAGCAATTCAAGGATTTCTCCATATTTGCAATGAAATTCCATCTTGCAGCACTAATTTAAGCGGTGAAATTATTAGAACAACATTAAAAATTCTTTTACAATAGTAATATATTCCAAACCACATTCATTGTGAGACCCTAAGTGATAGTGAATTCTGCCGGGTGAATAGTTCACAGGGTCGGATCCAAAAATAAAACGCACCACGTGAAGATGATTTTAATTCTGCCTGCACGTGTGTATACAGCAAACAAGAGAGCTCTATCTATATTTGCAATGCAAATTAAGTCTGATTAGTGCATTCATGTGGGCGTCTGAAAACAACATTAAACCGAACGTACGCTAGTTACAATCGTCATGTAGTCGTCAGTACCGGGGAGTTTCTGTGTTCTACTAATAATAACGTTATTTCTTTAATTCATGTTGTCGATAGAATAAGCAAAAACAATGCTACCTAATAAATGCCGTTCGAAATATATGTTAAAGTTTTTAGCAAGTGGTTGCGAAAACATTGGGCTGGATACAAACGTTTTAGATAAAAAATATAGGTATTACCTCACTTAGAGATAAACTATACACAGCTAACCAAGAAAAAAAATTGTGTTGATTTTATATATATACATGCCGGAATGAGAAAAAGCTGTCACCAATAGGCTTGTACATTTTGAGTAATATACTGCCAAACGTTTGAGTTTAATCGGAGAGGTCAGAGCAAAATAGTGCCAAGGAACATTTTGTACAAACCTTACAACTTTAGCTGCAATATGATGGATATTATATGGGACTATCAGTCTATGATGCAAACGCTACTATTAAATGACTAAAAGCTCTGTATGCTACTTAATCTTGTTGCCCCTAACCATTTCAACGGATAGTCCAACATAATAGCCAACATATAGCAGCTACAGTTGTTTTTTTAGAAACGTTGCTTGGCATTATATTGCTTCGACCCCTATTAATTATATTGTCGATCCAGTAATCGGCTGCAATGTTTGCCGTAGTGTCTTCGGCAAACATTGCAGCTTTAATAACCTATTATGCTGAGAATGTGAAGTCAGTAGTCGATCAGTAGTAACTTATGGAATTTCGATACGAAAATAATACAAAATGCCGAAAACCAATTTGTGGCAGCTAGCGAGACGTGAAAACTGACCAGGCCATTTTAACTGCCATTGTGACTCCTGTTATTAACCTTACAAAACCAGGGTGAGTGTTGCCAAAATTTAAAAAATAATAGACAGGGTAATAATTTTAAAAGAAGTACACTGCAAAGCAACCCTGCCTCACAAGACTTGTGGATACCAGTGTCTTAATGGCGTCGAGACGTGTATGTGCTATTGTTTTTGCTATCAAGTTTTTTTATTAGATATTATTTATTGTCTTTATTACCCTTCACAATGACCTTAACATTCCATTTGTCCTTGACCTTGCTAAAACCCGTTTCCAAATGTTCCACTCCAAATTGTCCTACCATCCTAATCCTGAAGGTCTATCCTTATCATCCCAATCCCACCCAGACAATCCTCCCAGGCGGCTCAAGAGACAGTGGCCTCGAGACAATTTACTCACCTAACCGTATCATGATCATTGAAATAGTTATTTAGACAGCCACGGAAGTGCCAAGAATGGTTGGCTCCTTCCAAATTTCTATGGTTTTTATTTTATTTTACTTTTACCGTTTTGTTCAATTTATTACATTATATATCTCTATCAACAAACTTGATAATTTTACATGTAATAATTTGTACAGATTTCAAATAAATAAGCTAATAAAAAAAAAAAAATTGTCTTTATTATTACTTCGAAGAAAATTTTATTTTTGTTATCAGTTTTTCATAATTTATCATATTTTTATTTTTGAGTGTTATTTTCTTTTATTTCGAATCATTATAGTGAACTTATATTTTACCAAGTTTTATTATTTTTTATCCTGCTACCCGTTCACTAAAACGTAATGAGATCACACTGAATCGCCAGGTTGATTTGAGAATAATGGCAAATATCAGTTTTTCTATTAAAGAACAGAAGGTATAGAAAAGTGTATTTTTTTTTTTTTTTTTGCATCAAGCCAAAAGTGGACAACAAATCAAGAATTCAATATAAACCAATTTTTCACTTAGACCTACCTGTACCAGTAGCAGAATTAATCAAAATTTTAGCGCGCAAAAAAACCCTAAGCAAATATAGCGTTTATCGTAGATTTCGGCGTTTTAATTATAAAATGGTCTGTTTTAAAAAGTGCACAAAATGTGATGTGTAAAGAAAATTGGACATAGAACGTATTCTTTAGACATGTCCAACAAATATGCATCCATAGAGGTCCGTCACGCAGGAGCTGCATAACTAAGCACTTTCCTTTGTAGTGTAGACAACATTACTCAATAATTTGCCGTAAATAACCTATATAAATAAAATAAAAACGTGAATAGTTCTGCTCATTTACATTTCTTATGATAACTGTTCAATTATTAATTTTGTAAATAATTTGCTTCCAGCGTTATGTTAATAAATGGTATTGTACTTCTTAATAAATACACAAAAACTTCATTATCCGTCTTTTGATCTGACGCAGGAACCGGATACAGTACCCCTAGTGGGAGATAGCGCTCCTCGCGGCGGCTTCGGAAACCTACGTCTAGCGGGTCACATTTCTAATGAAACAGAGTTTAAAGTAAACCCATCTTTCCAATTGACCGATTTACTTCATTTTTACAACACTTCTTTCTCATGAGATACCCACGACGTATATCGCGTTTCATTACAATAGAGCAGAAATTACGACCGGTATGAGTATATTAGTACATTAGGTCCGGAGTAAACCCCTCTCCAAATAACCCGATTTAGTTTCTTTTTACAACCCATTTTTCTTTGTTGATTACCACCACGAATACCGAGTTTCGTTGAAATGTAACAAAAATTACGGCTGGAAGTGGCAAATTAGTAATGTGGGTCCGGAGTAAACCCCCCCCCCCCCTCCTAATGAACCGATTTACTTTATTTTTACAACGTATTTCTCTCTTTAGATCAACATAACGAATACCGAGTTTCATTCAAATATAACAAAAACTACGGCTGGCATGGTCAAATTAGTGTTTTGGGTCCGGGGTAAACCCCCCCCCCTCCCGATGGACCGATTTTGCTGGTTTACGAACTCGTTCTATATACCAAGTTTCGTGAAGAAAAAACGAAAACTCTGGCCGCTATCGTGTTAACAGACATATATATATATATATATATATATATATATATATATATATATATATATATATATATATATATATAAATTTTAAACGGGGGTCATTTTCGGTGTCTACTAGGTAGGATCGATGGAGATTTGAAGAAATTTTTCAAAAATTCCGGCATGAGTGCAACCTCAATAGCTACTTTCCTTCGGAGGAAAGTGCTAAAACCATGTATTCACATTGTACATCAAAAGATGTTCCAATTTGTATCTACCAAGTTATGGCATTGCTTTTATAGTATCTTTCATTACTAACGAACAAATTGTTACGCCTTAAAACTCCTGAAAATGTGGAATAATGAATGTAATATTATGTAAGCCCAATATTATTTTTGTTTTCGTAAAAATATAACCTTCTGTGCTCTAAAACTATACAATTTTAAGCTCAAGTGAAATAAAGTTTTCTCCATCATTATAAATATATATATATATACATATATATATATATATATATATATATATATACATATATATATATATATACATATATATATATATATATATATATATATATATATAGCAGTAATAGATACATTTTATAAAATGTATGTGGTTATCTTGAATATTAATTCAATCAATGATATGTAAAAAAATAAAAATAAAAAGGCTGTTTTATGCCGCCTCGCGCCCAGTTCACCGGGTCCTGTCCATTACTGGGCTAATGCATTAGTTAATTGTTTAAGTGTATCTGTAGAAGTATTTGATTTGAAGAGTTCAACAATAAATAGTTCTAACATCATTGAAAAATAATATTTTTAAGACAAAGGACTTATGATTTTTTTTTTTTTCTCGTGTATCTTCAAGCTGTAGTTGAGTAAAAACTACTTCTTTGTGCTTAGTTTTTGGTGACTGCATAATTATCTCTACTGTATTGTTATTCTCTAATGCCTAATCGTTACTGCCAATTAGCTGCAATAAATAGATTTACAAAAATTAATGATTTTTTTATGGGCTTAAATGCTTTCTTAACCAATTTAAAATGATGTCCAAGAGTGTTTATGTGGCGAAAAATTTTATATTTGCCAAACATTTGATTTTTCAACTAATCTCCCATAGAGTAAATACATTTCAAAATTAAAAATATATTTTTTTTAATCTTTATTACAAGAAATTCTGAAAAAAATTAAAAGGATAAAAAAATGAACATTTCAGTACATTAAACTTTGAAGTCAATTTTCTCGAAATTATGTTTTTCGAATCAGGCGATTAGCTGCAGTAAATACATTTACAAAATTAAGCCTATTTAAAATTGATTAGTTTTTTACTACTTACCCTTCCTCCCCTGGATACCCTCTGGTCCCCTCGGGCCTGGATCTCCTCTCTCTCCTTTCTCACCCCTTGGACCTGGGGCCCCTCGCTCCCCTGGAGGGCCTCCCAGACCCTGAAAGAACAATAAATAAATCAGTACAAACAATATTGCAATATTAAAGTCATAATTCCTTTGGGTACCTATACACGGTGAGGAATATCTCATGACTTGGACTGCGGAGACCAAATCTCGAGATATTCTTCACAGTGGTGTGGGACATCCTTGAGGTCGCGCTTGTACTGTACAGTCCATGGAAGTAGAATGATAAAACTAATTCATTGACTCTACAGTCAAATGAGGCCGAGACTGTGCAGGCCAGACGTGTGTGGGCAAGAGGATATTTTCTTCACATACAGTGAGTCTACTATAACTGGACTGTGCAGTTCCGGCCTTGAGGTTTATTAACTTATCGTTGTGTGTACTAGAGTCCAAACCATGAGGCCAATCTGTGCAGTCTCAGCCTTGAGATTTGAACTGATCGCGTATGACCACCATTAGATATGTATACAATCATAAGATAAACGAATCTGTACAAACTTTAATGCAATTATAATAACAAATATTTATTTTTTTTATTTATTGTGTCCCGCTTCAATGGCGATTACAAAAAGAACAGTATCCTCTGAACTTAGCTATTCTAGGAAATCAGCATGGTTATTGGTGTTGGAAGTGTGTTTGGTTATGTAATTTTTTAGATTTTGGGTTAACCTCTATATATATAGTGCTTAGTATCGATGGAAATATAATATCTTATAAGTAAACATTTCAGACGTTCATCAAATAAGGTTGTATAGTCCTGTATTCTTGAGGTAAGTCAGTATAGTGTTCATGCACTGGCTATCATTGCCCAGGAGTTCTTGCGTATCATACGGTATGTTGTAATTGCTTCTTCTCTGGCAGTCAGTCAGTAAATGTTTAATCGTAAGTTCTGGGTTACATATGTTGCATATTGGTCTGTGACGTATTGTCATTAGAAATTCGTGGTAAGTCGAGTATGTCCAATCCGTAATCGAGCGAGAACAACTTTTATTGTCGCGAAGACTGGATGGCCATTCCTCACCTGTATAAATGATAACTTATAATAATTTTGAATATTAATGTTTATATCAGCTGTACTATTTTTATTCAATTATATCAATATTTCTTATTATTCATTCCTAATTTTTCTACTTTATTAAATCTGATATTACCCATCTTCGACCATCATCTTCACGCAGTCCAACACCAATGACACACCTGATACTTCATCAGCTGATTCTGGACACCATTCTTGTGGAACGAAGAACAACGGACTTAGATCAAAATGCCTATTTGAGAGAGTACTGTTTTTTTTTTTATGTCGACTGTCTCCTTATATATAGAGGGTGGTCCCGAAGAAAATCGCCAAAGTTGAGGAGTGTGTACGCCGACTAAAGTGTAAAGGAAACATTTTTGCTCGCATTATTTCCCTAGAGAAAAGCGATAATTAATTCCGATGTTATTTTCAAAATCTGCATCAAATTTCCTATAAGATCTCATGTACCTTGTGTAAAGATTTCTGAAACCAAATTCTTAGCAGCCACCCAAACAAATAACTTATCACGAAATGAAGTATTTTTATTTGTAATGCTCCACTGATAGGTAGATGGGGCTATCAGAAAAGTTGGCTAATTTGTGTTGAAGGCCAAAAAAGGATGCTATGCATGGATAAATTGTAGACAATTAAAACAAAAAATAAGAAGCAAAACATTTTGGCTTTTAATAATTAACTCATTAAGAGCAAAACATTTTCGCCCATGTTACTTGTCCACAATTTTCCTGCGCAAATCCTCTTTTATTTTGCCTTCTACACAAATTAGCCAAATAATGCAACTTTTCTGAGTGTCACATCGGTTAGTGCGGGGTTTGGAACATTAAAAATAAAAAACCTTTATTTCGTGATAAGTTATTTGTTTGGGTGGCTGCTGTGAATTTGGTTTCAAAAATGCACAAGGTACATAAGATCTTATAGGAAATTTGATACAGATTTTGAAAATGTCATCAGAATTAATTTTTTTCTATGGCGTGGACGAAAAATAGCACACAAATGGTAAAAACTAGCGTTTAGACAACGAAACACGGAAACGCCTATATCTAGGGAAATAATGCAAGTGTATATATATATATATATATATATATATATATATATATATATATATAAAGACTGTTCTATGTTTTAATCAGGTTAACCTCAATCTTTTTCCCAATTAAATTCTTAAAGTCCTCAAAAATAAATGAACTGCCCTTAGCGTAGCTGAGATTGTATAAGAATAATAAGCTTAGTTCGCCTTTGTAATAAAAGAAGCTATTTTACTGCAGCGGTAAAAACATTCCATCAGGAGGGATAATGCCGCGGAGAAAATGACTCATTAGGTGGATTTTAAGGTCCTCCGCTCGTCAAAAGCCCGGTCTTAACCGTATTTGTGAAATGAGTTTTCTCATTAGCAGGTGTTTTTTGTACAATTTTCGCTCTGATCTTATTATATGTATAGCAAAGAGTAAGTCCGTCACGCAGGAGCAATATAACTATCCACATTCCTCGGGAAGGCGGACACAGACTATGGTTAAATAATAATAATAATGGTGGGAATCGAACCCACCATCTCCCGCATATGAATCTAAGACGTTAGCCACTAGTCTAAATAAATACAAAATGACCTTAAATAAGTTCACAGTTTATAAGTTTAGTGAACAGCTGACTTTATTTTACTGAGGTTTGGCACAGAGTTGGGTATAATCATAATTACGATTCCAATAATTGCAATTACACATAATCACGCTAGTAATTAGTCATGAAATTACAATTACAATCTTATCATATCTCCATGGTCTGTGATTGTAATCGTAATCGTAATCACTTCTTTAAAGCCTGTGATTATAATTATTATATCGTAATTGATATTTTAATCGTATTTGCATGAATAATTACTAGTCATTATGTTTATTTACAACAGTGATTATGATTGGGGGGGGGGGGGTGATCGTAATTAATCGTGGGGTTATGATTAACCCCACATCTGGTTTGGAACCGGGTACGTGCAAATTAATAATTTCGATTGTGGATTGAAACCCTATTTCTAATGTGCAGATTTAGTTTATTTTTACAACACGTGTATGTCTGTACTGTATGGTTATCGCATGCGCATGTATCAATGTCTTTAAGTATGAATCTGTACAAGAGTGAATGTATATTTCCATGTCCCGTCAGTAGTTGTGTTAGTAGGAATGACAATGGTGCAGAGATGGGCATAATTTTATTTATAAATAAAAATACGAATTTATTCGTACTTTATACATTTGTGAATACGAATATAAATAAATTCGTACTTCATACATTTGTGAATACGAATATAAATAAATTCGTATTCATAAGTGTGAATACGAATTTATTTTTATTCACATATATTAAATATAAAAATACAAATAAAATTTTATTCGCAAATTTTTCTGCGAATAAAAATAAATTCACAGAAAAAATTGTAAATAATCACAAAAAATGTGAATATTTACAAAAAATCAAGTGATTACAAAAAAAAATCACATTAAAATATACGAATAAAAATTTATTCACATTATAATTTGTGAATAAAAATTTATTCACAATAAAATTCGCAAATAAATCATGAATTTATTCGTATTAAGATGATATTACGAAAGTTATTGAAGGTGTTTTTTTTTTTTTTTTTTTTTTTTTTTTTTTTTTTTTTTTTTTTTTAAGGCATTTAACGTCTAGGTTATTAGCGCCTAGATTTTTTGTTTACCCCGAGTCCGCCGCGGGACCACCAGCCATGCTGCAGGGACACAGTTTGTCATCTGTACCTCCATCAAAAAAAAAAAAAAACAAAAAAAAAAAACACCTTCAATAACTTTCGTAATATCATCTTAATACGAATAAATTCATGATTTATTTGCGAATTTTATTGTGAATAAATTTTTATTCACAAATTATAATGTGAATAAATTTTTATTCGTATATTTTAATGTGATTTTTTTTTTGTAATCGCTTGATTTTTTGTAAATATTCACATTTTTTGTGATTATTTACAATTTTTTTCTGTGAATTTATTTTTATTCGCAGAAAAATTTGCGAATCAAAATTTTATTTGTATTTTTATATTTAATATATGTGAATAAAAATAAATTCGTATTCACACTTATGAATACGAATTTATTTATATTGGTATTCACAAATATATGAAGTACGAATTTATTTATATTCGTATTCACAAATGTATAAAGTACGAATAAATTCGTATTTTTATTTATAAATAAAATTATGCCCATCTCTGCTATGGTGGAACTGTTTCTGTATGTTCAATTTTTGGTATAAACATCTTTAGATGTGATTTTTTTTTTCTTTTGTTTTTATAAATGTTGCCATTTACGAAGGCTAGTTTCTAACAGCAAACACTTCCAATTGATAGTTTATTATACACTATGTTCTTGGCAATGCGAGAGGAGATTTTTGGAAGGTTATTTCATGACCAGTTATTCCTACTTGTGCCTTGACCCATTTGAAATGTATTTATTTCGGTCCCAATATACAAGAAAGATCGCAATAAACGGCATCGTTACTTCCGGACTATACACAATAAACCATTAGGAACTAAACATTCCTTTAGGTTTCCATTATTAAATTCGGCATTGACATATAAATAAATGGGTCTCATTTTTGGAATCTAGTAAATAGCGCCGTTGAACATTTGATGTCATTTTTCAATAATTCCTTTATGAGTGCTACCTCATAAAAGAATATCAACATTAATTCGGACAGTGCTAAACACCATAAAATACTTTCTTCAAAGAATAGAAAAATATGTTTATAAGAATTAGTTATCTTCTTCGAATATAAATGTCTTTAATTATGTTGGGAATCATGGGCGTATATAGGAAATAATTTCGGAGGGGGCTGGGAAAATTTCGGGGGGGGGGGGCTGAGACCATTTCCGGTGTATGGAATACTAACTATTTACATCTTGGAAGAGTTTTAGCCAACTAAAACACTATTACACTCAAAATAGAATATTTTTTTATGAACTAAATGATCTTATTTAATTTATTTTTGAGGGTTTTATAAAATGTTTACCGATCAAATCAAAATTTCGGGGGTGGGGGGGGGGGGGGCTGTAGCCCCCTCAGACCCCTCTTATATACGCCCATGTTGGGAATCTTTAGATTTAAGGCCTACCTTCTTTCAGTCGAGTAATTTGTAAATATTTGTAACTGTGTTGTCTATGTTGTCAGTATAAGCATGTAAGGCATTTTTCTTTTTTTTTAATTCCTGTGCATCGACTACGATGATCCTGAGTACTGAAATTAGAATTTGATTGCATTGTGTGAAAGTCGATCTTTTTTTTTTGCGCAGTAAGTTCGAATGTTGACGATTCTATACCATTTGATGTAATAAAAATATTATATTATATATTTATAGTTTTATTGACGAAGAACACCGAAGTTTAGGTAAAATTCCTCAACTGATCTATTTTATGAACGAAAATTTTATTGCTGAAACAGATACTACTAAGTGGTTGCGAGGCAAGCAAGCGGAACAATTTTCCCGACATAGAGAGTATTTTGGAATAATTTGAGGCCAATGGAGCATGAAGGCAGTTTGAGGTTTGATCCAATAAATAGCCCGTCCAATATCAACCTCAGCTTCGGGGGGGCTCAACCAAACCGCAGTATAAACACTACTACACTGTCTGGTCTTTTATAAATCTAGGATATAAACTATATTGGTTTATCGCTATTGGGTTGAGGTCACTAATGTAAAACTTATCACTGTTATTGCCAACGAACTGTAATATTAAAACATAGAGGGGCCAACACTGCTGCTCACAGCTCTTCCAACCGAAACCTAAAGAACTACAGGCGGCCATGACAGAAATGGGCAGCCGTTTGTTAAGGTTCAGGCATTGAACAGTTACAGATGGAAATGTTTGGAACGCAATTTTTGACTTCATAACTTTGTTTGGTATGTGAAGATGGAGATAGTTAGCCGTTGGACGTTTCCAATACAGATTTCTTCCTGAAGGTCTGACGTTTTTTTCTCCTAGCCGAATCACAACCATACCTTGTCTTCGTTTGTTTGGTATGGTTAGGAGGTGAACATACCAATAGTCCCCGATTCTATCTTACGAGCCGGGGGGAAGGAATTTTAGAAGGTCCCATTTTTCGGATTTTCGCTTATATCTCTGAAATCACGTGTCCTAGCGACATGGGCAATCTATAACAAACTATTCTGTATTCTATGTTATCATTTTTTTATCGATATATCTTTTGTTTCCGAGATATCTGCTCTTGAAAGTCTGTAATTTTGCGGGAAAAAACAATTTTGCCGCACATTGTTTGCCGTTTTGACCAAATAACTCTTCAACGATGCATTCAAAAATAATGGTTAGGGACAAAACGATTTAGTAGCATAAAAAGCACTTTGTAGTAATAATTTAGTAGCACCAATATGGACTGATAATTCCACATAATATCCAACATATAGCAGCTACAGTTAGGTTTTGTTAGAAATGTTGCTTGGCAATATTTTGCCCTGATCCCTTCAACTATTATTTTGGAATCTGAGTTGACTGAATCCTCTGTTTTTTTTTATTTCGAGTTAGCATCGACAATTTTTCATTCTTTGCAGGACAAGACTTCCGAATGTTCTCATTATCCTGCCATTTTCTAACTGAAAAGGAAATTTTGAATTGAATTAAGTCGAATAACTCCCGATGGAGATAGTGTTTCTTCGTGCTCCATAACGACCCCATAGCGTGACGAATCCAAACTAGCTACAAATGCCCTGAGCCCTTCATCGCTCATCATCTTGTAAACATGAACACTTAGCTTACTCTATTTCAGGGGTAAAAAGTTCCTAACGCAAGAGCTGTGTGAACTAAGCGCATTCTGCAGCAAAGCATTGTGTACAGTAAATAGAGACAGGTTTATTCTTCAGTAGTCTGCAGCATTTTATACACTAACAATCATACGTTAGTTCAAGAGCTGGTAAAGCATTTAGGCGTAATACTACCTTGTACAATCAAAATCAAAGTCATTTGTTTTGAATTTATACGTAACAAATAAATCGACATTTTTCAATTCTTTATATCTAAATTTTTACATGGATCTTAAAGAAAAAAACAAAACAACAATATTTCAATTCTTCGAAAAAAAAATGGCGGCGCTGTGACTGACGAACGTAACCCCTCTTTTTTTCACGGGCTATAGTCTGCAGGCGGCAGAACGAGAAACTAAAATTATTTCGAAAGAAGAAGGTTAAATCTAGTAAAGTACGTAGAATTATTAAGAAATATTAATTTTTTCGATAATGGTGAACAATTATTCATTTTCTATTCAAAAATCGGCCATAAAATCGTAAAAATTCAATGAATCCATCAAAATCCTACGTACATTACTAGCAAATATTTTTATGAAGCTGCAGTTAAAATGTGAAGTTCATCGGCCAAAAATTGAAGACACCAGAGTATCGCCCGATTTGAAAAACATAATTTTGAGAAAACGACTTTAAAGTTTAAGCTCCTGAAATGTTCATATTTTTCCTTTATATATTTTTTTCATACTTTCTTGTAATGAATATTAAAAAAAAAAAGTGTTTTAATTTTTAAATGTATTGATAAAGGACCAAATTAAAAAGGGACCAATCGAAGCTTGCTAAAAAAATTATCTTCAAATCTGCATCGCGTCTACTCAGTATCGGAACTTCACTAGGAAAATCGTATTTTTTTGGCCACTTAAAAAAAATTGTCTTCGTATAAACACTATTTTACATCATTTTTGATTAGTTAAGAAAGATTTTTAGTCCACAAAACAAAAATGATAAAAAAAAGTTACAAGAGCTTTATGCACCTTGAAATTTTGCTATGGTGCATCTTTTGGGTAGATAAGAAAGTAAGTACCTGTTAGCTAGACTTACCTAGGGACACCAGGTACTGGGCATAGGGGACATGTGAAAAAAAAAAAAAAATAAAAAAGGCCATAAAACATGGTTTATTTAGAAGCCAAAATTCTTTAGTGTAAAATAAAGGCAATTTTAAAATAAATAATAAATAAGGCAGACAATTTTAAGGAGATTAACGGGTGGAGGGAAACCCAACAGTTGTTTTTTAAAAATATTATATGAAGTGTTTTATTCTACTATGTAAACACTCTCTTGAATAACCGTAATTGAATAATTACAAAAGGGCAGAAACTTTTTGTGGGGTTTACTTACACAGGCACACAAAAAGTGGTGTTTTCCAAAGACGCCCCATACATATATTCTTCTGAATTTCGACACGCTGAATCCGAATCCGGACTCCGGTTCACCCCATCACGTCAGGTTTAAGAGCATTTGAAGGTCAAATTTCGTTTGAGGTCGCTTACAAAGAAACATTTAGAGCTCACGTGCTTCTGGACTTCTCTGAATTCGAATCCGAGGGCTGTTTCAGCACATCGGCGCAAAATCAAGGAAATGTCAAGGACGAATATGTTTATTTTGCAAGAAATGAATCTGCAATCAAAATTCTTTTGAAGCTCTGAAACATGCCCCGGATTCGAATTCAGTGAAGCTCAGAAGCACGTGAGCTCTAAATGTTTCTTCTTTAACGACTTCATACTAAATTTGACCTTCAAATGCTCTTAAACCTGACGTGATGGAGTGAAACGGACTCCGGATTCGGATTCAGCGTGTCGAAATACATAAGAAAATATGTATGGTGTCTTTGAAACAGAAAACTTCTTTTTTTTGTGTGTGTGCCTGTGTTATCATCAAGCATGAAATTGAATGATAATCTGCATGTAAGAGTGAGTGGGAGCACCGAACATCCGGGCAGTTGTGGTTATTCTCTGCGCACTAATTTTTTTATTTTACCATTTTTAACATGTCTATGCTATTTTTCATTAGTTCCTGAAATGCCAATAGTTTCAATATGTCCTAGTTCATCTACATATACTTTCTCACAGATTAAATTGTTAATTTCGTATACAGTATATTTGATTGCCTTCTTCTTTAAACTATCTTCTATTTCATGGTAAGAATCAGGGCCCCCACTTCTCAGAGCCAGACTGAAAATTCTAGTACAGTGAAACCTCTCTATAGCGGGCACCTCTGGGAGAACCAAAGTTGTCCACTATAGAGAGGTGTCCGCTATACAGAGGGGTTGGTCGAGATGGATACGTACCGAATTTGTACATTTAATACATGTTTTAATTAAACATTTAATAATTACCCACAACAAGTTTTTTTTAAGTATATAGAAAGAAGTTCAATAAGTATAAACTTAAAAAAAGTTTTTATTCTAAAAGGTTTAAAGCATAAAGAAGTTCTTAGTTCTCGGACATTTTTCCGCCCATTTCTTCAAAATTTCATCTTTCTTTTTCAATATTTCTGCTGCTTGTGTTTTCCCTATCTTAAAAAACTCGGCAACTTACGCACTCCACATCTTTCGTGATTGGAAAATGTTATCACGTCAATTTTTTCTTTAATTTTCAGAGATTTCCGATTAGATATATTGTAGAGAAAGCACGATACTTACTCAACAAGAGCTAAAAACCAACTGAAAAGTGAAGAGAGGGAAGTTCTGCGGAAGAAATGTGAACCGAACAGAGTTTTGGAATATTCCCGGAACCGTGATACCGCGTAGGGAAAACAATGGTAATCTGCCAGCGGGAAAATCATATACTTCTGCTGAAAAGGAAGGGGTTCCTGTTCTGAAATTCCTTGGAAGATATTACTGGTCACTATTCTGTATATATATATATATATATATATATCTTATTCTTACAAAGAGTTTGTTATTGTTAACGCATTTTTCCGGAAACCGACACCGTTGGGAACGTTTCTATAAATAACATTAGCTGTAATTGTCCGTAGTAAGGAGGTAAGAAATCAGGTTTTTCTGTCCGCAATATAGAGGTTTATTTTACCTATAGGAAAATTCGGGACTGTGAGAAAATTTCCGTTAATAGAGGTGTACGCTGTAGGGAGGTGTCCGTTAAGGGGGGTTTCACTGTACTTTGCTAAAGGACTTTGGACATTTTAAAATTATTTTAATCTTGAGTTTTGAGCGAAATGACAATAAAAGCCGACAATCGGTGCAGTAGTTCTTTTTACAAGCTCATAAACTATACAATTTTTCCACTCAGCGAGGCCCGGCCTGGGCCCCCACGGCGCCCGGGCCCGGGACAACCGTACCCGGTTGTCCCCCTCCATGTGGCGGCCCTGGTAAGAATTTGCCTAATTTTACTTTTGAAAGTCCAAGATATATTATCTAGATCTCAGCATGCATTTTTAATCATATTGGTAACAATGGGATTCTTCCGCAATGTCATGATTGTCCTAAGATATTCACATCATAAACTGTCTTCCATCAGGGCGAAGAAAGTTCTCTCCTTACAGAAGAAATTAAATACTACAGCTTGAAAATAAGTCGGGATTTAAAGGTTTCTGGGTTGGTAGCACGGAGGACAGATAGAGGTAAGGAATTCCATAGCGATGTGGCACGGGTGACAAATGAATTTTCGAGTAATGCTTTACGGTGAGAAGGAATGTAAAGATCGTAAGGACGAGATCAGGTGTTACGGGGGACAACAGAGATTAAATTTTAGGAGTTGAAAAGTATAATAAGGTCTTCGTTTTTATTCTAATATTAAATGAGTGTTCTATTCACGCAGCCATTTAAACCGGGCCAGCTGTACAAGATCATGTGAGCAAGAACCAATGAGAGCGCTGGGAACAAGCACAAATGCGCGGTGCCCTCATTCACTCTTACGGTTACACGCAGTGTATAGCAGGCTATCATAGGCAACATTTATTTGCATGATTCCTGATAATTAAACCCCACAAAAGTCTACGGAGCCCCCCACTACTTCGTAGCCATTCTGTGTGTTAATACGATACTCACCAGCTTTCGTTTTTCTTTAACCCCAAAACTTGGTATATAGCATTCACGAAACAACCATTAAACAAGTTCGTTAACCACCAAAATCTGTCCACCTGAAGGGGGGTTTACTGCCGACCCAAATTACTAATTTACTCAAACTGGTAGTAATTTTTGTTATATTGAAACGAAACTCAGCCTGATGGACATCTAAAGAGAAAAGGTCTTGTAAAAATAAACCTATTCGGTCTGTCTGAAAGATTGGTTTACCCAGGACACAAATTATTAATTTTCTCAAAAATTAATTAATTTTCTTAAAAATTACGGCTGGTAGTGGCAAATTGGTAATGTGGGTCCGGAGTAAACCCCCCCCCCTCCTTTCTCTTTTGTTTGATCCTTACAAGCCCATGGAGGGTGGAACAGATTTATAAAACATGATAACAAGTTCAAGGTTAAAATTTGTAACATTTTACTATTTTTATTTATATTTTTACGGTGCTCCGACAACTGGGCCATTAGCGCCGACATCCGAAAATTCACGTATTTGCACACTAAAGTTTGACTCTGAATGCTTAACCCTTGGTGTTTATAAACCCTCTGACGCATTGCCGGTGTATAAAGGGTCTGATAGACACGCAGCAACTGCAACGTTATTTTCAAGACACATCGGGAGTTAATTAACTAATTTTTCGCCAAATCTACATTTTATTTTTTTATGATTCGAGTAGGAAAAAACATGGAATCTGATAATATTACAATTCTGAGAACATTATCAGTCTTCGGTATTCTGACTTTTGGGTAACGAAACAACAACGAGAAAATACGACTCTTAGAATAATTTTTTATTTATTTATTTGTTGGTGTTCCGCTTTATACATTCTGTATCGTTATTACCGAACATTATGTTACCTCGAGGTTAACTCAGTGGTAGAGGAGTGGACTAATAAGTTGGAGGACCTGAGTTCAAATCCCGAGCAAGCAGTAAAGAGTTCTTCTTCTAGTGTCTTTGCTCATGGGTTGAATTCGGTCTCCCTGACCGTCTCTAGGCCAACCCAGCCTTTAATAAATTTATCAATGGGTGCTAATGACTCTAGCAGTCGAAGCAGCCAAGGGGAAAATCAGGCAGCCGGAGCGTAGTACTGACCACACTACTTCCTAGTGTGCCGTATGGTCATGAATTAGATACCTCTATAGTATCTGCCCCTCAGGGCCCTCGTGGCCTGTATGGGACTGATGCTTTTTTTTTATATATTATTACATTGCATTATATAACCTTATTTTTTATATATTTACATTATATATACACAGAATTCTTCCCGTGGCTGTTAGATCACAACTGAAGTTTTCAATGGAACCTTCTATAGAGGGTGAACAGCTGCTGAGATCGTGGGATATCTTAGATTCTCACTGCTGCCAAAATAATTCACTGAAATTTCCCTCGTGTCTGTCAGACACTTTAAACACACCAAGGGTTAAGAAAGAAATCTATTTTAATTTGATTACTACTGTAAACAACATGAAACGCTACGTGAAAGAAGTGAAAAAATGAAATCCGATTGAGGTTGAGCTGATCAAAAGAAATGTCCATTCAACAACAAAGTTATGCGTCCAATGTCATTACAATAGCTCTAAAGCGATAAGGGTTTCCATTAAAATGGACCCTAGAAGAGCCGTTCTATATTGAAGCCGGTAGTAGGCTGATAAGGTCGAGTAGATAACATAAAAGACGAGAGGTGTTGTAGGTTTGTACTAGCCAAATAGTACGCTCGTACCCCCCCCCCCCCCCCCCCCGTCCCTTTACGGAAATTTACATATAAATAGGGGTAAATGGTACTTAGAACTCGCTTTACTCTCCACAAGGCTTCTCCCATATAGACCCTCCTACCTGTGGGGAAGCGCAAGTAAATAAATAGCTTTCAAAGAGCAAGGAATAATGGATATTACAAATACATTTAGAACCTTTAAATTTAATTACTCATTTAAACATACGTGTGTGTATGTGTATATATATATTTTTTTCCACTTTTTCTTGTTTCTTTTTCTGGCAGGGGGTCGATTGGCTCTCAATCACCCCCCATAGCAGAACTACGGGCGACACTGCGACATTGTCGCAGAAAGAAGACAAGGGCTGCAGAAAGATCAGCCTGACCTACCGGTTGTTTTTTAAATAGTGGCTGCAGAAAAAGTCAATAAAATTATTTTTTGCAGAAAAAGTTTCTGTAGAGAGTCAGAAAAACTATTTTCTTCAGAAAAATTCTCCATTCCACAAACTATAACCAACGCTACATACGTCATGCATTATGTAAAGGAAAGACAGCTGCTCTGCTAAGTCGATATTGGGTAAACTAAAACGATACACTATTATAACAACAGTAGGCGTATTCGAACCCGATGCGATTGTTTGAAAACTATCATATGCTTTCATAAAATCGATCACAGAAAGAATGCGTACTCGAATACAATGATGCCTGAAGTGCTACTTGCTACTGCACATGTTATTGCTGTTTATTCAATTATTCTTACCCTATCATGTTCGAAATGTTAAATTACTATTTCATTATTATATTTACTTTAATTATATTACAAGCGCTTATTTATTTCCGATTATTCTTCAAGATTATCTCGCCCGCGGTTCATATTACACGCAACTTGAATCGCTTGGGGCTGCAGAAAATTTTTGGGTTATTCAAACTCCGTTGCAGAAAGATTAAAAGGGTTCTGTTTTGGGTGATTCACTACTTTATTTGATATTATTTGCCCCAAACATATCAAATAAAGTTGTGAATGTGAACCAAGAGTCTAATGCTTTATCGTCCCCTTGCCAGAAAAGGAAACAAGAAAAAGTGGAAAATATATACCGGGCTATCTTTCACAAGAATATATATGCTTAATGTTTATTTTTCGTCGCTGGGATGATATTTTTAGATGGAACGGCATTTTTCTCCAGCGGTGGTACTCCTCCTCACTTCGGACAGAATCCCAACTACACCAGGGAGCTTCAACACCATTGGTCCGCCGATACTGGGGCTAGAGAGTAGAAAGAGCGCCCAGATCGAGAAAAATTTCATTCCCTTGGCAACCACCGAGGAAGAAACAACAAGTACCTGGCTGACGAAGATGGAGATGAACCCATCGAAATATCCCAGGAAGAAGTGAGGAGGAGTACCACCGCTGGAGAAAAATGCCTTTCCATCTGAATATATATACATATATATACAATCAATCCCGTAAGATGCCACCAGGGCCAAGAGGTGCGCATACATATAGGAGGAGATGTCATGGTCAGTACTATGCTCCAGCTGCCTGATTGTCCCTTTGCACGTACCAATTAATAAATTAATTAAAGGCTAGGTGGTCCTAGGGACGGTCTGGGAGACCAAATACAAGAAAGTAAGGAAGGAAGAAACTACATAAATATAAAATTCTTTAGTGCGCACGGGTTTCGAAATTTATCATTTATCACCAAATTTGAGTCTAGTTTTAATTATAATGCATGACGATTCATGCATTATTTTTATTATTACTAAAATAATGCATGACGAGACATGTATACAGTGTAAAACCATTGAATGTATCCAGTGTAAAACAATTGAATTTTACAGGGAAAGGTTGAAATCCATAGAAAAATATGAACAGTGAATAATCTCATACTAATAAGCAAAAAAAATTTCTTTCGAAAAAAAATTCAATTTTCAGAAAAAATGTATGTTACAAACGTTTCGGCTGGCTATTTGGCAACCTACATACACCTACACAAGTACAAACGAGGCTAACATTTTTTATTATTCTATTTTTTACCTGATTATATTTATGTATTTTAAAAAAAATCTTACGTTTTCCCAGAGCTGAAATCCTAACTAACCCTTATCTTGAGAAATAATTTCAATAGTAAACTATTGTAAGGTTACTTACCGCTGGTCCCGGCGGTCCGTCCTTGCCATCTATTCCAGGTATACCCGGCGGTCCCGGGATCATCTGTGGCATGGTGAATGTACGAAGTAGCTCCATCATGTTGCATGTGCAGGTCCCTGGTGGGCCTGGGGCACCGCGCCCCCCGCTCCAAACCTCACCGTCTCCAAGCTAAAAAAAAAATTGTTAATCAATTCAAAATATATTAATTTTATATTAATTGAATATTATCTTAATTGAAGGTATTATATCGCACTAGTATTTTTAAAGTGACACAACTACACAAAAATTGGTGTTTTTCAGTTATGAATATGAAAGAGGTGGTAAATATTTCTTCATCAAGCATCAAAACTGTATTTATCTAGCTTCAGAGCTTCTACGCCAGAGGGCACTTGTGTCACCTTATGTCCTGACCTTGTGTCCTGACGTAAGTGTCACATTTTCAGTTGAGTTTTTTTTTAGTTGTGTCACTTTAGAAATACTACTGAAATACATTAACAATATAAAAAATGGTTAATAAAATGCAGATCACATGAAGAAAAAATATTCCATGTTACAAATTTCACTTTCTATTTAAATAAATATATACAACAACGTGAAATATTTTACTAAACGACCATAAAATATTTTCGAGAATCTGTCTCGAGAACTGGGGTTTGAAATGAATTTCATGTATACATCATTAAATTATTGACACCCAGTATAGCTCAAATAATTTCCAGCATATAACAATTTAAATACATAAATTAATCGAAAATATTTAAAAATATAAAATATAATATGAAAATTAAATACATAATGTCTTCTAAACGCGTAAAATAGAAACTATAGTAGAAATATAAGATTAAAAAAATAAATAAACTAACTAATAAATTATTAATAACCCTTAGCAGTCGAAATTTGTCTTGTAACGTAATGGTCAACTA
This sequence comes from Gonocerus acuteangulatus, assembly GCA_946811695.1. NCBI lineage: Eukaryota > Metazoa > Arthropoda > Insecta > Hemiptera > Coreidae > Gonocerus > Gonocerus acuteangulatus. Next base: position 66,958,538 of record OX328128.1, read on the forward strand.
AAGGAAGAACAAACTGAATCGATCCATTATGAATGGGGGCTTACTCCAGAACGAAATTAATAATTTGTTTAGAGCTGCCGTTATTTTTTTATTCCTTGCGACGAATCTCAGTAAATATGGTGCTCAACTGACGACGACTAGTGTTGCAAAAAAATAATAATAATAAGTAATAAATAAATAAAAATAACCGCTGTCCATTAGAAGTTTGGGTTTATTTCAGAACAAAGTTAAATGTTAATAAATAATAACAGAGGCAGCTTTTTATTATAAAAGTAAAAGAAAAAAATATTCGTTTTTACTTTTTATTTATCGTAAATAATTATTATTATTATTTTTTTTTTTTTTTTTTACGGTGCATCGACAAATCGTGGCCATTAGCGCCGACGTCCAGGGTGCGGCCAGGAATTTTCTCAGCGAGCCCAGAGATGAGAAACTTTCTGGCGCCGGTGGGGATCGAACCCACCATCTCCCGCTTATGAATCTAGCGCGCTAGCCACTAGACCACGGGAGACCCCGTAAATAATTATTAAATGAAATTTATTATATGAAAATAATAACTGTCTTTTAAAAGATTTGTATTTAATAGATATTAGCTACAGGTGGAAGGTTTATATTTACTCAATATTTAATGCCCTTTTAATGATCCTTTAAAAGAAGGTTAAGCAAAAAAAATTGAGAGATTTCTTAATGATTTTTAAATCCGGGAATTCAATTTGAAAATAATTTAAAAAATATCCTTTGAATTAATTCATTTTAATCTTAAGTAATGTATTTACAACAATTTTGTATATATATATATATATATATATATATATATATATATATATATATATATATATATAATTTCGCAGAAGAGAAAAAATAACGATGACTTGCATTCGTTTTTTATACCTGAAAAACATTATGACCAACATGTCAGAAACATAAATTGGAGGAGATCAAAGATTTTGACGAAATTAGTTGGATGAAATGTATATCATTTTCATGCTAATTACTTATTCTATTAGGCTCCAGAATAACAAAAATATTATAATATTTTGATTATGTGCTAACAATTTATTACCAACCAATTTCTTATTTTTCGTTATTATTTTATAGAAAGTTTGTCGTTGACACGAATAATGATTATAATGACGAGCACTACTTCCAGTTGTTTTTGGGCAAAAATGTTTTACAATGGCATATATTTTTTTCTGATTAGCATCGTATGGAGGTCACGTGTACTATTTCACATTAAAAAAAAAATAATAACGGTTCTTAATTTTTTTTTGAGAACAGGTAGACTAAATCATTTCACTAAGGTAATTAGAAATTATTTTTCTGCAAATATACCTAAGAGCGTATAATTAATTTCAACAACGGCATAAAGTCATTTTTGCAAGATCTCGTCCCAGCAACAAATCTAAAGAAAAGTGAAAATAACTTTCAAATCTGACTAGAATACCATTCACTTAAAAAAAAAAAAAAAAAAAAAAAAAAAAAAAAAAAAAACATATATAGTACTCCCCAAAAATTAACAAGAGATTTTTTTAAATGAAAATATTTCAAACTTTTAGAAGAATTTCATATTACCCTCTAAGAAATATCTTAGATCATGAAATAGCCTGGAGGGATATATAGTGACAAATATTACATGGTGTGCTTTGTAGGGACATCCCTAGGGGAATGGTTGAGGGTAAAAGGAGAAAAGAAACATCCGAATAAGGGTATTTCCTTTTTTCCAATAGTATAGGGGATGCTTTGATGCGGTGGCCTCGTTTACAGATCCTCAAACCTTTGTCTCGTCTTCAACCGCAGTTATTTCCATGGGGGGGGGGGGGATTACAAACATACTAGAATACTAGAATGTTAATAAGACATTAACATTTTTGAAACAGAATTTAGTAAACGATAACTAAAAATATTTTAGGACGTTTAAAATGTGTTTTAGTACAGATAATTAGGCCCAATCGGTTATAAAGTAGTTGAAAGAACTGTTTGAATTAGGACACGCCCTAGATATGGATCTCAGCTAACAAGAATGAATTGTGTAAGCGAAATGGTTAATACAACCATGGTTGGAGAACGAAACGGTCTTCGCTATGAACGAACTTATACTTGAAAATGCTATGTGTATAAGTATCCACGATAACCCACAGAACATTTCTTAAATATATCATAAAAATCTTGGGCTGACGGTGTTATCACCATGTTCCTGTCATGTACATAATGGATAAAATAAACATTATTATTATTAATATTATTATTATTATTATTATACGGGGTGTCTTCTCAGTTTCCTGGAGTAAATTCTTTCGGGGGCTATTGCCAACCGAAAGAATTGTTGTTCATGTTAGTTTTTTTTTTATTATTATTATATTTTTATGTTTCTTGTCACGGGCGTTCGTTTAAAAATTTTCGAACTATTCTTGCAGTGTCGAGCAGTACCGCTTGTTGTGCGTCTTTAATCAGTTCCTCCGAGATTTTCAAGTATTTTGTAGCTGTGACTGTGGTTTTTGGGATGAGTCCATTAGCCGATATAATAATAGCTGTTATCCTTGCGGAATCTAACTTATACAGATCTTTTAATTCTATGGCCAAGTCCTGGTATTTTCGAAGCTTCTCAGCATAAGATTTCCGAATATTCTCATCATTCGGGACAGCGATATCAATAATATCAGCTCTCTTATTCCCTTTATCAATGATAAGAATATCCGGCTTATTGTGATGGACAGTTCGGTCCGTCAACATCGCTTCGTCCCAATACACTTTTATTGTGCCTTTCTCTAGAAGCCTTTGAGGAACGTAGCGATAATAGGGGACCTTCTTATCCAACAAACCGAATTTTTCTGCGAGAGCTTGGTGGTATATCTTGGCCACGTTGTTATGACGTTGAAGATAATCAGATCCCGCAAGGATCTCACAGCCCGCCGTAATATGCTGGATCGACTCATACGTTTTGTTGCACAATCTACATTTATCAGAGATGCTCGTTTCTTTTAAAACATGTCGTCGGTAGGATTTTGTTGCTATAACTTGATCTTGGATGGCTATTATGAAACCTTCTGTTTCAGAGAATAGCCTTCCCGATGTCAACCAAGCCACCGACAATGTTGATTGCACATCCGGGTCGAACAAACGACTATAATATCGCCCGTGTAATTCCTTACTTTGCCACGACGTGAGGCGATCCGATTCCGTCGTAAGTTCATCCCAGTTGTTGATCTTCAATTTCAAAGCTGTATAGTTCTCGTCCAAGTTTACCATTTCCCTGAACAGTCGCGTCTCACTGGCCCTTATGTATCTCCTCAGGCTAATTTCCTGAGAGCGACATAAGTTCCGAATGTTCAGGAGACCTCGTCCTCCTTTTATTCTTGGTAAATACAGCCTTTCAATTGAAGACGTAGGATGGTGCAAGCGTGCTTTGGTCATCTCTGTTCGTACGAGTCGATCCAGTTCCTCTAATGATGTATTCGACCATTTAATGACTCCGAAGCTATATAATAATGAGGGTATTGCCCATGTGTTTATTGCTTTTATCTTTCTACGACCGTGTAAGTAACTTTTCAGAATTAAACGTAAGCGCTTCAGAAACAATGCTTTCAGCTCATCTTTGACGTCTTTTCTGGATATTTTAAGATGCTGGTTCAACCCAAGATATTTATAAGATTCATGTTCCTCGAGTTCACGTATATGGCCACCATCGGATAAAATTAAATTTGTTGTTGATACTGAACGTCCTCTTTCTACATTTATTATTATTATTATTATTATTATTATTATATCATAAAAATATTAAAACCATACATTCATAATTTAAAATATCTCGAAAATGATTCTGAAATTGTGTCAGTGTAAGGTGATTATTGGATAGCTTACAAAATTCTCTACAAAAACGAGTCTGATGTAATTTTCGGTACGGTGATGTAAATTGCAGAAATAAATCCTTAACATTTCGAAATTGTTATTTTTGTTCTTTTCAACGGTTTTCTTTTCATTGTTTGTCTATCTTCTTAATTGGTTGTTTTTTTTTTAATCGCATTTAACAGTAAAATTAGAATTTCAATGAAACAAGGTAAGAAAATGAGAAACGTTGTAAGTAAGCGTGAACGTTGAGAAAGAGGACGGAGTAAAAGGAAATAATCACGATCTCTTAGGATATAATCAGTTTCCTGTTGTGGCACTTAAAATCTAATGTTAATACCTTTTGAAATTTTATTGTAGGTTTTTCACGAAAGATCAAAACCTATCAATAAGTGCTTCTATTACTTTATTAATTGCACTAGAGATATGAACGGAAAAGGAGTAGGATGAAGTAGGTCCTGCGAGTTGACGATTTTGGCATATCTTGGCAAACAGATAGGTCTTACAGGGAGTGTCATTGGCTAAGTCAAAATCGTCTACCAGCTGTCTTTCAGTATGTTTGTTCCTTATACAAAGCCACGCCGTTCGACCGATTTTGATTAAACTTCGCACAAATACAGGTCTTGATAAAGGGAGTGTCTTAGGCTAAGTCAAAATCGACTAGGACTCACATTTCGGAGGATACGAGCTCGAAACTGTAAACCTGAACAATTTCAAATTTGCGTTATTAGATTTAAATATTATTTATTTGGTTTCTAATTTGTTTTTTCTTTTCTAGATGCAGAAAGTAGGTGTAGCATTGCACAACGGGTCACAGGCCATTTTTAAAGCCATATGTACCGTAAAATGGGGCCGCGTTATAACAGTATGGTGAATTGGTACCAACCTGTTCTGTTTATATATGCTCATACATATATTTGTCTGAGAGCGAACAGACAAAGTTCACTCTCTTTGGGCAAAGTGAAAACACCCTAGCATTATGAGTTTGTAACAATTTTACTGAACTCATCACTTTTTAAGAACGAAACTAGAAATTATCTCTTAGGTTACTCCAATAAGGCAGATTGATATAGAACAAATTTGAAACTCATTTATTACTGAAAAGAACAAGAGCTCATTATTTTATGCGGCATAAAATCTTTTTTATACATAAAAGCAGGAAGGAAAAATTTTATTCTGCCCTTACAGGAAAGAAGGGTATGTAGGAAATAAAATTGGAGAAAAAGTTTGCACAATGCTGAGAGACGAAGTTGGATTGCACAGAAGGGTAACCATCGCTATGACGACTTTCTTCACCGGAAGTGAATTTCTTTGGGATTATGTTTCCGTCAAGTTCAGCACTTGATCAACATCTTATCGCTATATTTCTTCAGAATTTTGTATAATACATTAAATGAAAATACCCTACAGTAATATATAAATATATTTTAGAAAACATGAATCCATTATTGTATTTGACGTGAAATTTTGTAACGTGAAATGATAATGTAAGCCTATTAAAAAAATAAATTTAGCGGGCTCTAAAAATATTAAATAAAGAATAAAATACAATTCACAAAACGAGCTGTAATTGTACTCGTGAATTATATATATACACATAAAACAAAACAGACGAAAGGCCAGAACATTCCACAATGATTGTGCGTAATATATAAAAATGTTGCAATTATTTTTAATGTTTTAATTATTATATTAGTTATACTTCAATTATAATGAATAATAATTATATTTATCCAATATTTTTCCAATCCCAATCTTCCTCAATTAAATATTTTTCAGGCGGAAGGTCAATAAAAGAGAATTAACTATTAATTATTTGCTCTACAAGTTTCACACCTTAGGTGCCTCTTCAGGAGCTAAACAACTCAATAAACTAAAACTTACAGCCTAATTCTATTAAGGTTACCCTTCCCGTACAATGGCCACGTCCAAACTGAGGTATGAAAAATATTTAATTGAAGAATATTGGGTCACTATAAAGTATAAATTATATTTATTTAGTTATTTAAACTTTAACGCCCATTTATTATTGATAGGAAATTTTAGGAGGAGTTACCTCCCTAATTATTATTATAATTGAGGGCCTCAGAAGTCAAGAAGTGTCAGTTGTTTAAACCATAATCTTGTGGGTGGGAAAGAGGTACAAATAATTTTCTTAAGAGTTGCTGCCACCTAGCCTGTGTTTTCTTGAGTATTGTCTCTTTAGCAATATTAAGTCCAGTAGGAAATCAGGGGGTCCATGTCCCAATTCATTTGCATATTAATTATAAACCGGATGATGTACCCGTTATGTACCAACGACAATAAACAGTTAAGGACCTGAGGATTCGTCTGTATGATCGGAATTGTAGAAATCTAGTTTTTGCATTTACCACATAGGTAAACCCTATGATCAACTTTGACTCCGTTTTCCTCAATACATTGAGTTTCGTAGTTAGACCTCTTGATCTCTGAGGTCCTCCATTATATTAAATTTTTATTTAACAATGATGTTTTATTAACTATTATAATGGAACCACAAACATTTACACCTTGCCAACTTGAGCGGACAACGATCTCTTCTCAATAAGTAACTTGACAATGGGATAATTTTTAGGCCTTCTTCTACAAAAGAAAAATTGTTGAAATTTTGGGTCATTATCTATATTGATACAAAGAGTTATGCATATTGTATCGAAGATTAAAAGTAAAGAATACTTCTAAATTTGGGCTAACGAAACAAACTCGGAAATATATATGAGTTGCTTAATATCAAAGACGGACATCTGTAAAAAAATCGAAATTGAGTTAGCAGTGGATTCCTATAGGTTTTTGTCTGCTCTTTTCAATGATGAAATTAGTTTCTGTAAAAAACGGGCGTAAACATGTAATTTCTGGCTTCAGAGTAGATGTTTCAAAAACGGACTCCCGCTGTGGAGGTTTTTTCATAAACAAACACCTACCAATCACCAAATGGGTTCAAAGGTAATTTTCACTAATTGTTTGAGTGGTATTGATATCAGAAACAGAACAATATCAATTTTAAACATATAAGCCTAATTATGAAATAAATATTTTCAAAAAAATATTCACTATACTTTGCAAACATAAAAGGTGATTTTCTCAACATTTAGAAAATGACAGGTGTCCGTCTTAGATATTAAGCCACTCATTTATCCTTTACAACCTTTTCCTCTTGGAAAAGGATTCAAAGGTTGTTCCGAAATATATTGCTAGTTTTGTGTAAAATAAGGATCCTAGGAAGAGCTAGTCGTAGAGAAAGGAAGGGCAGTGAGGTTACTATTAGCTGGGTACAATACCCACCTGATTGTCGGTCTGAAGAAACAATAGCCCTCCACTCATCCACCGGACAAAGACCTTTTGTGCCGGCGAGAATTAATTCATCTTTTGTTGGCCCTTCCATTCGAGATCCGATATAAACCGGAAGGGCTTAAAGGGCTCGACATCGAACCAATCAGGGGATTGCTATCTTCTGTCAATCGGCGATTCTTTCGGCAATCGTTCCATCTACACTGTATCGTAAGATGGAGACGGGATATGACATTCGGGCAGATAGATAATAACAGACAAGGTCTATCATATAGAATCAAGCGATTTGATTTGGGTTTAGTGAGCCGTAAAAAATTGTTTAAAAAATGTTTTCCGCAGAGAACGTTGACAGTGGATATTATGAAGGAGGTGATAGTTCGACAGAGTGTGATTTTGTGCTAACAAACCAAGGAAGAAATGATCCCTACATGAGTTGCTACTTTAGAGAGTAACAATCTTAAAATGGCTCACATTTGACGTTACCTTGGGTAAAGAAATGAGTAGGGAAATTTCTATGAAGTAAACTGGTTTTCATTCTTGTTTGGTTACATGTGTTCCTTAATGGTTTCTGTTTTGCCGTTCTTGAATATGTGTCTTGGGTTACCAGATTGTTGATTATTAGGTGCTGTTAATTTAGATTGTTTATTTATGGAATTATGTAGTTGTGACTCAACAGAATTCTGGGTGTTTTTGGCGGAGACACAAGAAGAATTTACTAAAGGGAAGCTATTTCTCATGAGGCGTTTTTCTCAGAAGGTGGGTACACTGAATTCCTGAAAAATGTGCTTGAAGTCTATATATATAAAAATCACGTGTCTGTCTGTTTTTCTGTTTGTTTGTTCCTTATACAAATCCACACCGTTTGACCGATTTGGACCAAACTTGGCAGACAGGTAGGTCTTGATACGGGAAATCTCCTAGGCTAGGTCAAAAAAATCTACCAGCTGTCTGTCTGTATGTTTGTGCCTTATACAAATCCGCACCGTTCGTCCGATTTTGAATAAACTCGATACCGTCTCCACACCGTTCGTCCGATTTTGACTAAACTCGGTACACATGTAGATCTTAATCTGGGGAGTGTCGTAGGCTAAGTCGAAAACGTCTTATAACTGTCTGTCTGTATGTTTGTCCCTTATACAAATTCACACCGTTCGTTCGATTATGTTTGTCCCTTATACAAATCCACACCGTTCGTCCGATATCGACTAAACTCGGTACACATGTAGATCTTAATCTGGGGAGTGTCGAGGGCTAAGTCAAAAACGTCTACCAGCTGTCTGTCAGTAAGTTTGTACCTCATACAAATCCACGCCGTTCGTCCGATTTTGACTAAACTCGGTACACAGGTAGATCCTAATCTGGAGAGTGCCGTAAGCTAGGTCAAAAACCTCTACCAGCTGCAGTCATAATGTCTTTTTTTTTTTTTTTTTTTTTTTTTTTTTTATAAAAATCCACTCCGTTAGACCGATTTTCACCAAACTTGGCATACATGTATGTCTTAATACGAGGGGTGTTATAGGTTAGGTCAAAGTCGTCTAGGACTCAAAGTTGGGAAGTCACGGGGTTCGAAACAGTTACAGGTTCGTGTTATTAGATTTTAATAATACTCTCTTGGTTTATAATTTTTTTAGGCTCTTCTATATGCAGAAAGTAGGTGTAGCATGGCACGCCGGGTAACAGCTAGTAACCTATATAAATTAAATGAATATTCAGTTATTTATTCATAAGCACCCGCTACAAAGTCGACTCGCCCATATCTCAAAATAAAGAAAAACAAATAGTTGAATTTATCTAGAAAAAATGACGAATTTTACTAATTTTTATTCTGGAGCCCAGGTGGCCGTGGGTGCTAAGACGTATGCACTCTCTGCCTAAGGTCCTGGGTTCGATTCCCAGTAGGGGTGATGGTTTTTCATTCGAAAAAGAAAAGGCATCAGCCCTATCTTGGCTAGAAAAGGGGTGTAACCTATAGATAATCCGTCCTAAAATTCGTTGTCAATAATAAATTGGAGGCCCAGTGGCCGTAAATGTTAAGGCGTGAGCACTTAACACTCCGTGCGAAGGGTCGTGGGTTCGATTCCCACAAGGGGAGATAACTTTTCTTCAGAAATAAGAAAGGCATCAGCCCTATCCAGGCTAAAAAAGAGTGGTAACCTACAGATAACCCGTCCTAAAATTCTGATTTAATTATAATGGACGTTAAAATTTATATAGATAAAGTATCAATAATAAACTAATGATGAACTGACTCAATTGTTAATATTCGCTACTTAATAAATACAGAAAAAGTTCATATTTCAATTTACTGATCTTGATGAATAATAATAGGGTCGTAGAAAACCCCCCTTTCAGATGGACAGGCTGAATTTATCTTAAAAAGGCATCTGTCTCTTTAGAGGCTCAGGAAGTAAACAGACTTGTTAGAATAGAACAAAAATTACACCCGGCATGAGAAAATTAAGAATTTGAGGCCGAAGTAACCCCCCCCCCCAGGTAGATAGATTTTACTTGTAATGTATGTACAAAGACTTGGAGAAAAAACAAAAAGTCTGGTGGGTATCGTGGTGAGTAATTTTCAGTATCTAGTTGGCAGAATCGATGAAGATTTGTAGAAATTTTTCAAAAATTCTGTTAAGAATGTAACCCTAAAAGCTAGATTCCTATGAAAAGTATTAAAAGAAATTAACTCAGAGTATTTCTAAAGCAAGAAGTTTTTTTATTTTTTATTTTTTACGGCGCATCGACGCCATTAGCGCCGACATCCTAGTGCAGCGATGGATATTCTCAACGAGTCATGAGATGAGAAAATTCCTGCCCCCGGGAATCGAACCCATCATCTCCCGCATGAGAAACTAATGCTATAGCCACTACACCACGGGGAGACCCCTAAGGCAAGAATTATAGTTATTTTTGTAGCTATATCCTTTATTCTAGACGTAAAATACGTATTGTATGATATGTTCTATAAAGGTGTTAAGGAACTTATTATTTTTTTTTTTTGCGACGTTCTTCCTATTGATGGAACGTAAGAAAAGACGCCAGCTCGTAGCTTGAGGGCTGGTTTGGTCGATTATTAAATCACACATGTGATCGGTTAAAGTGTTAAAGGATGCGGAAAAGGCCTTAAGGATATAAATAGAACCCGAAGGACTCTCCTTTCATAAAACCGACGCTTAATTCGGCAACTTAACTCTCACGCTTATCTACTTTAATGTTAATTTCGCTCTTTCTCGTTCTCCCCCCCCCCCCTCTCTCTCTCTCTCTTTTCTTCGCTTAATTAACTATTTGTGTAGTTATTCCACTTTTCAATGGGAAATCACGCATTTACAAGTTACTGAGTTCTTGTCCAGTATCGAGTGTCTGTAAAATTGTATTGTTCTGATGATTCTGTATAGAAAACTTACTTTCTGAGGAACCCTTTCATTGCATCGAATTCCACCCAAGCCGAAACGAGAGAATCCCCATTCTTATGTTGCCAATATTAAATTTTCCCAGACTTAACGGAAAGGGTAGTTCAGTGACTATATTTATACTAAATTCAGTGACTATATTTATACTAAATTTGGTTTATTATAACCTAAGATAAAATAACGTCCTTACCATGCCGAACAATCCAGTATGAAAATCGGAGCAAACTAGCGAACGAACATATTCGATCCATTGAGGAAGTAATGTATTGAAAAATGTTCTTATTCGATAGTTTATTAAAGGCATTTGACTATTCTAAAGGGGTTAGAGTCCACAAAGCCAGAGCAAAGTATCAACCCTCAAAAACAAAATTTTTCATATTCGATAGTTTGACGTGGTAGGAAGTTGAAACTAACAGATATTTTATTTGAATGCTGGGATTTTTGAATTCGGTTTTTGAGAAAGATGCTCTTAGGCTACTGGTTTTTTTAAAATATACTTCAAGAATAATGCTTAAAGAATTCGATGCATTAGAATAGGCTGATAAACTTTGGTTTGAATCACCGGTTGTAAAAGGATAAAAAATATAATAAAAGTAAATATTGGTAGATTTGATAAAGTCAACAATCGTAACCTAGTGTTTAATTTTCATTTTTGATTGCTAAGAAAACTAGTTGCATTAAAGGAAATTTAAAAAAAAAAAAAAATAATAAAAAAAAATATTTTATTTCACATAATATACGAAAAACATTGCCTCATTTCAGATTGAAATGTGCAAAATGAATAAGCAATATAAAAATTTGATACTTCAAATGTATGCAAATGATACTTCCCTCAAATGTATAAAAAAAAATATTTAACTATTTTGAAATGTTTTTGAAGACTTCCTCCAAAATGTCTAGTCGAAACATGAGGTATTTCACATTTTTTGACAAAAGGGAGTCTATCGTTCAAACTATCCTTTAATAAACTTCCAAATCATTAAGAGCATTAATGGTTACTAAATGTAAACGTTTCTTGTAAGTAGTGAATCTGATACATAGAGAAAACAGAAGTGCGTTATTGAATGTCCAGAAAGTATCTTCAGTCACTTTGTTTCAGTGAATGAAATGAAAGATTTCTTAAACAGGCCATTCACGTTCCGATTAGCAGTACGACTTAGCAGGACTAGTAGTTGGATAATCGGCTCTACTCAGGCTCCGACTTGCTATCCAACTATGTATCGAGTGCAGACCGAAGTTGCCTAAAGGTCAAGCACTGCCTGAGGTAAGTTAGACGACTTTGATCCGACTACCCCTCTCACGCTCCAACTCTGTCACCAGTCGGATGTCGGACCTTCTACTAGACTTCTAACAATCGAACAAACCCATTCACGGTCCGACATTCGAAGTTGGACGACAAAAAAAATCGGAACGTTGAAGGTCTGCTTTAAACGAAATTCTGTCTACATTGTGATGAAATAGTTAGAATTTAACTATGTTGAAATGTTTTTGTGTAATCGTTTCTTAGTCAATAAAAAGTATGTCTACGTTAAAAAAAAACAACAACAGAAAATTGGACATAGCTGATTTTCCCTTTTGGAATGGGACCATACTTCAAAAGACCATTCTTGTTGGAAATTATGTCCAGAAATACTTTCTATAGTTTGGCTACGTAGACCTGAATCACCCCCTGCATAGATAAATATCAGAAAATAAATTATGTTTGCTTGTTTATTGAGATGAATATTATGCTCATTCATATAAAAAAATAATTATCTGGACTGGAAGAACACTTGATTTAAATAAAACTGAGGTTGTCTAAATTTATAAGGTTTACAAACAACAGACTAGCTAGGAGGCTCGGTGGCCGTGAGTGTTAAGGCGTGAGCACTTAACACTCCGTGCCAAGGTTTGTGAGTTCGATTCCCACTATGGGGTGGTGGCTTTTCTTTAGAAAAAAAAAAGAAAAGGGGTCTGATGCCTTGGTCTTGGTGAGAAAAGGGTCGTAACCTATAGATAGCCCGTCCTAAAATTCTTAGTTTATAATAATGGACGTTAAAATTTAAATAAATAAATGACAGACTAGCTGTATGATCTCTCCAAAGAATGACGTCAAGGGATTTGGAAAGTTATTTACTACCCTTCTTGTCTTTCGTATTTCTTATTATGGATTATTTAGTTGTTATTTTTTTAATAGAGGATACAAAAAATATTATTCAACAAATACTTGGAAAAAAATCTAATGTATACAATAATAAATTCAGAAATATTATTAAGAGGATCAGATTTTATCAAGCTTCTTACCTGTATTCCTGGCCTTGAGCGCTACACAGAAAACAAAACATTTATTCATTCTTATATACATAGTTAATGAGGCTTCGTGGATACAACAAACATTAAAGTATTTTAATAACAATCATTAATTTATAAAAATGTAGTGTGTAGAAAATAAAAATTAATTTTACGTTTGTTAATTAATTTCTTGAATGAAGCGATTAGATCTGTTTATTTAATTGCCATCGGGGGAGTCCGTCTTACAAGACCATCAGTTGTCAGATAAAAAGCCGTTTTAATTTGAATGGATACCATCTGAGGCGTTTGGGCTCGTTTATGTAGTCCCTACTTCATTGTGGACGTAGATAAAAGAGTGGAGATCATTAAATAGAATTAGAATTAAAAACAGGTACGCGAAATTATACAAATTCCCGGATAAACAGCACCGAGCCTATAAGACGTATTGTGCAATCCGACATGCCGGACTGTAAGAAAAGGCCCGACCAGCAATGAACCTTAAAAGAGTATTAAGCTTCGTAGGACAGTCGATGGAATCTGCTCTAAAATGCAGATATCTCTTAGCTGCAAGTGCTGGACATCTGCATATGATATGATACGGAGTCTCATCATCCTCAAGGCATAGTCTGCACCATGTAGTCCTGGTCAGCAACATGGAATGCAGTTGCCGATGCAGTCTGCGACATGTAGTCCTGGTCAGCAACATGGAATGCAGTTGCCGATGCAGTCTGCACCATGTAGTCCTGGTCAGCAACATGGAATGCAGTTGCCGATGCAGTCTGCAGTGTCCTAACTAGTAAATATTCCGCCGGTAAGCTTTTCGGTTATTAGTTTGCGCAATGTTCGCACGAGACTCATTTGTTGCAATTTTTCTTCTATAATAAATTTCCTTTGGCATGTCAGGAGATTCTGTAAGGCTGTGGGGTCTTCTTTCGTCTAGTCATATACCTCGAATTTCGCCCTTCCCAATCTTGGGCCAATTTTTTCGACCTCCTATTAGCTGGAGGGCTTTTAGCCAATGGAGTCCTGAGTCTCCCAGGCCCTAGGCATGATGTTCCTCCTCAGATTTCTTCTGTTACTGTTCTGCAAGAGGCTGAGAAGACATATAGTCTTTCACCCCTGAACTTTAAGTTTTATGCATTACACTTAATTGATTCTAAGATCAATATTTTGTTGTAGAGATTCTTCAACGGTTTACAGTATGACTTAGCCAGGAAATTATTATTGCATTCATTTTGTTAGGCTTAGTAAGTTTGTAACAGGATTTTTCGGAAGTGCCAAGGAAATTTGCATGTTCTGTTAAAATATAACAACACATACTCGTGTATGGAAAAAAATATATATTTTTTTTTTTCTAAATTACATAATCAAAAAATAAAATCAATAAACATGTATGATTATTTTATATAAGGAGTTTAAACACTTGGGACTATTTATTTATACATATTATTTTCAAATCATTGTAGTATGAGTAATGCGTGCTTCTTATATTCCAAGACAAGTCAGTATTTCTGATACCTTGAATGGAAGAAGTTAGGATTAACATGCAGGTTGTACGATACAGAACGCTTCAATTTTTTTTTTTTTTTTTTTTTTTTTTTTTTTTTTTTATAATGTTTAGAAATGATCGAATAAGAGTATGGCACCGTAAAATGTGGTGACCTCTATTGCTTATATATTTGTCTGAGAGCGAACGGACGAGTATTCAGGTATATATTTGTCTGTTCCCACTATTTGTGAAAAGTTTGACTCTTTGGTATCTGTTAAAAGAAAATATCCTAGCGGAATTAATGTGCCCCCATGTTCCGGTAGATGTAAAAACGTAACAACCAATATGCACAAGAAATACTTCTTCATATCAATTCGAGGTCGCAGATTCAACTCCAATCACAACAAAATGTCTTTTTTTTTGGGGGGGGGGTTTCTATTTAAATAATTTGATTTGAAGTGTTAAGAATGACTGAGTCAACCGGAAATTGCTTTTCACAAAAGCAAAATTCCATTGAAATTCTTCAGTGTTGAAACACTCCGCTCCGACCCTATTTCTCTTTCAGGCTTCCTACAAGCACATTTCCAGACGTCACATGCTCCTTTAAGGGCGTCGAGGACATTTAATTAATCTTTAGAACGTTTCAGCTCTTAGTTCCGCGTCCCTTATCAGGCTTTGTTAGAGATAACAGGAGAACTCTCAGGAAACAGCTGGAGGATACAATTCACGCATAGGTGGATCCTTCGCAATTCGTTCCTTAGAAGAAAAGAAAATGAGGGCTTTAGTTAAGGCATTTGTAGGGAAGAACGTCTTTCAAGGTTGGAGAACGTTTTACAAAGAGGAAAGAAATTTATTTAAAGAGATATTAATGAATCAAAGGAATTTTCGGATGTAGCTCACAAGCTGGTCTGTGCAAGCTAGTTTGCACAAGTACCAAAACCTTTGTGTAGTGTGAAATCTGTCTTGCCAAAAAATTGGCTTGATATTGGTGTATTGGCCTCGGGGATATTCAATCCTCCGCATAACTTATCACCAAACGAAGAATTTTAGTGAAAGAAATAAAATGAACTTTTGTTTTATACAATTTTACGAATATTTGTTCAGTTTTCATCCAGAACGTCGAAAGAAAAAGAATTAATCTCAGAATTTATTCATGGGGAGTAAGTGCACATCCCATAACAGAGTCTGCTCTTAAAATCATTGGTATAGTTAACTTTTGCACCATCCATGTGCAAATAATTGCAAACATCATCAACATCATTGCGCAATTCAGCTTATTAAATTAGTATGAGAAAATAAATGTCTTTTTAACAGCCATGGTACCTCAACTACCGAAGTCACCCAGGAGATCGGCAGACAAGAAATCGGTTTGCGAGTTGGATTTCCTGTTACGAAATGGACCAGAGTAAATGGTGAATGACTCAGATTTGATATCAATGAGATAAATAGGGGCATGTCCTTTTTACCACCGAAATAATTGTAGTTTTACTATGAAATAATAATAATAATAATGTAATATGGAATAATGTATTCATACAATACTAAATTTGATTAAACTATTGTATTATCAAAGAAATTCCATGCCCTTACTGTGTAGTCGCCTGATCCACTGAAATCCTCAACAGGATAGCTGGTTCCCCCAGAGAATGGTGGTCCAGGAGGCCCAGGTGGTCCTGGTGGTCCAGGTGGGCCTCTGATCGTCTCCCCAGGTGGACCCTGTTGAAGAAAAGAAAACTGTAAATAACTTCAGTTACATATATGTATCGAAGAATAAAATAAAAATATAAAACTGGAAGTGCAGAATAGTTTACTAATATCGTTAATAAGAACTAAAGCTCAGAATTTGTCAAGTAACTCCAGAAATGGGAAAATTATCAGTAATAAAGTAAAATATCTTTGCTTTTGTATCGTCTGTCGCCTACAGTGGTGTAAATATGACGAATTTCAACAGATTTTTGTTTGATCGTCTCCTATTTCCCTTGCTGCATATCGGTATTAATTGATTTGGGCTTGTGTCCGTGTTTGTGAATTTCCGTACACAATTTCCTCACTGATTATGGTGGCAAATGTAAGGGACTGGGGAGACACTCTAGGGTAATTATAAAGCACATTAATGCAACTGCTAGAATTTTCTCGCAAGTACCTTTTTATCTAAAGCTTTGCGAATGTGCATTTTTACCAAAATCGGACACATTCAGATTTTCGATTATAATGACTTTATAGTTCTAATTTTAATTTATTGTGAGGTGGTGAAGAGGTCACGTACTGCTCTTAGAAGGTGTCGTAATGGGTAGAGAGACAGAAAAAAAAATCATGGTAAGCCATACACGGCATAAAAGTAATTAAATGAAATGGTTGAAAAACAGCAGGGAGAAGGTGCAGGCCTGTGCAACATTTTTGGCAGAAATTGTATTCATCCCTCACGATAAGGTGACTCCCAGCCAGATAAATAATACTTCGATTTTCAGTTTTGCCCAGCTAGATTTCGATTTTGGACCACAGTTCGCCGTATGAGAAAGAGTAGTCATGGGGTTTTATACAACAAAACATGACTAAATAATATCTCGCAATCTAACAAAGCTTTGAAGCTCTGGATTTTCAGTTTTGCCCAGCTAGATTTCGATTTTGGACCACAGTTCGCCGTATGAGAAAGAGTAGTCATGGGGTTTAATACAACAAAACATGACTAAATAATATCTCGCAATCTAACAAAGCTTTGAAGCTCTGGATTTTCAGTTTTGCCCAGCTAGATTTCGATTTTGGACCACAGTTCAACGTATGAGAAAGAGTAGTCATGGGGTTTAATACAACAAAACATGACTAAATAATATCTCGCAATCTAACAAAGCTTTGAAGCTCTGGATTTTCAGTATTGCCCAGCTAGATTTCGATTTTGGACCACAGTTCGCCGTATGAGAAAGAGTAGTCATGGGGTTTAATACAACAAAACATGACTAAATAATATCTCGCAATCTAACAAAGCTTTGAAGCTCTGGATTTTCAGTTTTGCCCAGCTAGATTTCGATTTTGGACCACAGTTCGCCGTATGAGAAAGAGTAGTCATGGGGTTTTATACAACAAAACATGACTAAATAATATCTCGCAATCTAACAAAGCTTTGAAGCTCTGGATTTTCAGTTTTGCCCAGCTAGATTTCGATTTTGGACCACAGTTCGCCGTATGAGAAAGAGTAGTCATGGGGTTTAATACAACAAAACATGACTAAATAATATCTCGCAATCTAACAAAGCTTTGAAGCTCTGGATTTTCAGTTTTGCCCAGCTAGATTTCGATTTTGGACCACAGTTCGCCGTATGAGAAAGAGTAGTCATGGGGTTTAATACAACAAAACATGACTAAATAATATCTCGCAATCTAACAAAGCTTTGAAGCTCTGGATTTTCAGTATTGCCCAGCTAGATTTCGATTTTGGACCACAGTTCGCCGTATGAGAAAGAGTAGTCATGGGGTTTAATACAACAAAACATGACTAAATAATATCTCGCAATCTAACAAAGCTTTGAAGCTCTGGATTTTCAGTTTTGCCCAGCTAGATTTCGATTTTGGACCACAGTTCGCCGTATGAGAAAGAGTAGTCATGGAGTTTTATACAACAAAACATGACTAAATAATATCTCGCAATGTAACAAAGCTTTGAAGCTCTGGATTTTCCGTTTTGCCCAGCTAGATTTCGATTTTGGACCACAGTTCGCCGTATGAGAAAGAGTAGTCATGGAGTTTTATACAACAAAACATGACTAAATAATATCTCGCAATGTAACAAAGCTTTGAAGCTCTGGATTTTCCGTTTTGCCCAGCTAGATTTCGATTTTGGACCACAGTTCGCCGTATGAGAAAGAGTAGTCATGGAGTTTTATACAACAAAACATGACTAAATAATATCTCGCAATGTAACAAAACTTTGATGCTCTGGATTTTCCGTTTTGCCCAGCTAGATTTCGATTTTGGACCACAGTTCGCCGTATGAGAAAGAGTAGTCATGGGGTTTAATACAACAAAACATGACTAAATAATATCTCGCAATGTAACGAAGCTTTGAAGCTCTGGATTTTCAGTTTTGCCCAGTTAGATTTCGATTTTGGACCACAGTTCGCCGTATGAGAAAGAGCAGTCATGGAGTTTTATAGAACAAAACATGACTAAATAATATCTCGCAATGTAACAAAGCTTTGAAGCTCTGGATTTTCCGTTTTGCCCAGCTAGATTTCGATTTTGGACCACAGTTCGCCGTATGAGAAAGAGTAGTCATGGGGTTTAATACAACAAAACATGACTAAATAATATCTCGCAATGTAACAAAGCTTTGAAGCTCTGGATTTTATTCTTTTTTCAATTTCTGATGTACTTTATTATCATTAATTAAGACATTTTATAAATGGGTTTTTTATCTCAAATCTTATCCTTGCTTTATTTATGTTGGCTGTTATATTTGCCGAAATGAACAAAAATGTACGAGGTAAAAGGTTGGTAATATAATTGTAATCTTTTTAGTAAAGCCCACACACTTTTTATTAAATTTTATTACACAACCTTCTTTATCGTAATTTCAACGGTAAGGCAGGAAATTAAAGAGGAAATTCCAATTTAAATTAGATTATTTCCACAGGAAGCTTGACAATGAAGATTTTATTGGAATAAAGGACTTTTGTAATGTTTTTTTCTGCCCATAAAAGTACATATGGCATTTTAAATTGAAATGAGGTTGAAAACATTAACACACAATATTCCTCAATATGGATGGAAACTCTACATATCCGCACTGCTAAAGTTGCCAGCAGTAGTGGCTGTAAATCACGAATTATGGTGCTCTTGAGAAGGCGTTATTAGGACGTGAAACGTGAAAAGTAAGCGAATTTACGATTATTGAGGGATAACGAATTTAAATATGTTTGGTTGGTTCCGAGTTGAAATTAAAAAAGTCCGACTCGCAGGAACTGCATCATCTTAGCGCGGTTCCGTTCATATCCCTAGTGTCATTTGAAAAGCTTAGAAAAAATATAAACTTCATATATATCTCGTGAAAATTGGCAAAATCCTCTCGAACATCTCGAATAAAAGTGATATTAAGGCGTCTGGGACACCGACAGTAGCTAACTTAAACACAGAAGGGGAAATTACACAATCCGGCTCTAATTCTAAAGCAAAGCTCTATAAATCAATACAAAATATGCCTAATAAAGCCCTTTCTAGTGGATACAGAAGGATCAAGAAGAAGTACTCAAGATTGAGAAGAATACCATGCCTAATATAGCCTATATAGAATAATATGCAGAATAAAGCCTATCTAGTAGATACAGAAGGACAAATAACAAGTCAATAAATAGAATAATAAACCTAATTAAGTCTATGGAGTAGATACAAATGGAGCAAAAAAGGGTCTTGAGGAAGCTTGTTTTTTTTTCTACTTAAATACTTTTTATCAATATTTAGTATATAACCTGTGTTGAAAACTATTGATTGCTAATTGATGAATCGGGTTAAAACTAAGTAGTCTTTATGAATATTTAGTATATAACCTATGTTTGGAAGTGTGTTATTTCAGAATCTAGTATAGTTTAAGAAATTTTGGTGAATGAAATCAATAAATTGCTCTCTGTACCCTGCCTATGCTTTGTATTTCTGACGGCAGATACCTGGGGTATATTTACAACTCTTGAGGATTAACTCCTAGCAGGTAAATATCCTGGGGACCTTGTGTTTCTTTGGGGACTCTCTATTCGCTCATAGTATCTAACCATTGTGAAGTTTATTTTTTTGGACGTAGGACTTAATATACATATGTAGACTAAATCATAGCAAGAAGTCTACCTCCGTCGTCGGTTCTTAACTATGTAGACTCGCCAATGTTACCCAATCTTAGATACATCATAATTAAAATCCACAGCAAAAAGACGACATTTCATCAGAATCCCCTGCTGAATAAAACTTATATAGAATAATATGCAAAATAAAGCCTATCTAGTGCATAAAAATAGAGAAAAAAAGTCGTTCGTGGTCGTAGAAAATCTTAAAAGTATTTCGCTCAGAAATCTCCGAAATATTGTCACTAATTTTACGTATCCTGTTTTATAGCCAAATAGATTTATAATCAATAAGAAAAACCTACTAACAATAATAAAAACTATGGGTAACAGATGAAAATAGGGAATACCAAGAATAATTCTAAAGAACGAAATCAACACCAGTACTGTAATCTAGATATTCATACGGCATCTTCGAATTCTAACAAACAAAATATTGATTCTAATTATACGTATCCTGTTTTATTGACAAATACATTTGACTACTATAAGCAATTAAAAACACTAGGGAATATGCCAAAGAACTCGGAGTAGGAGCCTCGACAGTTTCAAGACATTTGAAGGAAATCGACAAATCCAAAACTGACATTTCATACGGTACAGCCTGATATATTTTTAACAATGAATTGTTTTTCTTATTTTAATTAATCTGTTTTATTGTCATATACATTATCCAACTTTAAGCAATTAAAAAATAACAAGGAATAAAAACAAACAAAAAGAACCGTTCGAAATAACGAAATCAATTACTTCAAAGTTTAAGCACTTATTTCTCCGATTGACATAGCCTAATCAAAAATTGTTTCAGAATCTTTTTTGTAGAACATTTAGTAAGCTTTCGCATGGTAACCCTCCGTTTACCAATATTCCTAACCGTCTTCGAGATATTAGGGAATTTATACGAAGTTCCCAAAACATTTCATGTCTGTTAATAAAATATTTTATTCTAATCCTTCCTTAGCTCCAAACGTAACCAAAATTTTAACATATTAGTGTTGATGAAATTCAAACATGCAGAAAATGTTTCAACTGAATCCCATAATTTTAAGTATTAAAATCAAAGACAAAAAGAACAGTTCGAATAAGCGAAATCAATTACTTTAAAGTTTTAAGCACTTATTTCTCCGATTGACATCGCCTAATCAAAACTTTCATTAGAACCTTTTTTGTAGAGCAGTTAGTAAGCTTTCTAATGGTATTCTTCCGTTTCCCAAATTCTCAACCTTTTTCGAGATATTAAGGAAAGTATACAAAGTTCCCAAAACTTTTTTATGTCTGTTAATAAAATATTTTATTCTAACCCTTCCTTAAATCCAAACGCAACCAAAATTTCAACATATTAGTTTTAATGAAAGTAGAACATGCAGTAAATGTTTCAACTGAATCCCATGATTCTAAGTACCCAAACCAAAAACGGCATTCAAAAATTTCTTTTTCAGTTTTCTGGAAAACGGTTAAAGCTATCGCCTTGAAAATGTTTCCATTCGTTTTCCTAGCCCAAGAAGCCTATAAAAAGAGTACTTAAAAGCTTATGAACTCAAAAACGTAAGCGTTACGATTTTTTTTGCGCGAATTTCGCCCCAAACGCCATCTTCCAGTGGGCGGATTTTGCTGGTTAACGAACTTGACCTTTCAAATTGGACGACAGATTTTTGTACCAAATTTCATCAAAATCGGACCATCAGGGAAGCCAGAAATGAGCGAACAGACAAATATATATATATATATATATATATATATATATATATATATATATATATATATATATACAGGGTGTCCCGTAAATGTCTAGTCATATTGTGAGGGGTGATAGAGGACCCTTAGGGGAACAAAAAATGTTCTATGACGATTTCCCGAATTCTCGCCCCTAAGGGAGAAAACGTCGTTTTATTGTTTTTTCGAGACAAACGTGGTTTTTAGAAGAATAATCGTTGTAGCTCCGTCCCAGGTGGTACTACTAGAAAGGGGGTGAAACCAATCGAAAGCTGAGTAAATTTACTATAAGCCTAGTTGGGAGTAAACGTAAAAATGAATGAATGTAAGTATGTATATCTTACCAAAAGAAAGCTATTCTAAATTTCCTGACATTTTATTGATATTTCTTTCCAGCGTTACTCCTCAATGGGCGGGGTCTGTGATTTCCGGGTTTTAGAAAAACTTTCTCATTTAACCAGCTTTCCATTCATGTATCACAACCCTGTGTTTTTGAAGTATTTGAACGGTTTAAGAACAAAAGTTTTTTAAAAAACATGGATCTGTGAAAAGAAAATTATATTTTTTTCTTCAGTTTATTCAAAAATCTGAAGAGAAATATTTATTTTTATAAATGTTTACATGAATATTAAGTAAATATTTACTTATAACAATAAAAAAAATTACTTCCTCGAATATAAAAAAAATTCCTAAAACAGTAAATAAATAAAATACACATTTATTTTGAATTTATTAATTCAGGTAACTAATACTGGGTCCAGGAGGCGGCCATTAATGAACCCCAACCATAAAGTAACCTCAAAAATTACTATTTTTACCTAGATCACGCATTTGAACACATTTTTACAGGTATTTATATTTTTTAAAACAAATGCTTTACCTTGAATTGATACTGATGGCTATGCTTGTGAAACTCACTGGGATTCTCGTGAGCCCATGCGTGTTTGTTGTGGTAATTAAATATCCTATCCCTCATAAATAAGATGTACATGGTCCTGTAAAAATGTGTTCAAATGCGTGATCTAGGTAAAAATAATAATTTTTGAGGTTAATGTATGGTTGGGGTTCATTAATGGCCGCCTCCTGGACCCAGTATTAGTTACCTGAATTAATAAATTCAAAATAAATGTGTATTTTATTTATTTACTGTTTTAGGAATTTTTTTTATATTTGTGGAAGTAATTTTTTTTATTGTTTTAAGTAAATATTTATTTATTATTATGTAAACATTTATAAAAATAAATATTTCTCTTCAGCTTTTTGAATAAACTGAAGAAAAAAAATATAATTTTCTTTTCACAGATCCATGTTTTTTAAAAAACTTTTGTTCTTAAACCGTTCAAATACTTCAAAAACACAGGGTTGTGATACATGAATGGAAAGCTGGTTAAATGAGAAAGTTTTTCTAAAACCCGGAAATCACAGACCCCGCCCATTGAGGAGTAACGCTGGAAAGAAATATCAATAAAATGTCAGGAAATTTAGAATAGCTTTCTTTTGGTAAGATATACATACTTACATTCATTCATTTTTACGTTTACTCCCAACTAGTCTTATAGTAAATTTACTCAGCTTTCGATTGGTTTCACCCCCTTTCTAGTAGTACCACCTGGGACGGAGCTACAACGATTATTCTTCTAAAAACCACGTTTGTCTCGAAAAAACAATAAAACGACGTTTTCTCCCTTAGGGGCGAGAATTCGGGAAATCGTCATAGAACATTTTTTGTTCCCCTAAAGGTCCTCTATCACCCCTCACAATATGACTAGACATTTACGGGACACCCTGTATATATAAATATATAAACATATATATATATATATATATATATATATATATATATATATATATATATACAAATTTGAACCACCGTTATTTTCGGTTTCTAGGGGTTCTGAAACGCGAAATTTTCTAGTCGGCACTTCCGGATTGTTTCATTGTATCAACCCTATAAGCGGGGTTCCTCCCTATGGGGGAGGGAGGAACCGCGCTAAAAGTGAAAAGAGAGTTGCAATCTCATAATAATTATATTTCTTGCAAACTTGTAGCGAAGTTTTTTTAATACAGGGTTTCGATTCATAGGCGATTTTACACCCCCACCTCCATCATCTATTGAATGACTCTTTTGATCAAAAATTAATTATATTATGCAGTTGAAAAATTATCCTACAGGTTCGCTCTTGACGTCAAGAAGTTCCAATCAGTTCTCATAGATAGAGTAAGTGCCCTACTAGTAAGAATATCGCTTCAAGCCCACGCCACTACCTGTACTGGGGAATTCCGCCAACTGCCATCCCCGTACGGGCTCTTGTTATGCGGGTTTAGTATCATTTTTGCTGGGTCCTTTCGGACATGTCGCTAGGGGCATAATCCCTATAGGGGGATCTGTTGGAAACAGGAAATAATGTTTATCATTGGCTAATCTAACATAACAGGCTAACTCGTTGAAGATATTCCCTGCTCCATCAAGGATATTTAGGAATGGTGGCCACCAATAGATAGCCCGGCACTATTGGCACATATGTAGATGCGCCGTAAAAAAAATAAATAATAATATTACAGGTTGGGAAGTGGCTATTTTGT
Organism: Gonocerus acuteangulatus; assembly: GCA_946811695.1. NCBI lineage: Eukaryota > Metazoa > Arthropoda > Insecta > Hemiptera > Coreidae > Gonocerus > Gonocerus acuteangulatus. The sequence goes on from OX328128.1 coordinate 66,982,978, forward strand.
ACTTTTTGAATCAGTGCAGAGAATCGGAAGTCGTCTATAAGACCTTATGTAATCCTTCAGATCGACAAAAATACCGTAGAGATCAATTAAAACGATGGTGCTATTGTCCTAATTTTCTTTTTGTAGTGATTTTGTTTTACAGCTGAGCCCCCCACAATATTATCTGATATATCCATTGTGAGAGGGTCGAATTTTCCATTCCCCTCGTATTTTGTGAAAGAGGGGGTGATGCTTATGAGGTGATGTTCAGAACAAATGACTCTGATAGGCCTCCTATTTGAGAGATCTTGTACCTTGGACTCGCAGCCAAGCTGTCTAGGACTTAACCAGCAGTCTCAGTTAAGATTTTGACCAACAAACACGCCTTTTTATTCCAGCCTACTCAGGAGTACCATCCCTTTTTTGGAGGAGAAATTTTTTCTTCGTTTCCTGCTTCTCTTGTCGCTTTGGCTACAATTCTGGAATCACTGCAGTTGGCAATCGTCATTCCTCCATATCCCATATCCTTACCGTTCTCCATTTCTCTACGTGACGGTTTTGGGACTGCACGTAAGTACCTACATATTTTTCAGAGAGCTACCAGAACTATATTTAACTATTTCCATCTATGTGTTGAATGTTTCGTGCGGATACATGAGCGGGACATGCCCTGTCCCAAGATCACATTTTTGTGAGTTCTCTATAATCTTAAATTTTTATTATATTTGAAAATACCCCACACCCATCGATGAATAAGACCTTTTCAGAATCAATTAGATGAAATCCATAGATATTTTTCTGATAGAATGATTTTTAGAACCCTGACAGTGACATATTTGTATCTAAATTGATTAATGTCCACGGGTGAAAGGGAATTATAAATTGTGTCAGTATTTGTTGGATACTTTTGTGTCTATTGCTAAAGGGTTGCTAGGGCTGAGGATAACCTTTGTATGAGGTGTTGAGGATCATTTGAAGACAACAGCAGGAATAGTGAATTATAAATGAATGCATAAAATGACAGAAGTCCCGGCATTGTAGGCAGCAGGTAATATGTTGGGACTAAGGCAGAAATAATGAGGAAGAGCTCTGTAACATATGTAAACGACTAGCAATTCGGATAGCGTTAATAATAAATTACAAGAAGGCGGAAAAAAATTCGATGTAAGAAAATAAGGGCATATCATCGCAGGGATATCAATCTTGCTGAAGCAGGCGTAATGCGGTGCTGGCTGCGGAAGCCCTCGGATGGAGACCCTTATAGGTTTTGAATATTTAAGAAGTAATTTTAAATGTGGCTCCCACCTGATGAGAGTATGGTGAATGGGAAGCCGTCTCGTTTGAATAATGTATGAGCGTAGGGTGTGGGATATCCACGATTCAGCAAGCCCTTGGAAATAATAATCCTTCTCGCGATTATTAAAATTGCTCTTCTTAGTATATATATTTATTTATTCGTATTTCTCCAACTTGGGAAGGAAGTTTTTATTTAAATATTTATAACAAGGCAGTACTTACTCGACAACAAAAAATGGTAAAAAATTGTATCATTTTTAAGGGCAGATTCGTCATTAGCATCCAATTTTCTTTAATGGTGGATTTTTGTTATGTAACCAATGAGGTTCTCCTGGAAGGTGTTTATCGAAGATAATCACGCCTTATCATACAGAAAAATTCTTGAAGCTGGAGTTTAAATGAAGAGTACCGAAGTAAGATTTCTCTAAGAGGTGGGTGACTCCTAAGTCCATTTTTTATTATTGATATTCTGCCCATTTTGAATGGGTTGCTATAACACAGCCTACTAATCACTGCTAGTCGGAGATACATCGGTCTTCAAAAAAAATTGTAATTAAAGAAGACTCATCGCTAAATCCGAGAGTATCTTTTTCCTCTGTTCTTAGATTACTTGTATAAATGTTGACGGAGGGTTCCTAGCGCGAGACGTTTGAATTCTATTTTGGATTCTTCGATAAATGCTGCTTTAGTCCACGGAACGGCCCCTAAAATGATATTATATACACTATTCCGCAGTGTCCACATGTATTCTACCTTACTTTCTGGTGACCGCTAGAGTCCACGAAAGCAGCTTCTTCCATTCTCCCCGGTCGACAGCGAATCTCCTCCCACGACTAATCCCCAGGTCCTTCAGGTCTTTATCAACATTATCCAGCCAGCGAAGACAGGGCTTCCCTTGCCTCCGTCCTCCTCCAGGCTTGCCGTACACGCGTTTCCGGGGGAGTCGTGTAGGCCCCATCCTTTCCACATGGCCAAGCCATCGCAGCCGCCCAGTCTTTATGTGTGTCACTACGTCCGGCTAGATCCCACAGCTCTTGGTTGCTCCTGATCCTCCACTCCTCACCGATCTTCACAGGCCCATAAATCCGCCGCAGAACCTTTCGCTAGCAAACTCTCAGCATACGCATAGACTCTGAAGTTAGGGTCCATGCCTCGCTGCGGTGAGTAACTGTGGGTCTTAGGATACTTCTACATACCAGTACCCTTGCGTTTCTGGACAGCCTTTTATACTTGAGCACTCTCTGCAGTCCAAACAAACATCTGTTTCCAGGAGCAATCCTCCCCTTTTATGTCTACACATATTGTACTGTGGTCAAATTTGAAATCTTGCTCCAGAGCAAAATTTTAACAAATCATCTCCTATAAATATTATAATTCTTAAATTTTATTACTTGAACTAGGCAGCCCAATAAGCCGTGTCTGTTGATAAGGGAATATGTAAGATATGATACGTAGATTCTACTCCTAGTTCTGTACGAGATCATCCATCTCCTCAAAGAAATACAAACAGAACTCCTGAAAAGGAGTCTTTTAAAGCTTAATGAGTCTACAGAACTCAGCAATAATGAGTCGCCTCCGGCTTTACACATACTCACAACCTCTTTCAACCAAAAGTTTCTCTCTGAAACATTAACTCCCGACATATCAATATTCTCATCTCAGCAACACGGTTGCCCATTTTTTTTAAACATATATATTTATATACAGGGTGTTCCGAATTTAAATGAAAAAACGTCACGGGCGTTTTGGAGAAAATCGCAAAACAAGAAACAAAACAAATTTTCATTTTGGTAATTATTCATTTACATCTTATTTATGCTATTGTCTATTTAATGTAGATATTGCTCAAAATGTTGCCCTTCGTAGAATTCTAGTGATATTTGGTGTATCTATGATTCAGTCTCTTAATTGCTCTTTTCAGTTCTTTGACGCCGAATGAAGTTCCTGATTGATCTATTCCTCCAGGTCCAATCAATAATAATAATGTTCAGCCAAGCTCGAGCAGCGTATTGAACATTAGAATATGTACGCGGCATTATGTTTCATAGAACTTTACCAGATGCTATAACAATATCTGAGTAACTGAATGAAGACTGATTTAGGAATAATAGAGGACTGCCGGCGCTAATGACCAAGTTGTAGATGCGCCGTAAAAAAAAAAAAAAAAAAAAAAAAAAAAAAAAAAAAAAAAAAAAAAAAAAAAAAAAAAAAAAAATAGAGGACTGCAAAAAATGCAAACATTCGAAGCATGAAAAGGATAACATCAAGTGTTTACGTACCTCACTGTCTTGAGTGCAAAAGCTGCATTAAGAATATCGCGGCAGGCAATACGAGGAACTTTGAAAGGTGACAATCGGTACCCGTACCATCTTCAAAAAGTGCAGAATTCATTAATTCAAGACTATGTCATGAGATTCGATTTTAGCAATTGGTATCTCGTTTTTCTCCAAAACGAAGAAAAAAGAGCTAATCTCCAAATGACCTTTTTGTTTTAATTTTTCGGTCCTGAAGTTTTGCCATTTAAATTCGGGACACCCTATATATATATATATATATATATATATATATATATATATATATATATATATATATATATATATATACATTGGTCATTTGGCAACGAAATGGGGCAGTTTGGAAACGAGGGGATATTTTTTACCCTTATATGTCATAAAATATCCTAAATAGAGACGATCGAGTCCCTTAAGTAAAAAAATAATAATTATTATGCCCCTTAAATTATACGATTGTAATATGCATAACAAACCGGCTAAGGAAATCCTCAAATTGCATGGAGCTTACATATAACTTGGTGCTGCGGGCGGAGATGGCTTAGTGAATATGGGATACGGGATAGAGTTTAACTCATTAAGATTAAATTATACATGGAGCTGTCAAAAGAGGGCTCCACAAACCAACACCTCAGGATTGTTCTCTGAAATGACGCCCGTCTAATTCTCAAGTCATAAACCAGGAATCGAATGCAGTAGGAGAACTTTTATTGGAATTACTAATATTTATTTACGCTAAGAAAGGTTCGAGCACTTTATTCTCGGCGTAATAGTATTTTATTCTGAAATATTTATTCAGTTTTATGAAGTAAGTTTGTTTAAAGTTGGGCTTTCATAAACGAGGACCCCAGATCGTCCCTATCGAATATGCAAATCGATGATATTCTACCCATTGAGGATGTAATATATTGAAAAATGGTCTTATTCTATACTTTATTCAAGGCATTAAAGGCTATACTAAAGTGGTTATGAGTTGTGACAATTTGCGACAGCCGTATCGTCTACAATCCAAGGGCAAAGTCTCGAATCTAAAAAACGATATTTTACATATTCGATAGTTTGACGTGGTAGGGTCGATATGTGGTGATAGCAAAAACTAGATTTGTACTGTTCCGATCACACCAGACGATCCTCTGGTCCTTAGCTGTTTATTAACGATGATACATAATCCGGTTCATGATTAATATGCAAAATAATTGGAGATTTTACACATAGACCCCTTAATTTCCTTCTGGACTTAATATTAAAAAAGTGACAATACTCAAGAGAACACCAGCAAGGTGGCAGCAATCGTCATGAAAATCACTTGGATCTCATCCACAAGATTACGGTGTTCGCAACTCATTCCGGTATCTAACTTTTTTTTCTTTCAAAAATGCCACTTAGACCTCTGGGGTAAATTGAAATAGTGAATGAAAAAATCTAAAAAATAAAGTTAATGTTAATCAAATCACCATATATTATAATTAAATCACCATATATTATAATTAAATCACCATATATTATAATTAAATCACCATATATTATAATTAAATCACCATATATTATAATCAAATCACCATATATTATAATTAAATCACCATATATTATAATCAAATCACCATATATTATAATTAAATCACCATATAGTTGACAGGAAAGATCGACAAAACAGCCTCACATTGATGTGAAAACAGAGAATACGTTTGTTGTCTTATTGACAGGAGGTATACCTCGTCCGCGACTTACTTTTCAAACGTGGTCATTATAAAAAAGAAAAACATGAGCTAGCCTGGGATTTAAACGTTGTTGCTCCTGGTTTAAGCGTGGACATTAAAAACAAAATGAAAATTAAGTCACTCACGTCCGTATAACGTCCTGTGTATAATAAATTTAAATCAAAAAAAGATTAGATTCAGAGTGCCTTATCTAGTGAGATAACGATGACACAATTTTTCTACTTGAGATGTAAAAAGTAATAAGTGTACTAGACCGAAAGTTGCCTTATTGTTACCTTACAGTTCAAGCATATAATACTGTGAAAATTATTAATGTAAAATATTATCAAGAAATAAGAAAAAAAAATTATTTTTAAGTGATTTGAACAACATTTATCAGCACGTGTCGGTCAATATTAGATCTGGTCTTTGCTCATAAATGGGTTGTGCTACTATTTTTGTGAGCATAGAATTCATTTGGCATTCATTGATCTGACAAAAAGGTTACTTTTTTTCTTTTCTTTTTCAAAGGTCAATGAAATCAATAAAAAGTGAAACTTGACATAAATCAAAACAAACGAATCTTTACTTTACTCCCATAAGTAGTGAATAACTAACCTACATAAAAAATAAATAAAATATGGATATATTTAAATATATTTACATACCCTTGCTCCCCGCTCTCCCTTGTCTCCTTTGAGTACTTTGCCGAATTGGCCCATCTCTGGAAAAATTAAACAAACATTTAAGGGAGGGTATGTGCATAAAACATATAATTAAATAAAAAACTATATATGACAATTAAATGTATGCATGTATTGTAATGATAAAACTTTTGAACTTTTTCTTACAATAAAATGCTTGCTAACGCCGTTATTTTTCCTTTTCCTTTTCTTTATTATTAATTTCCTTTTCTTTTCCTCCACATTAAAAAATTAATTAACAGACATTCCAAAAATCAATTCAATACATTTTCGAAAGAATGATTAGCAGGCTGTGTGTGTAGCAACCCAATAGACTTGGGCTGCCATCTTTATTTGTTTGTTTATTGAATAAAGCTTTTCTCTTCCTATAATTGAAAAAGTGTATTACTAATCGAAACAATGAAATAATCTCTTAAACAATTTCAACTGGTAAGTATTTGTTTTACGAGGAATGACTTTAAACCTTTTCCGGGACTTGCATGTCACATATTTACTTTGGGTACAATTAGTTAATAATATACGATTTTGTACTTTTTAAACGGAAACCCTAAATTTAATTTAATAAATGTAGTGTATTTAATATTGACAATGTAGTACACGTTGTTACGAAAGGTGACCATGAAAGTGGTATTTGAGTTCACGTTTCTTCATTTTTTAGCAGTATGTTGCTGGATTATGAGCGAGCTACAGCCTCTAAATCTTAACAGATTTAAAGGATTTTTTTTTTTTTTTTTTAAATGAAAGCTAATAAAATTTATAACAATTTCGTCTGATGTATTTGTTGTTTTTTACAATTGAAAATAAAATAATATTTTATTTTTCATCTAACTTAATACCAGCACTGATATCGTTGAAATTGAACATTGAAATCCTGATTAGACTTGAAAAAATTACACTGACGTCTTCAAAACGTAAATTTATCCTTATTCAACAATGAGATTCATTGAAATAATATGATTTGAAAATATATTTTGATTTTTTTCCATATCTAATCAGGATAACTATATACATTTTCTGCCTCGCAGACAAATTGTTAAAAACGTAAGTGTTAATTTGGCATTCATTGATCTGCCAGAAGATAAATCTTCTTTTTCTGTTTTTCTTAGGTCAATAGACCTAACTAACTAAATTGCCCGCAGTACATTATAGCTGAGGTATACTTTAAGATCTAAAAAACTTGGGATGTTTTCAGATGAAGTTTTTTCGCTATGGCCTATCAAAAGTTTGTACTTAATAAAAATTACGAAAATCAATAAAGAATAATTCAGGATAAATAATTAGGGAGATATTACACATAATCAATTATATCAGATAAAAAAAGGAATAGTTTTAACGTTATTTCTTTCGGATGACTTAATAAGAACACTGTTCTATCTTCAGCGGCAGAGGTTCAAACTCATTGTTGGTATGAAACAGGTTTTGACGACTTTGCCTTGCTTATAATACTGCTAATGTGTCTGTTGATCAGAGTAAAACTAATATTTATGGGTTTTATACGATTTTTATTCCTTGACTAGTTTTTTAATTTAGGTAGATAAGAAGGCAAATATGTGTTTCCTACACATACCTTGGTGCACCAGGTACTGCGCACAGGGGAAAGGTGCAAATAAATATTTCCCAAAAATAGAGTTTTAATCAGAAGCCAACTATCTTTAATGTAAAATTAAGACAATTTTACAATGAATAATAAATATGGCAGACACTTTTAAGAGGTATAACAAGTAAAAAAAAAAAAATTAATTGTTTTTATTCTCATATTAAATGAGAGTTTTATACACGCTGCCATTTAGGTAAACCGGAACAGCTGTACAAGATCATATGAGCAAGAACCAATGAGAGCGCAGGGAATAACCACAACTTCGCGGTGCTGTCATTCACTCTTACGGTGACGCGCAGTGTATTGTAGTCTATCATAGGCAACATTTATTTTTATGTTTCGTGATAATTAAACCCCACAAAAGTGTCTGCCCTTTTGTAATTATTTTCAAATATGTTTATTGAAGACGCTGTTTAAATCGCAGCGTGAATAAAGCACTTCATTTAATATTAAAAATAAAAACTAGGTACTTTTTATTTTATTTTTTTAAATTTACATTTTAACCCCCTTAAAAGTGCCTACCTTATTTATTATTAATTTTAAAATTGCCTTAATTTGCAATTTTTTTCATTAATAATAGTTGGCTTCTGAATAAAACTCTACTTTTGGGCAATATTTTTTTGCACCTTTCCCCTATGCGCAGTACCTGGTGTTCCAAGGTATGTCCTGGAAACACATATTTACCTTCTTATCTACCTAAGAGGTTCATTATAGCAAAATTTCAGGGTCCATAAAACACTTCATGAAAAGTGCGTTGCTAGCTCTCCGACTATTAAATTATTCTCCCAAGAAAATTATTACTTATGAATAATAATAAATAAGTAACAATAATACTCACCCTGTGGTGGAGACGGCAACGGCGGCGAGTGTACTGGCGGAGGATTGGTAACATCGAAGTCAACACCAGATCCTTCGGCCTGAAACATCAACACCGTCAGTTAGACATCTCAGACAAATGTCACTTGAAACTTTAGTCCGACGACTAGTCTTGAGGGGAGGGGAGGACCCCGCAACTTTGTCTCAGCAAATTTTCATCGCTTCCACCTCCCTTCCCCTCTCTTATCCGTCATAGAACTTTTACTCCTCTCAGGATAATGGCGAGAGGAGAGTCGAGTCTTTCACTGGGAATTAAGCATGGTAATTAAGCTTAGATTAGTTGTTTGCCAGGAAACGTTCCCTTATAAAGGTTCCAGGGATAATTTCAAATCGTCATGTAAACTTATTAAGTTACTTCGATGATGATTACATTATAGAATAATTATCTCATGTATAAATAGGGTTAATATTCTATATTAAATGTCACTTGTGAATAATGTACCGTCAAAGGAGGTGACATTAGTACAGTGTTGTGAAATCGGTACTGCTAGGATATTTTCATTAACTGGTACCAAAGGGTCGAACTTTGCTCAAAGAGTGCGATCAGACAAATATTTAAGCTTATATAAGCAGTATAGGTTTGTACAAATTTCACTACACTGTACTAATGTGACCCCATTTTATGGCATGTAATGATTTCTTAGCCCTTAGGTAGGGAGGAGGTTGAGACTAACGTAAGTAGAGAGGTGGGGTGCCCAAACACCCCAATGAAAAACATTCCTTCCACAAAAAGGGGGTTTTAAAATTAGCAACTTCTTTATTATTTTACTTTTTTAAACCTATTACCAATATTTTATAACCAAATAATTAATTAAAATGCTCAAATATGGTATTTTTTCAATTAATAAAATTTTAATAGTTTTTCTTCATTTGTAATTTTGTTTTTATACAGTTATCAAAAATATGAAAAATTCTTAATGAAGTTAAAATTGATTATTAATGGATAGAAGAAGACAAATCAAGTACTTATTTAAAAAAAATATTTTTGCAAAGTATACAAATTTGATCTGTAAAATACTTCATATCGCTAACTCTAAACCTCCACAATAAATTTGTTTTATGTCATTCATATGCATAAATGTTTTACAAAACAACACAAAATCGTTGTTTTCTTATCTGAACATTTCATTGTGTGTGTCTTGTGGAATCGGCACATCAACCAGAACCTCTATTCTCCGTTTTTGGTGCTGATTCTGCTCATCTTCCCATGACTGGTCATCCGATCATTTTGGCCGCATCATGTATTTTTGAAATCTAATACAGTAGAACTTGGATAATTCAAACCCCTAGGGACCGATAAAAAAGTTCGAATTATCCAAAATTCGAATTAAAAAAGTTATTGAAAATAAATGGTTAAGAAATCGAACTTCATATTTTTACAACTTTTAATTAAAAAAAAAATACATTTTATTTAAAGGAAAACAAACATTTCATGAATTGATAATTTCGTACATAAGTAATAAATAATTTATCAAAAAAGTAAAAATAAAATTCTATTGTTTGGAAAAAAGTCATTTTCATGGGCAAGATTTTTTTCTTTATTTTTCAGGTAAGTTAGTATAGTGTTAGGAGGAATTCCAAAGTCCTTGGCAATTTCAGATTTTTTCATTATTACTTTTTCAACTTCTTAAATCACAGCTATTTTCTCTGACCACGTTAACGTTTTATAATTTCTAGGCTTATACATCTTAAATTAACAAAGCACTGTACACCAGAAATTCAAGGCACGAACAATACAACAGATCTAGGTACTGACTGACTTTAAACTGAATAAGAATTGATGGTCGGAGGGATGGTGGGAGGGAATTCTAGGATAAAACGACAGGATGTAACTACAACCCCTGGAAGGGAGGAAGCGCGACCCACAGAACTCCTACAGTCCAAGAACTAGACTATGAGACCGTCACGCTTCTTGTCCCGGAACGCCTACATCCGTATCTTACCCGAGGGGTGAATATTTTTACAAGATTTAAGATCCATCGCCTCTCTGTCCACTTCCCATTGGAGGCACAGACTCGTAAAAAAATCGAATTATCCAAAATTTTATTCGAATTAACCACGATTTTTTTACATTGTTTAAGCCCTAAATTCTAGGGACCGAGAGAAATATTTGAATTAAAGACGATTTTGAATTATCGAAGTTCGAATTATCCATGTTCCACTGTATTATGTTGCTTTCTTTTCAATTTGTGGTTAAGTCTGCTTAAGACCACTATGTCTCAAGAACTCGACCCTCACCAGAGTTCGTAGTAGGATTATTTGCTACATATATTGCCTGAGAATTAATGCCGGCTATGTGGAGGATTCTAAAGAAGACAGTTAGAGGACACAAGAAAATTAAGGCATGTATATGAGAATTAGCTCAACGGAAATGATCTTCAAGAGGATTGAAAATCTATAAAAGCCTCGTTTTCTTCAAGTTGCCCGGTACTAATATTCAAAGTGCGTCTGAACTTCACATTGAACAAGCTCCTCCTCGCCTTGAAGAAACGGAAAACAATCGGAACTGTGGTACACGAAACTATGTTACTCGCGGCTGACTGAAGAATCCAGCAAGCAAGAAGAAAACAGCAAATTTGTGAAAGATAGTCTTTAGAGATATTCTAGAAAAACTGCATCTCACTAAGAAGAAACAATATAAGTCCAATAAAAGTCGATATATTTTTTTTTTTTTTTTTTTTTTTTTTTTTTTTTTTTTTTACGGCGCATCGACATAAATCTTGGCCATTAGCGCCGAAAAAAAAAGATAGATAGATATTAAAAAAAGGTAGATATTATTTCTATTTTTAGATAATATCACAATTTTCAAGAAAATAAATTGTTTATATTGCTATTTCCTGATTTTAATTTTGACTAAAGGAACTAAGGTGTAAATAACATAGGTCTGAAGTTATTTTACACAAGTGTTATATTCATTTTGGATTCTTTTGTGTTAAGTTCAAATTTTAGTTGTATTTCATATTACTATTTTTATTTTCGTGTTAACTGTAAATATTTAAATTGATTTTGTTTTTGGTTAAATTACAGCTAATAGGGTTTGCTCCGGAGTTCTTAAATTAAATAATTAGAAATAAATAAATAAATATTTCCTTTAGTCCAATTGTAACTAAAATGTTCATATCTTAGCTTGGATAAACGCACAAGGTCTGAAATAATACCTTTTTAAAACATTTTTCGAAAAGTCGCTTATATATTATAGGATATCGCCATGGAAATGGTTTCATTTGATTATCCAAATTATATTTCATACTAAAAGTCTGACTTAAATAAACTGCGTTATCATAGCGCGTTTCCGTGCATATCCCTACTGCCATTAGTAAAGGAGTATTATTCGTAGATTTTAATCTTTCATGAAAAATATCCAATAAAATCCCAAAGAGAAGGAAAATATAAGACGCTACAACAGGAAACTTACAGAATCTTAAGTGTAAATGACTCCCCCGCCTTTACAGATATCAGCAGTTACAGATATCAACTTGAAAATTATTTCAAATGAGTACCTGCAAGCATATTAAGTCGAAAACGTAAGTGCTACGATTTTTTGGGTGCAAATTTCGCTCAAAAAAACGTGTTCCGGTGGAAGACTTCTGCTGGTTAACGAATTCGACCTATCAAATTACACCTACGACTTTTGTACCAAATTTCATTAAAATCGGACCATTTTTGAGCGTGTGAGAGAGCGAATAGACAACCTCAAACAAACCCCATATGTTTCCTTCCTATGAGAGTGGAAGGACCCGCGTTATGATTATACCCCGAAACTTATCAAAGCAAAACCTTATAAGCAAAACCCTAATAAACAATGATCGTTTTGAAAAGAAAGTATAAGCTAGAAAGGGTACAAAGAATTATGGCAATAAAGATCATCAAAGGATATCGCACTATCTCCTATGAGGCCGCATGTGTCTTGGCGAATATGTTATCAATAACAATTTTAGCTGATAAATATTCCAAAAAATACAGAATACTGAATGAAAAACACAATATTAATAGGACGAAATTAATAATGACGACGTTGAATATTCTGAACACTTCACTAACTGGACACACCCAGCACTTGTACCTGAAATTAATATGAATACTGAAGACTTAGACTTCACATACACAGTATACACAGACGGGAGTAAGGACGGGGAGGATGTGGGCTGTGCCTTTATAGTCCTTGCAGGCGACAATACAGATAACCTGATAGAATGTAGAAAAATAAAGCTAGGGAAACTTTGTAGTAATAATCAGGCCGAGACAATGGCAGTATTAAAGGCACACTCATACCTTCTCCAGTCCAATATACTTCCAAACACAAACATACAAATTAACACTGACAGTCAAGTACTCATAAACAAACTAACAAACCACAAAAATCATGACTTAATTATAGAAAATATTAGAAATTATTTGAAAATATTAAAAGACAAAGAAATAAATATTTATTTTAATTGGGTCAAAGCACATGCGGGCGTCATAGGCAACGAAATAGCTGACTTTCAGGCTAAAAGTGCATCAAAAAGTCAAGATATTGAGCCATGCTACAACAAAATATCAAAAAATAGTGTGGAGCATTTGTTAAGGGAAGTAAGCATCAAAAAATGGCAGCAGAGGTGGGATCAAACAGATAAAGGATCACATCTAAAACTGTTCATTCCTCACATCAACATTGACAACAAAACAACAGATTTAACGTTTACACTGACACAACTTCTGACTGGCCACGGAAACACTAACTCGTACTTACATAGATTCAAACTGACAGACTCAAGTACTTGTCTCTGCGATCATTACACCGAACAAACCTACACACATAATATACGACTGTAGACAGACAGCACACATACGACGAGAAATGCAAAAACACCTAAAAAATTGGCCAATAAGCCCCAAAGCCCTTTATCAAAACCATATTTTCTATCTAAAACTTTTTGCTAAGAGAATATCTGAGCTGAGAGAGGAAGCAAAGCTATAGAGACAGAAAAGAAAAGCATTGTCTTGTTATTTAAGTGTCTGCATTAAGACACATTGTAGGTAAGTCTTATTGTATCATTGTTTTGTTTCGTATTTTTCTTATCAAATCATTTATTGTTATATTATTGAAAAAAAAAACAAAAAAAAAAAACTAAAAACTGTAACAGTCGCACATAAATGCAAAAAATGCATGGGATGTGCAGAATACACAATAAACTCCCACATCGTAGGGTTACTTCGATGTGGAAATAATAAAAAAAAAAAAGATCGTTTAACACACATTTTTCTCATAATGTGAAAATTGTTAGAAAAATACATTAAAGGAGGCATAAATCATACTAAGTTGAAATAATAATGTCTTAAAATGTTTGCAGACAATATGTTGATTTAGTGAAGGTAATTCTTAAATATTAGTTTTTAACTTTCTTAAATAATGATTAATAGCTTGCATTATTCAAGTACATTTATCCCTATCAACAAATATTATGGAAGTTTAAATCCCCAAGGGATTTATTACTCCAAAAATAGCTAATAAATGTTTGAAAATAAAGTTTGAACGTATGAAGGATTACACAGTAATGATAAATTATTTATTAATTTTTTTTTAAGAGCTTTTGTTTTTCGCACATTTCGAAGGAATTTATCTATAGAAGTAACACTTCAGACACAATTATGAAAACATCGCGTCAAATGCTTATTGATTCTGCCCAATTAACCACAAAAGTTAGCTAAACCAGATATTAATCTATCACTCTATCTCTCTCTCTTTCTCTTATCTCTCTCTCTCTTATATATATATATATATATATATATATATATATATATATATATATATATATATATATATCTGTTTGTAGTAACATGATAGCAGCCATAATGAGTTAGATACAGGAATGGGTTGTGAACACCGTAATCTTGTGGGTGGTAAAGAGATCTAAGTGACTTTCTTGACAGTTATTGCCACCTAGCTTGTGTTCTCTTGAGTATTGTACTTTTGTTATATTAAGTCCAGAAGGAAATTATGGGGCCTCTGTGTGGATTCTCCAATTCTTGAGCATATTAATCATAACCTGGATGGTGTATCTATTATGAATTATCGATAATAAACAGCTATGTACTTGAGGATTTGTCTAGTGTGATTCGTTCTGCAAAAAAAATCTAGTTTTTGCTTCTACCACCCACATATGTTCAAATTCAACTCAATTTTCCCAAAACATTATGTTTGTTTCTTAGACCCCTTGACCTCTGGGATCCTCATATAAGCCGACATCAAGCCCATTGGCGCCCGGCTATCCAATAGCTATCCTTCTTAAACGTCCGTGATGCAGCAGAGAATTTTCTCAACTGTCCCTGAAATGATAAAATCCCTGCTAAAGGGGGGGGGGGACTTGAATCCCCATCTCCCACATGAGAATCCAAAGCGTTAGCCACTAGAACACGGATATACCCTGATTCGCCTTTATTGCACATAGTTTTGCACAATGTCCAAATTCTTCCAATATTTGCATATAATTCCAACAAGCCCAAAAGCAGGATTTTCCTACTGAATTCGAGGGAAATAGGATTGTTGGCATATTTGAGAGCTATTCCCCTAAAATCTTGATTTCTCATTAAAACACCACTTGTTCCACGCCCACTATAGTCTAGAGAAAATCACCATTCAAGAAATCGTTTTGTAGAAGGTACTCTGGAACAATCGAGTTCAAGAGAACTCTCATTGAATGAGAAAAGACTTGAACACCGACATCTTCTTTTGAGACTGATCGAAATCCACGGCGTGTCAACAATTAGGCTATTAACGCCGGATATCTACACGTTGCCACCCTTTTATAATGCCAACAGCACGTGGTCGGTCACCCATTCAGGTTCTGTCCACGCCCGGCGTTGCTTAACTTCGGTGATTACGGGAACTGGTGCATTCAACGTGGCTATGGCCGTTGGCTCTACGTATGTTAAAAACAAATTAAGTATTATTTTTACACATACCCATGTGTTATTAGCGGATTTACTTCCTCTCTGGATAAGCTGGAAACCCATTTATTCGGTCAACCCGATAACGCTGACGGGAGTGTCAATGAGAAACGTCCACGCATAAGAAGCCACAAATAATGAAAATATCGGTGCTTCAAATTTTGGGTTTGTTTAATTATATATATATCTGGTGTTTCTCTGTATGTTTGTTATTATACAAATCCACACCGTTTGACTGATTTTGACCAAACTTGGCACCGAAGTCTTGATCCGGGGAGTGCACTAGGCTAGGGACAAACTTGTCTATCAGCTGTCTGTCTGTATGTTTGTTCCTTATACTATTTCACAGCGTTAGATCGATTTTGATCTCCAAACGTGGCACACAGCCGTGAATCAGCTGCATCTAGATTGAATCTGTTCATGCAGTTTTTAAGTAGGTGTTTCGCAGTTAAAGGAACGTTGCGAGTGTCGCTCCTTGGCTTGTCTTGTATAGTAAATATATATGAGTGAGTGAGTCGTGTATGTTTGATTTTCAGTCTTGTTAGTACCAGAATCTAAAAATAAAATAATTAAATTTAGTCTATGTTGTTGTATATATTGATTAGGTCTATAACACATTTTTGAGAATGCAAAAGAAGTAATTATAGTTGGCCACTGGTCATGATTGGATGCAACTGTTGCATGGATATTAGAAGGGTTGGTGAAATGCGACAGCTGACGGGTTGGGATCCCCAAGTTTTCCGGAAGCCTGTCCCAGTTTACTAATTCCGTCGGGTGGATTCCTGTGAGACCGCAGCGGGAATCAGTCACGTCAGGTCTTAGCCAGCTCCAGATTGCTACAGCTTCCATCTCAAACTATCTTATACAATTAACGGAACCCAACTCCTCTCCTCAACCGCAGCCTGGGGGGTAGGACACAGGCGCGGATGTAAAATTCCCAACGTCGCGAAGGGCTTTTTGTTTCGAATATACATTACTGTTTGATGATTTTGTGAACATTTCAGTGTGGACCATTTCAGAATACACATGTTAATAATCTGAAAACACGTTAGGTAATGAACGTGAGTAATGGTGCTTGTTTACATCAGATAACGACCCATCAACCTATCCCTGTGGTCGTTGAAACGTTTAATTTTAGCACTGTAAGTGTAGCTGTAAAAAAATTGAAATGATAAAATAATTTATAAAAAGACCGTCACGCAGGAGCTGCATAACTAAGCACTTTACTCAGTCTCAAGTACATTCCTGAATAATTTGCTTAAAATAACCTATATTGATAATTTTTTTTTTTTTTTTTTTTTTTTTTTTTTTTTTTTTTTTTTTACGGCGCATCGACAAATCTAGGCCTCCAAGTTGCAGCCAGGAATTTCCTGTCGCCGGTGGGGATCGAACCCACCGCCTCCCGCTTATGAATCCAGCGCGCTAGCCACTAGACCACGGGAGACCCCTATATTGATAATTAAAATAAAATCATTAATAGTTCTGGTCTTCTGTATTTGTTATGAGCAGCTGTTTCAATTATTAATTTTGTAATTATTATTTCCTTCCAGCGTTTTGTGTATGCGTGGTACTACACTACGTAATAAATACACAAAGCTTCACATTTTCATCTAATGATCTTGATGAATAATAAAAGAAACGGGAGCCTAAGTTTGGCTGGAGAATTCAATTCAAACATAGTACAAAGTAACCCCGCCCCCTTCCGATAGTTCTATTTAGTTCATTTTCACAACACTTCTTTCTTATTAGATAGCCAGGACTTATAAAGAGTTTCGTAACAATACAACGGAAATTACGACCAGTATGAGTAAAATAGTAACTTGGGTCCGGAGTAAACCCCCCCCCCCCTCCTAATGAACCAATTTAGTTTATTTTTACAACACATTTTTCTCTTCGGTTGGCCACAGTGAATACCGAGTTTCGTTGAAATATAATAAAAATTACGACTGGTATTGGAAAATAACTACTTTGGCTCCGGAATAAACCCCCCCTCCCGATGGACAGATTTTGTTGGTTAACGAACTCGTTCAATCGTTTGATGGGGGAATACTATATACTAAGTTTCGTGGCGAAAAAATAAAAACTCTGGCCTGTATCGTGTTAACGGACACATATATAACTATATATACCTAAATATATATAAATTTTAACTGGGGTCATAAACATATTTTATTAATAGACATGAAAAGTTTTCGGATCTTCATACATTTTTCGTAAATATCTCGATAACGGTTGGAAAATCGTGGTAAGTGGAAGGCAACCATTCGAATGCTTACTAAATTCTCTACAAGAAAGGTTCTGAAGCATTGTTCGATGGGACAACGTCAATCAGAGATATAAGCGCTTAAAACTTAAAAAGTGTTTGTTTTGAAAGGGTTTTTCTATTTGTTTATCTCACTTTTTAATTGGTTGTTTTTTTTGTGTTAAATTGCATTTATCAATAAAATTAGTATTGTAGTAAAATAAGCTAAGAATCGGTAAAAGGTATAGGTAATACGTTTGGAATAGCTGTGGAAATCAAGATGGCTGTGGTTAACCATGATGGCGTATACATAGGTTTGTTTTGAATTTTCCTATCTATATAACCTTCCTCCTGCTACAACTGAAGTTATCATTATTTCTTATTTTATAGAAAGATTTAACCCACGAGAGAATGAACTTTTATTTGCCATGAAGCACATATTTACAGTTGATTATTACAGTGAAACGAATTTTCTAGTAAAACAAGGAACTTAAAATGACAACGAATTTTCGGTTGTTTGGAATAGAGCCTGCTGAGCAGTATTCGTAGAGTGAGTACGTTTTTAGTACATAATTGTATTGACTTATTCAGCCGTCCTCAAGAATGAGCATTAAGAATTATCCGCTTCTGTGTAAGTTGGCTACTGTCAGTTTCCTGTTATTTGTGATGCCTAATCTACTCCACTTCTTCGAGATATACGGAACCGCGCTAAGATGACGCAGTTCCTGCGAGTCAGACTTTATTGTTTATTCGCCAAGAGAATATATAATTTCCATCTTATTCGATTAGATGAGTTCGATAACCAGTAAAATCAGTCCTTCTCAGGGGGGGGGGGGGGGCACTCCGGTCAAAAATAACTTTTTTGCGTCTAAAGGTCGAAATGTTTGTTATAATACAGTAAAACTCGGCTTACGCCGAGAAAGATGTTTGGTGAAAATAAAGTACATGTATCGGTTTATTCCGGAAACAAATTATTAATTTTCTCGTTCTGGGTAATACTATGTACTATGTTACATTTTGTGAAACCACTTAGGGAGCAAGCCGACCTTGTATGATTTTTCATATAAGAAGTACAAATTATATAAAGATGATTCGAACTAATAGTACAAAATACAATTTTTATAACATCTAAATTACTTTTAGAAACAAAATTGGTAATGCACATTTAAAATTTGGTATTCCAAAAGAAGCTTTATTCCAAAATAATGAGATTGCTTACGATTCAAATATTTCTAACTTTAATATATATATCAATGTAACGTCAAAAAATGCATTTCATCGGAATGAACTAAAACATATTTTTTTATAATCACTTAAATGCTTTGTTACCGATGTGTTTAGTATATTGGTAAGTGCGTACCTTTGCTATATTATTTGTTATTAGACGTTCATTGTTTAACAGTGTAGTACATGATTAAGTAACTACCAGTTACAAAGCTCAGAGTTCAGTTTCCATCAGTTAGCAGTTCAGCAGTTAATTTAAAAAAAAAAAAAAGTATTGTTAACTTTTGTTGTAGGTGGTGATATTGTAAGAATTGTAATTAGTACATGACAAGCGGTCGGTCTAGAATTTGTTGTTGGCGGCATTCTAGTATTTGTTGTTCAGTGTTACATGTTTTATATTTATATATATATATATATATATATATATATTTTGTTTTAGCAATGGAAGACTAAAGATCCAATTCTATGTCTTGTGAGTTGTAATTTAATATGCAGGTAATTCGTAGATTAATCTTGTTCTGAGCCGTGATTCCTATATTATCAGTCGTCAAGTATGTCCAGTAATTTTGCCATTTGGTTAAGATTTCATTTTAGTGAATAATGTTAAATGGTTGTATTGTTAAGTCTTCTCTAGCTAATTAAACTTGCTCAGTGGAACTCGTGCTTAGCAACTAGTCTGGAAGCCAATATATTGTTGTATACCTATAAGCTGTGCATTCTTGCTTCATTTGAATTGCTTTGAATGTAGATGTTGTGTAATAATTCTTTGAACAAAGAGAGTCTGTAAAGATGATAATATTCGTATGTTGTGATAAAATAGTGCAAGAAATAATGCATGCACAAACTGAATTATACTCAGCCATAACCTAAAACCACAGTTAATAACAACGGTAGAAGGAAACTAAAATGGCGATTCTCATCATGTCCAATTACTTCTAACGTGCTTAGTAGCCAACTTGTCTAGAGTTTCCTGGAATAGCCCAAAATATTCCACCAAATTGACTTAGTCTGAGCTAACCTAAAGACAAACACAGTTTAAAGAGGACACGTGGCTTTCTAACTTGAAGTTCTGCTTGCGTAAGCCTTTATGATGAACTTGATCCGTCCGATGTTTGTTTAAACATTGATGTATATACAAAAATCGGATAAAATAATTAAAAATGCAATTCGTTTAAATCCGCAGTAAAAAATAATAGAGGACATTTTGGTGAAAAATGTATAATAAACTAGCTGTTACCCAGTGTGCCATGCTACACCTACTTGCTACACCTATCTGTGACTCTCCCCGTATCAAGATCTACTTGTATACCCAGTTACGCCAAACCGGTCAAACGGTGTGAATTTGTATATATCTGTCTAGTAGTTCATAATGCAACAGGCAGAGACCAGCACCTCAGCACTTCATATTACAGCCGACAGAGGCCAGCAGAAGCTTGCAAGTAAGATAGCTCTTATCAAAGAAAGGCCAGCGCTCCTTAGTTAGACTGATATAAAATTTAAATAAACTTCATTACATCATTATATAATGATGTAAAGTTATCAATGAGTTCAAGTTATTCTAATTATGAAGAACATCAACAAATAAATTTGAGACATTATTCAAAATAGCCGTCAGAATCTGAATGGTTCAGTGTAGCCAATTTTTCTTGAACAAAACTTTTGACCATATTTTGTAATTTGACTATTTTGACCTAGCCTAGGAGATTTCCTGTATCAGGACCTACCTGTGTGCCAAGTTTGGTCAAAATCTGTCACACTGTGTAGATTTGTATAAGGAACAAACAGACTTAAGGACAATCATACAAACAGACAGACACGTGATTTTTATATATATAGATGAAACCAATTTTTTGCAATCTTGTTAGTATAGCATGGAATTACTCCTACATACTCTTGCTAGAAGTGTCTTGAAAGAGGATTTTTTGCGAAAGATTCTCTACAAAGAACAATAATCTTTTACCAACCGAAAACGAGAGAATTGTTTATATTAAGGTATTTCTCGTAGGAAATTTTCCTTACATGTTATACATCATTAAACAGACAAGAGTGAAGAATGCTGTTCTAACAAATACACCGTCGACGCTATACAGAAACACTGTTCCCTCGTGGGAGTTTCGCACGCCTAACCCATTAGAAGGTTGGGTTTAAGGTGTTAAGGTCTACTGGAGTTGAGGGGTCTGAGTACTTATCTCTTGAACTTTACCTTAGGACATCTACCTCTTGGAACCTAAATCCACACCTGAAATATGGCAGGAAAGACTTACCAGCAAAACTTTAGTCCCGGTGAAGGCTAATTCCTAACTTCCTACAGGACTGAAAAGTAGTTCGGTCAGCCGCATAAAAGGAAAGTACTTCTCGTAGAAGCTCCGTGAAATGTGAACATCGGAAAGGGAACCAGTACAATATATAAGAAATCCCTCTTCTTTTTTCTCGAGGGAGACGTGATCGTAAATATGGCGATAATCTGTAAAAAACCCTAACAGAGTCCGACTAATAGGAACTGCGATATCTTAGCGCACTTCCGTTCTTATTCTTCATTTAGGAAGCTTACATCAGAAACAGTAAATTTTTTGTCATGATCACTCGTAAAATATGTAAACACACGTAATATGAAATCTCAAATAGAAGCAAAATTGTAGACGCCACAACAAGAAACTGACAGTATCCTAAAGGGAAATTACTCCCTCCACCCTTCTCAAGTTCACTCTAGGGAAACAGTATTACAACTATGTTTCTTATTTGGTTACCTTGTTTTCCTAAAATATTCATTACCTAAGACAATTAAACGAAGCTTATGAAGTTTTAAGCTATTATTTCACCGACTAGCATTATCAAATCGAAATCCACTAAGCAACTAATTTTGTAGAAAATTTAGTAAGCGTTCGAATAGTTTCTTTCCACTTACCACGATTTCCTATCCTTTTGGAGACATCTAAAATAATATAACAAAATTCTAAAACTGCTCACACCTGTTAAAATTCTTTTGTCTAATACTTCCGTTATCCTAAAAGATAACAAAAGTTAAATATCTTAGTCTTCATGTGGAATAGTAATCAACTGAATCCATCTTATCTGACCACCGATACCAAAAACTAGTTCTATCTACTTTTCCCGAAAATATTTAGAATATTTTTGTCTATATTTAATTTATCAATCATTAAGAAAAAAAAAAGAAATAGAAAACTTTTAACCATTATGGAAAGATTAATAATTTGGTTTTATAGTAAGCACCAACTCCCAATGGTCCGATTTTCAATTTTGTCTACTGTAGACGAGCTGTTTAAAATCTACTGCATTAGGATCGATTCCCCCCCCCAAAAAAAAAATACATTGAAAATTTACTCTAAAGTCAAGACGTGGACCTGCCTACAGAAGGTTCTCTGAGTTAAGGCTGGGATTTTTATTTTAAGTGCTCCTGAAGGGGCCTCCAAGAAACGTGAAACATTTAGGGAAAATAAAAGGATTATTGAAGAATGGTGTATCTTCTGCATATGTGTCAAATACCACTCACTCACTCACTGACCAGCCCAAACCACTAGACAGAAAAATTTGAAATTTTGCATGGACACTCCCTTTAGGATGTAAACACTGGCTAAGAAAGTTTTTTTTGATATTCAAATTTTGAAGTATTTTAGAGGGGTTTGAATTTTTATGTGGTTATTAAGAGAGCATTCACGCCTAGGCAGCCTGCGTTACAGGTCATCTGTTACCGTACTGTATCTATTTCATAATTTTATTTCTATTTGCGGTTCATTTCAACAATGATGGCAGACCTTGAATTAATATCTCTGATTTTATCCCTCACAGAGTTTACGCTATACCCGGTGATGGTCCATCCGAGGTAATAATATCCGGAACCCTTGCACAGCCTCCTCACCCATCGGCATTCCTAGTCAGAACACTTCTTGATAATGCTCGGAAATATAGTAGGTGTTTCCAAATGACATCTTGGAATCATTAAGTTTTTAATTTGAACGTCCATTTATCATTGATTTTACTGTTAAACTCCTGTTTCTGGTAACCTGTAGATAACTGTTTATCTCAATGTTATATGTTGACCCTGTTCCGTAGCGCGCCAGTGTTCAGAAACATTATACTTTGATTACTTATCAATTGATGAATAACGTATAGTATGACGGGAACCGTGCTTTAATAAACTGCACACAATTATATAGTAGCGTTAATTTTCATTATACATTATTTAACGCAATAAAATATCTACTTGTCTGCCTTGGCGAAGCACGGGTTGTTAATAAATGGCGACTTTCTGCCACGTATAATACAATTTAAAGAAAGTAATACAAACTGATGTGATTTCTTTCTCCCTTTATAAGAGATAACATATAAAACAAAGAGATGCAAGGCCATGATGTGAAAGAGATAGGAGGACTCGCGATAGAAATGTTGTGAGGAGACTTCTGAATAACACATGTGACGAAGGGAAATAAAGTGTACCTCTGTGTCCCATCCAGCTAATCTGTATTCTCTGTGGGAGTCCCATGAAGGCTTTTTTTGTCCCTTTAAAATTGTTTTTTCATCAATCTCATTACGCCTAATGCCCTATTTGCTGTCGCTACGAGTGCACGTTTACCCTTTGGCTTATTGAAACAAACTTGGGCATTACATTCCCAGATAAGTTTTTTTTATTTATTTGTGTTTTAGAGTACGGTAATGTGCGTTTTGCTCTTTTAACATTTTAGAATCCATAAACAATAAAGATGTATAATAATTAATTTATATATATATATATATATATATATATATATATATATATATATATATATATATATACATATACACAGGGTGTAAAGTAAGTGTTGACGAATACTTAGGAGTGTGATAGTAAATACCAAATGGAACAAAATTGGTCCTTGGGGCTGGGGGTCAATTCCCAATAGGGAGGGTGGAAATTTAAATTTTGTGTTTTTTTTTTTAGGTTGACCACGTTTTTCGTTGAATAGAACGCAATAAATAAATAACTGTTTAAGATAACTAATTTCCAATTGCATCGTCGTAAACTAGACAAAATTTACTCGAAGAACAAGTAGACCTAGCTACTAAGAATTATAAAGCCAGTGAAAGGGGGCTAAAACTCATTTTAAATTTACAACCTTCTTTTTTGTAGTTAAATTTTGTGTTACTTCCATTTATTTTTTGTCAATTTCTATTAAACTGCAGATTCCCCACTTTTAGGAAAATTTATTATATTTCATAAGCTTTAAGAATATAATAATTAAGAGGGATCTTATTATTTGGTATAGGTATACTGAAAGGAACTATTTATTAATAAAATACACTTTTTATGAGCACAAAAATGAAAATAAATTTTAAGTAAACAAAATATTTTCTTTATAAACTATTTAATAATAAAATAAATTCTTTTATACAATAATAATAAAATAAATTCTTTTATACAATAATAATAAAATAAATTCTTTTATACAATAGTAATAAAATAAATTGTTTGTATTCGATATGAATATGTTCTCCACCCTGGGTAAGACATTCTTTCGCCCGTTCAAGCACAGAATCGACTGCTGCAAGCATCTCAGCTTCATTAATGCTATACTGCCTTTTAGTCCCTTTTGCTGCTTTTATAATTGACAAAATCTACTTGTTCTTCAATTAAATTTTGTCTAGTATACGATGCGCCAATGGGAATTACATATCTTAAACATTTATTTAGTTATAGCTTCCTATTCAATGAAAACCGTTGTTAACCTGGAAAAAAAAACACAAAATTTAATTTCCCTAAAGGCTATCATTGATTATATGCCTTTAAAAAAATACGCTTAGAAAGGCTTCTTCACGCTAAATCACATTTATTGGTTTTGACTTAGAAATAAAAAAAAGTTAGATTCAAATTCATTTTTTTCTAAAACAAGGTACCATTTTAAGACTTATTAAATAATGCAACTTTTGAGGCGGAAGAAACCTTAAGGTCTATAAATAGCTGATTATGAAAAGTTTGAATAATTTAAGAAAATACTAATATCAAAAGTTCACATCCATATGACTTTTGGTACAGCTCTTAATTTACATGGTAATATTTCGATAACTGGTGTTTCTTATTGACAATTTAATGTAGATCCTAAAAATTTGGCCGTTTTTTTGCGAAAATACCGCACAGTTTGTTATAAAATGAACCAATAGTTTTGAAAATAGACAAAAGATTGAGTAGCTCAGCTACATGTTCAGATAGAACACTCATTTCTGCGTCACTGGACTACAAATGAGGTGCAGAATAAACCCCTAAAGTTATGACATCTCAATGCGGGACAACCTGTATATAAATTAATGATAATAATAGTAATAATATGGACAACTGCTTAATATTCCGTCACAAATTCGAAATAGTAAATAGTCCTGTGTTTAATGCAATAAGATCAATAGTAAATAATAACAAATGGAATACATGAAAGAAATATATATAAACCAGATAAATTAGAAATGAAGATATTATAATTCATTAATTAATTAAACCATATATGTATAGCAGTAAAAAATATATATATTAAGTGTTAAAAAGCCATTCACTTCCAATTATTCAAATAATACTTTTCTCTAATTCGAAGTATTTACAATTCCAATTAGTTGTTAGTATGGAAAATGTATGGGATTTTAATGTTAATATCAAGCTTATATACATTCTCAAGGGCCTTATGAAGATTTCATATCGATAATATTTACAAGTCCATTAGGTAAAACATTGCCATATATAGGTAATTATTAGGTAATGTAGGCAATGCATATTAATGTTATAAAAGCAGAAATTATTAGTTAAAATTAGTATTTTCCAGATAATGTTCAACATGCTAAGTTGAACTTACGAAGTCGAATGAGAATGTCGAGTTTTCTGTAAATTCTATAAATTCTTCATCCGATCCATTGAATCCCTGTGAAAATTTGAGATTTTATTATAAATTTTAAAAAAAAATAAATAAAAATAAAAAAAAAATAAAAAAAAACAATAACAAAAGTATAAACACAAATAGCAATAAAAAGTAATTCACTTAATGACAAAATTGATAAAGATGTCATCTTCTCTACATATTCCAGTTATTAAAAACACTCCGCATAAAAGCCACATTTATTCACTTTTATGAAATCTCTCTCCACACCCATCTCATCTTCGATTACCCTGCTCTACAAGGGTTGTCAAAACTTACACCCCAACTGCTCCTTTCTTCAAACTTACCACCAGATTCAGAGAAGCCTTGATGAAGGCTTAACTTTCAAGCCGAAATGTCGGCCAACATAAAACACCTTTTGTTATTAAAAAAAAAAATCAGTCCCGTAACTGAGGCCTTGAGGGGCAGATACTGTAGAGATATTTAATTCATGGTCATACGGCGCACTAGAGAGATAGGGTTGTCAGTACTATGCTCCGGCCGCCTGATTTTCCCCTTGCTGCTTCGACTGCTAGAGTTATTAGCACCAAGGTACCCATTAATAAATTAATTAAAGGCTGGGTTGGCCTAGGGACGGTCAGGGAGGCCGAATTCAACCCATGAACGAAGACAGTAGAAGAAAAAATCTTAAGTGCTTGCTCGGGATTTGAACTCCAGCATATGAGTCCAATAGTTAACCTCGCCCCCTTCTCTTATAAAAACTTTAGTTTCATTAAGATACCACACGACCTAACTCTGGCCATATCTACCCTCGCATTCTCAGTGGACAAAAATGTCTTCTCAACTAATAACTAGTTTATTTTACGTGAAGGCCTTGTTTGACGATTATGCTAAATTAAAATATACTGCAAAAAGGTGAATAGGAATTTTGCTAAGATTGCGGTATTTACTTTGCCTAGGATTTTTATATTATTTTTATTATAAACTGCATAAACGTTTATTACAAATTATTAAGTGTTTTCGCATTGTACTTTCTATTTTATTTTATTCGTACAATATTAAAAATGATTTCATTAAAATTAACAGGGAAATAATCATTTATAAATATTTATAAATATCTAATATAAATATAAATGTTTTCCTTGTTTCAAATGGGACATTCTTATTACAATTATCCTTGTGTGAGTAAACTGGCTGTAATGTCGGGGAAAATTCTTGCTTCTGACCTCCGAACTGACTTTAAGAATTACCTCGAGTGGCAAATTAACACTCTGCAAAGAGCGATTTCTTTCCTTAAGATGTTAAGTTTAGAAGTTTTATTTTCAATTTTTTCCTCAAAATGTTTCCTATCCCTTTCAACATATGAATTATTCTACTCACTTAAGAAATGTATCATCACATTATTATTGAATGATGAAGAAGCTGAGAGAAGTACTTGCTAGTTTATGATTAATTATATAGCCTTAATCAACCTGAGTGCAAATACTTGTGGAGTACTCCAAGGGGCAGTGTTCAGCCCCACGCCTTACTACTCCGCAATATTGGATATTCTAGACCTTTGAATACAGACTTTAATTACTAGAAGGATCCATCAGAGTTGCAATAGTTGGCTGCAAATTTGTATTGATTGTTGCCAAATGTATGTATATATATTTATTTTTCATACCAAATTGAATTAAATTGGAGAAGGCGACATGAGGATGCAGTGATCTAATTTTCAAATGTTAAACTTTAGGGAAATTAATTTTTCAGTCCCGTATTCGAATCCAGTTCTTCTGCGCACTGTTCACATGCCGAAAATAATTGGATACCAGACTTCATATTGGACCATGGCGTGTAAAATTATCAAAAGATTTTCCATTTTTTTCCCCGAATTACCAATACGCTCATAGTTTTATTTAATCATTCTTGGCAACGACTAGACTATGTTGCATTTGATTTTTAAAACGTACTAAAATAAATAGGAGGCATCAACTAGAACTGGAAACAATCAAGATATATATATATATATACAGGAAGTGAAAGGAGTGTTTTTATGACCTATTGGCTACAAAAAACAAGTATATATATATATATATATATATATATATATTGTTCTTGGGAAAATTCCCATTATTATTATAATTATAATTGTAATAAAATATAATTATAAATAATCGCTACGTTATTTATTCACTTATTACAAAAAAGGAAATATAAAATACCTTACATATGCATTGATCCTAGATTATTTATTAATTCAATGAAAATTGCCTTATATTTATAAATGTACTGTAAAATAATATAATTTTAATATTGCTTGATCGTCTATTATTTTTGGGAGAGTAAAAATTTTGGGAGGAAAGCTGCTCTGTGTGAGTTGTAAATGGAAAAAATTATATAGAAATGCAATAATTCGTTATTTATGTTTGTGTGTATATATATACAATTTAACGAAAGTAATGTTTCTCCTTTCTTATAATTCTTTTTTTTTTCGCCTTAATTTTTCTCTTGTTTTTATTTATTTATTTTTCATTACTTTATTATTATTGTTTTAGTTCTTCATTATTTATATTTCGTTTCTTAATGTAGGGTTATTTTAGTTTATTTAATTATTTGTTTGAATTTTGTTTAAACCTGATGTTTCCTAGCAGATCTTTCAATTTTCAAATCGCCTTTCTTGCGGGCAATCGATACAATGTAGAAGAATCAGTAGTGTTGCCGAGGATTTTTTTTTTTAACATAATGGATCGCAGTTGATATAAATTACATATTTAGATATTGTATTTTATAACAAATATCTGATATTTATTGCTAGAATAAATTTCAACGAGCCACGCATATAATAGAGAGAAGTCTGACCGTTCCTGTCGATCAGTATTAGGCGTAATGGAAACTTTTTGCTTTTCAAAGCAATGCGTCCATCGAGACCGATAACGAATGAAAGTGGATATGACGCGTCCTTCAGTCTGTTTATCTCAAATGTGGATTTTCTCCGTGAAATGACTAATAAACGCACAAACGAGGATTTGAACGTTACAACATAATTATTTATGTCCATTAACTGGACAGAGTATAAATCTGACAGGTGGTACTCTGATCTAGTATCGATAAGAAATGTTGACATATTTAAATTAATTAATGTCGAAATAGTTTTGACAACGTCTGCTAAGGAAAGGAAAAACACACACTTTAACACATTGGTAAAACCTCATAGTCCAATAGATGCACAGAAATTAAACAAATTATTACAAATTACGGGATATATATGTCCCGTAACATAAACTAAACAACGAAATCGGCATAGGGGACAACAGTGTCCCGTACCCAGCCCATAAAAAAACTTAAAATGTGTATACTCTTTCTGCAGTGTATGTAGGGAATCCGGGTGCCTAAATTGTTTTAATGCGGACCATGAAGCCCAATCCAATAATTAAGTCAGTTTTTTTTTAAAAAAAATATATATATTTCAATTATTATTTTTGCATTGTTACGCCTTGTTAAAAGTTGAAATTTGTTCAAACATTTTTTTTTTTTAATATTTAATTTGATTCTTACGATTTCTGTATATAATATTTGTTAAATTTGAGAGTACAACGAAGGTACGTATTTTGCATGATCAATTACTCATTTGTTTGTAATCTAATCCCACTCCTGCTTCAAATTAGTTATCATATAACCTTCAGTAACAAAAATATTAAGCAATAACCTCCAGAATTTTTTTTTTACTCCGTGAGATAAATATATATGTATAGATGCTTACGGGACACATATGTCCCTTGCCGTTCAGTAGTTGGAATCCCAATGGGACACGTGTTTCCCACACCGTCCCTACGACTAACCACTGAAATTTCGAGCCAACGTGTTAAATCCGTTGTAAATAAAATATGTAAAAATACTTAAATTTTAAGCATGCCTCTATAATGTCTCTAGTTTTCTGTGGCAATTTTCTATCAAAATGTCGGCTGACATCTTTGTGTAAATTAAAACGAAATAAAACGGGGAGTGTCCAATTAAGAAATTCTTCCGAATCATCAATACAATTCAGTAGACCCGAGAGCCCTCCAATATTCTCAATTTCAACTAAAATATCTTCAAGCTTCGAAATTAATTTTTGAAATGAATTGAGAATAAATGAAAATAATAAAAATTATTTTACGGATTGAAGCGAATATGTAACCCTCTGATTTAAATAGTTTATGATAACAAAATAATAATTAAAAGTTAATTTCTTTAGAGAAATCGAATTAAATATGGCGATATAGTCATTTAATGAATGAAGGGGTAATTTTATTCGAAATTGAATGAACATGTGACAAAATCAGCATAAACGATCTTTTAAGACCAATTACACAAGAGGGTTTGGGCAAATTAAAATTATTGTAAGGAAGATATTATACCATTTCAGATAATAAGTGGGACCGTATAAACGTGACAGATAAATAGAAAAATATGCCCACAGATTGAAAATACACTAAGATTCATAAGTTTGAGTTTCACGTCTTCATACGAATTGTAAAAATCCGGCTCGCATGAACATTTAGTAAAGGAATAGAAATTATTGGTAGGCTTTCATCATTCGTGAAAAATATAAAATCAAATCTCAAAAAGAAGGAAGATTTCAGGTGCCACAACAGGAAAGTGAAGGTATCGTAAACGGAAATCACCCCATCGAATCGTAAGCGGGTATCTCATATCATCACCCCATAGAAAATTACATCAGAACCTTTCCTGTAGAGAATTCAGTAAGTTTTCGAATGGTTACCTTCCACTAACTACGATGTCTCAACCGTTCCCGAAATAATTAAGAAAATCGTTAAGAATGATTCAAAACTTTTCATGTCTATTAATCTTTTTTTTTTATAATACTTCCTTAACTCGAAAAGCTAGAAACTAGAATTTAAATATCATAGACTAGATGAAAGTCAAACGTCTGAAAAAGATTTCAACTGAATCATTCATTTCTGAATATCCAGACTTAAAAGTAGTTTTGTCTTAAATAGTTAGCGCTTAAGATATCCCTTTGAAAATGGTTTTATTCGTTTTCCTAAGTTCAAAAATCTATAAAACGAGTACCCGCAAACACATGAATTAGAAAACTTAAGTGTTACGATTTTGTTCGCTCAAATTTCACAACAAAACCCATGTTTCACTCCCCCCCCCCCGGTTCTGCTGGTTTACGAACTTGAATATTAGAAAAAGTATTTTTGTACCAAATTGTATCAAAATCGGACCAATTTTTACCGGTGAATGGAGGAACCGGGGTTTCCTCCATATGGTTCAAGGGATGTTACGTGTGTGACATTCTGATATCACACGGATTTGACATTCTGAAAGCTAAGTATAGAAATAAATAATTATTTGTTGTATTCCGTCAAAATCGTCAAACATTCCTCGAACAACATCTGGAAGAAAAATGACTGACAGTAGTTAACTCACACAGAAGGCTCTAAAAGACAATAAATAAATATATACTACAATAATGCTGCTTATTTAACGTGTTTTACGGAGATATAATTTTACTGTTGGATGTTAATAAAAAACTTTAATAAAAACTGAGGAAAACTATCACGAAGGAACGAAATAAATAATTTCGAAGATTTAAGCACCGATTTCTCCGAAAGCAATCGTCAATGATATATATATATATATATATATATATATATATATATATATATATATATATATATATATATATATATATATTTCATTGACAATTTAATTCAGAGAGTAGAAAAAAATTAAATTTAATTTAATTAATTAAATTTAATCAATTACATGCTACGTTCATGAAGAAAATACAATGAACTCCCTTCCTTAAGGGTTACTTAGGGAAGGAAATAAATAAATTATATATATATATATATATATATATATATATATTAGGCCAATCAGTATTATCCCAATTGGAGGTAAAATATAAGAAAAAAATTTATATGAAAGGTTGAGTCATTTTTTGCATTCTAACAATAAAATGCACAAAAACCAATTTGGCTTTACTCCTCAAAATAGTGCACCAGATGCACATTATTAGCAAAGCTCTAAAAAATAAAGAAGACGTACTACTTGTTCCATTGGACATACAGCGAGCCTTTGATAATGCGTGGTGGCCATCAATTCTATACTCGCTCATCACACACAATTGCCCAAAAAATATTTATAATTTAGTAGACAACTACCTTCGGGATAGAGAAACAATACTCACCACTAACAACTACAAGGGGGTAAAACACAAACACTAGGTACACCACAGGGATCAGCATGTTCTCCTTTACTTAGGAATTTAATTATTAACGAGTTACTAAAAAAGGAAAAACCAAAAAACGTTGAAATAATAGCATTTGCAGATGACATTATAATTATAATAAGTTCAAAGTACATAGAACACATACAAACATCAATAAACACAGTAATACAGACAGTCGAACAATGGTCAGAACGCAACAAACTAAAATTTAACACAAAGAAATCCTCATATATAACATTTACTAGAAAACGAAGACAGCCAGATTTAGATATTTTTATTGCAGGAGAAAAATTACAGAGTACACAAACTCTAAGATATTTAGGCATAACATTTGACAACAAACTGACATGGACTAAACACATAGACTTATTACAAGCTAAACTGATAAAATTAATAAATTTATTATCAATAGCAGCACGAAACACATGGGGGCTACAGACAGACGCACTTCAAACTTTGTACAAAGGAGCAATATTACCTTCACTGACATACGGCATAAATGTCTGGAAAAGTGGGCTGGACAAAAAATACAATCAGATAAAACTGAAACGAGTACTAAGATTGATGGCGATTAGAATTATCAAAGGCTATCGAACTATCTCCTACGAAGCAGCCTGTGTTCTAGCGAAAATCACACCAATTTCACTACTTTCAGAACAACACACAACTCAATATAGATTAACAAAATTACAACTAGATACAATTACACTAAATACAGAAGATATAGAACACCCCATACACTACTCAAACTGGACACATCCCTCGTTATTCCCAAATATTAAGGGCTACACGAAAGACCCGACTCACTACGAAATATACACAGACGGTAGTAAACAAGATAACTCAGTAGGATGTAGTGTAGTAGTATATAAACAACACATACTCATAGACAAACTAAAATATAGGCTAGGAAAGGACTGTACGAACAATCAAGCAGAACAATTAGGAATACTAAAGGACTAGACTTTATCAACACACAAGTAGAGACAAATTAGACAGTTCAAATATCCACAGACAGTAAATCTTCACTATACAAATTGACCAATAGAAAAATACACGAACCAATAATTGAACATATAAGACACACACTACTTCAGACACAAATGAAACACATAACTACACACTTTAAATGGGTCAAAGCACACGACGGACTTGAAGGAAACGAGATAGCCGACAGACTCGCTAAATCATCGTCTAAAGACAATAATATACCAATAACATGCAACAAAATATCTAAGACACACATGAAACACATTCTATCACGTAAAACTATAGAGCGCTGGCAAACATAATGGGGAATCTCTACAAATGGACGTACACTCTTTTCATTTATACCTGACATACATAGCCACTTAGTACGAAAACATACATGTTGTGACTTCTACACGACAAAATTATTAACTGGACACGGATCATTAAACACATACTTACACAAGCTAAATATAACTAACAGCTCGGCATGCCCTTGCGACAACACCCCACAAACAACACAGCACCTTATATACAAATGCAAGTTACTCATAGAAGAGAGAAAAACAATTCAAAAGAATATAAAAAACTGGCCCATTACAGAAAAAGAGCTGTTTAATAAACACTATTCAAGCTTCAGAGATTTTTGTAAGAGAGCATGCCTGAATCTAAAGACGATCGATGCCTCTAAAGACAATTGAAATAATAAAAAAATGTAAACAAACAAATTATGTAAATATATAAAATTATATTTATTTTATGTATATTTATTTCCTAATTATTTAAATTTAGTTATTAATTATTTAATGTTAAATCATTAATGTAATATATCTAAGAACATTTGATGACAACATTTTATAAAATACATGTGATATACATTATGTATTGGAACGTGTAGCACAAAATAAACGGCCTCTTTGCAGGGTTACTGCAGAGAGGAAACTAATAAAAAAAATAATAATAATATATATATATATATATATATATATATATATATAAATGTTCCACTTAAACCCTCACTACAGAGGAAAGATGTGTTATGTTAAACGCCCCTCCCCTTGTATAATGCATGAGACATGTGAAAGGTTCTCCGAAGACCTCATCTTCGAAGAGTCTGTCACACCCCATCTTTAAGAGCAATGAATAAAATATAACTTTTCTTTACAACACAACTATCAAGAAAGCCTTTTAAAATAAGCAACTTGACAAGGTCATCGGCAGTTAACCTTTCCTAGTTCCTATTAATCAAGATGGCTGCGGCCTACATCTAACCTATGAATCGATAGCTGATAGTTATGCCTTTCCTTTAGGATTCAGCTTTATACTAAAATACCGATTTAGTAATTAACCTACTTCTCTTGGCCTTGCTTCTCGTTTCTTTTATGTTTTCCTTTCATCTACCTATTGTCTCATAAGATATAAATACATTATTTCAAGTGATAGATCGTTTATCGTGGATACTTGCAAATTTAATTCTTAATCAAATTTATGAGGGCTATAAAAAAGTAGAGAAATTAATAAATAAAAATTGAATTGTAAAGTGGTGTGTTATTGAACTTCCGCATATTTCACGAATTCTGAGTTTTAATATTATTGATAAAATAGTTAATTTAAATGGACATTAAACTAAAAAGAACAATTTTCTAATTACATCATTAACTAATATACATAGTACCGTAAATTAGAATTAACCAAGTTTTATTAAAATTAATCGGATGGCCGTGAGCGTAAAGCTGTGAGGACTTGACACTTCGTGCCAAGGTTCGTGGGTTCGATTGCCACTATAGGGTGGTGGCTTTTCTTTGGAAAAAAGAAAAGGCGTCAGCCTAAAAATTCATGTGTTATAATAATGGACGTGAAAATTTTAATTAATTAAAATTAACCATGTTTTATAATTAACAGTTTTTTTTTTAAAATTAGACTTAGTGTATTATAAAATAAATTTTTACGCGTTTTATTTTAGTTAATTAAAATAGAACTTCAAAAACTATACAAATATGTGTAAAAAATAGTTTTATTACTTATTTAAATTCTGGAAATTTTATTACACGAATAAAATTCTGGATATACCTCAATCCCTATAGGTACGATTGCAGAAAGATTGTGCCATCATTCCTTAGATTTGAGTCTGACATTCACCCTTGTGGGTACAAATTATGCCTGCGTAAATTAGGCCATTCTGGAATGTTTTCTCTGTAAACAGCAACAGTAAAATATGAAATATTGACTGTACTTAAGGGGTTATAAGAGGTCCCCTAGTACACATCTCAGTGTAATCCGTATTCCAAAATTGAATGAAATAAGATCATTTAATTTTTTTTAAATTTAATTCATTATGATTTTCGCGACGGAAGCGATTGAATCATCAGAACAGCAGAATCAAAGTCCGTTAAAGTAGTAGTCAGGTCATAATATTAAGAAGGATAAAACTTAAATAAAATAAAACACGAGAAAAGAATAGAAAAAATTGTTTAAGAAAAACACAAAACATAAAGCAACAACAATGGTGTTTTACAATAAAGATAGATAAAAAAAAAATCGTAGACAAATACATATAATTCTATCTTCGAATAATATTTTAGTGTTTCGAGATGTGTAAGAAATATTTCGATGTATTGGCTAACCTCTGTTAGTAAGTCATGTAAGTCTTGGGTAATTGTCATGTCGCTGAGTTGTCTACAGTCAGCAGTATATGTTTAACAGTTAGAGTTCTGTCACACTGTCTGCAAGTCGGTCTTTCTTTTCTGTCTACTAATTACGAATGGGTAAGACGGATGTGTCCTGGAATCCGAAGCCTGGATAAAATTACTTCCTCAAAACTACAGAACAGAAGAAAAAAATGTACAATTATCAGTAATAATTATTATAATGATTACGTTCATAGAGGGTGAATTAAGATTAGGTATTTTTTGTCAGTCTACGCTCTTTATTTTTGATTACAGATTAAAATTCCGGGGTAAGAAACTTTTTCTAGAAATCTACCTAGTGAGGTGCAAACCGCCTTGAAGTTAAATACCCAAAAATAAATAAATAATGTTTATTATCAATTTAAGTCCGACTCGCAAGAACTGCGTCATCTTAGCGCGGTTTCGTTCATATCTCTAGTGCTATTAGTAAAGGAATAGTAGAAGTTGTTGGTGGGGTTTGATCTTTCATGATAAATATAAAATAATATCTTGAAGAAAAATTAGATTTACTTTAGGCGCCGCAAAAGGATTCCGATTGACACCTCCCCATCAAAAATTACATCAGGACCTTGTTTGTAGGAATTTAGTAAACTTTCGAATTGTTACCTTCCACTTACCACGATTTCCCAACAGTTTTCGAGATATTTTAGAAAATATACGACAATCCCTAAACTTTTCATGAAATATTTTATTTCTAGTACTTCCTTAACTCCAAACGGAACTAAAATTTACCTATCATAGATTAGATTAATATCAAACGTCTGGAACAACCTCCAACTGAATGAATCGTTTCTGAATACCCATACTGAAAATTAGTTTGAAAAAGTGTTTCAATCTATGTCAAAAACGGTTACAGATGTCTGTTTAAAAATGTTCCCATTCGTTTTTCTATATTAAGAAACCGATAAAACGATTATCTGCAAGCATATGAAAACGAAAACGTAAGCGTTACGATTTTTTTCGATCGAATTTCGCTACAAAAAGCATCTTCCGGTGGATGGATTTAGTGGTTAACAAACTTGACCTTTAAAATTAGACGAAAGATTTTTGTACTAAATTACATCAAAATCGGACGATTTGTATCGACCCTAGAGAGCGAACAGACAAATATATATATAAAGAAATACATATTATTGATCTTTGAGATCTGAAACATGAAATTTTTCATGAAGTGTCGACACTTCCGGATTGCGTCATGAGGTCAACGTCATAAGATGGTTTTCTCCCTGTGGAGGGAGGGAGGAACCGCGCTAAAATGCTATATTTGTACAGAAACAGCTTGCCTTGGCTCCCTCGCTATGATTATATTTATATAATTTAATAGATATAAAATAAATGACCTTTCACTCAATGATTATTCAAATAGCTGTTTAGTGATAAGATAAAGAGTCAAACATTCCGATACCAACTGTATACAATAGCTAAGCTAGTGGATCCTGTAGGAAGAGAGGGCAGAATCTAACAGGAGATCGGGGCACTCCCTGAGGGGCCACTCAGATAATTCTAGCTAACTAGACATCGGGGACCCTTACACTTCCCGGACCTTGGGTCTGCACATACACGGCACTTGGGGATACTAGTGGCTCTCCTGCCATCGTATATCTTAAGGCTCATTCTCTATATACATGCCAAGAGGTACGGGATATATGGCGTATATTCAGCTAGTGATATATTCCAGAGGAAGGTCTTTGATGTATTCGCCGTCTGTACTCCCAATCAAGGAAGGAGTTGATTGGGAAGGATGTAAATCACAGAAATGGAACAGTATTTGTCCTTTGGGCTGCATAACTAATACTGGATTTTTCTCTAAGATCTCCTACAAAGGCCATGTCATGAATAAACAGAAAAGTCCGACTGCAACATCTTAGCGCGGTTCCGTTCTTATCCCTAATGTTGGAAAGGTTGACATAGAAACAGTTATAATGTTGGTTAGACCTTTCATGAAATAATTTATGATCCCAAATAGGTCACGGTTGCAAGGGTCCATACCTCATACCTGACTACCTGGCCTTGTGAAGGCCAGAGAGCGAACAGACTCTCTCTCTCTCTCTCTCTCTCTCTCTCTCTCTCTATATATATATATATATATATATATATATATTATATATATATATATATATACAAATTTGAACCACCGTTATTTTCGGTCTCTAGGGGTTCTGAAACGCAAAATTATCTAGTCGGCACTTCCGGATTGCGTCATGAGGCCATCCTTATAAGCGGGGTTCCTCCCTATGGAGGGAGGGAGGTACCGCGCTAAAAAAATAACAGTCCCGTAACAGGCCACAAGGGCCCAGAGGGGTAGATACGCTGGAGGTATCTAATTTTTATGATACGGCACTCTAAGCTGATAGTATGGTCAGTACTATTCCCCTTTGCCAGTATCAATTAAAGACTGGATGGTACTACGTACCACGAATCATATCACGAACGAATTACCCTACAACATATGTGGGCAACAACCGGCCCTCTGCAAGATTTGATCCGGCCCGCGAGACATTCTGATTTTGCATTGATCGGTTAAAAATCTGTCATAAAACCTTTAAAAATAAATTAAGTAAGATTACTTATTTCATAAAATATAATTTATTTTAGGTGTAATAGCGTTTTAGTTGGCTAAAACTATTCCAAGGTCTACATTGTTTGTATTCTATACCCCGGAAATGTTCCCAGCCCCACCCCAAAATTGTCCCAGCCCCCCCCCCCCCCCAAATTATTTCTTATATACGCCCATGTTTGTTGCTTTCGCCAGCGGATTCAAGTGAGCGAGCAAGCCGAGTGTCTCATTGATTTCGTGTCGCTATTTAACATTCGTAGTTTGTAATCATTTCAAATCTCACGATTTAATTATAATATTGTACCCGTTTTTTAAATTTCATTTTGGTATTCTAGTAAATTGTATTACTATAAAATTGTCGTATCATTTCATGTCTGTTATGTATCGCTAACAATTATGAACACTTCTTGTGTTCCGATGTTATTTTATTTTGGACCATCTACGCGGCCTGCGAACGTATTTGCACACTAAGGTTTGGCTCACAACATGTCAAAGATTTCCAATACCTGTTCTAGATAATAAAATCATTTCGTCTTCAAGGGGCGATCGAATTTTTCACTCAGGTCCTTCATCATATTAGTCGAGTGTTCTACCACTGAGCTAGCCTCCGCCCCATCCACGCCAAGATCGAAATGTGTTCTTAGTTGTAATATATTTAGGAACACATTTCAATCTTGGCGTGGATGGGAGCGAGGCTAGCTGTTCTTAGTTGTAATATATTTCGAGCTTGTGTGTGTGTGTTCGCGCTCATAGATGTGGCTTTAGCATAGAAAATAAAGTCCTCTTTGTGTAAATTTTATATAATTTAAATACTTTATTAATTACTTTATCTAATTTTTACTCTTTCATTTTATATTGTTTTATATTCATTTTGTTTTATTAACCATTTACGTGAGTAAATCGCCTTGTTGTTGTTGAGCTCCGTAAATAAATAAATATTTCGAGGTTAAAATGAGTGTATTTCCTTACTAAAGAAGTGAACGTCTTGTAGGAATTAAACGTCTCCTCATTCACAATATATGTATGTTTGATTGGCATAAGAAAAGTTCAGAATTTATCCTTCAATTTTTACCGAGAATGGTAAATCATTTAATTATTTTGCATTTCGGAAAATTGAGGGTATGTAAGAAAATTTCAGATTTTAGACATTTCATGTCAATGATAAATTAAATTTATTGTGTGGCATGCGTATCATAAAATATAAGCAAAAAGTATTTTTTCGCTGCCTCTGTAAATATATAATTTCCACTTATGTATTATTGGTGTAAATATGTTGGCCCACTCCAATAATAAAGATAAATATAAATATAGCAGGTTGTTGACAATTTCGCCTTTAAAAAGGACGCGTCGGATACGTGACTTGAATATTTATAGCCATAATCTAAATAATCTAAATTGGTATAACATAATATTATGGTATATATATATATATATATATATATATATATATATATATATATATATATATATATATGTATACGGAAGGTGTTGTACCTCTGACCGTCTTGTACCTTTGACCACCGAGGCTGTCGCGGCACGTAGCAAAATTTTATAAATTTTGGTGTAATTAGCGTATAGCTCCTTCACTAGAGGGATTGTGTAACCTACTTTGGATTATTCAAGTCAAAGAGGATTCTTGCAAAAAATGCTTATCCATTTCTATCATAAAAATGTAAGTTATTTATCCATGACGTTTTGCCTCATAATATATTTGTATTAAGTCTTTTTAGATGGAAATCATTTGACAAAGTAGCTATTACAATAAGAAACATGGTGTAGCTTCAGAAATTGAATTATCTTAACCCTAAAATTTTTAGCATGTATTTTAATTTACACTACCAGGGTGTTGTACCTCTGACCACGACTAGTTGTTGGACCTTTGACCAGGTCAAAGGTACAACACACCTGAGTAATTTTGACATAATTCAACTTTTATGTTCTTCTGCTACAATTTTTTTTTTTAATTAATATTGGTTTCTTCAATTGTTCAAAGAATTTAAAAAATAATAAATTAATTAAGTTCAAACTGACTTTAATAATCCTCAGAGTAGCAGTTCGAACCTATCGCCCCTTATCGTTCCACTTGAAGTTGTAAGACCTCATCGAAAAGCGGAGGCAAGGAAAATGTCAAATAGGGGCAGGCCTAAAGCCCCTATTTGACATTTTCATATATATATATATATATATATATATATATATATATATATATATATATATATATATATATATATATATATATATATATATATATATATATATATATTTTATAATTTTTTTCATCAATGGACGTGTTTCATCGCCAAATGTGAAGTATACTGGGGCAAATCTTTTAGTTACCTTAGCAAAATAATTCATGTTCTCCTTCAAAAAAATTATGGATAAATTTGTAAAATCAAATCGAAAAAAAAAAAAAAATTATTATTGATTTATTTTTATTTTTTTTGGACTGGGACTGATTTTTGATGTAAACAAATTGTTAAAAGAGACCGTAACCAAAGTTGCTGGATTTAAACAAATAAATCAAATTTCGTCATTGTTTATTGAAAAACGGAGTTAACTGTCAGTTATTGATCCAGAATTTTTTCTATATTTAACCCTGGGTCAGGCGCAATCACTGGAGTACCGTAATCGGCGCAACTGTCCTAATGGGACAGCCGTTATTTTTGGCATTAAAAAATTCCAGTATGCATTTTAAGATCTAAAAAAACTAGAGAACCTTCCTAGTCATCTGAGAAATGAAATAAAAATTAAAAACGTTGCAAATAGGTAAATCAGCTCAATGCCAGAAAATAAACAGTAAAAGTACAGATTTTGCGGTATTGCAAAGGGCATTAAGTTCAGTTTCAACCCCCCCCCCCCCCTCCACTTCTCTCAGACCTCTATCACCCAAACCAGTACATTGTTCCTCTGTATGGATGTATGCTAATCGCCCACGGCCTAAGCGCTTCAAATTCTTATCAATAAAAATATTTTCTGTGTTTGAGCTCTATTCTATTAGTCCTCGAAACACTGATGCATCAATGTAATGGGAGGTTGCGTTTGGGGTTATTCTAGAGTTATTTAGAAAACCATCATGATGGTTAGATGAGATGTTTTCATGGAACTTTGGAAAATATCTGCGTAAAAATAGAGCTGCTTTTTTTCGCATTTTTATAATAATATAATTCTTGAAACGACGTATTCCGATTATATCAGTGAACGGCTTCGCAAGAACTGTTGAAATTATCAAAATAATAAGAAAAAAATAGTTTTAAGAAAATTCACAAACTTCAGTATTTGTGACCATATTATAGGTCCAATGGTCCTATTGGGACGGCAACGCTGAATCCACTTCCCAAGCGATCAGACGCAATTAAATTGGGATGCCGTGTATACAGGACCAACCTAATAAGGTACTGGAGGGAGGAGTACCTTGTGTTAGGGGACAGGACGGAGGTACCTTAAAAACCACCCACCCGTCCCAATAGAATCATTGTGCCCGATGCAGGGTTAAAAAAGATAAATTCCGGTTATATGAGACGTAGTATAAGTTTTTCGGATACCCAAGCGATTTGGAAATATTTTTCAAGTATTTGACTTACGTTACAGATCCTGCATATAAATGTGGCGAAATTGCACATAAAAAAAAAAAGGAATTTCCATATATAAATAGTATAATATAAACAGCTCCCTTAAGAATGCCCATACTGACACACATTCTGAAATTTTACTTATCCCGAATTCAAATCACGTTTGTCGAAGCATTCAAGAAGAGCGTTAACTTATACATAAAAGACACACGTCTAGGTATATCAGACTCTTGGTTTGGTGCATGACTATAGGCGAAATGTTAGGAATAAGGATCCGAAAGAAGGAGAGCGATATGGTATGAATTCTAAATAGGGCGGATATAGGATGGATGCTTCAGGAATTCCTCGCTTTTATTCATTCTACCAGTCCTAGGAATATTGAATAGTTACCTAGAGGCACTTATATTTAGCATTCGAGTGATATATTTACTTCAGGGTGATAGGAAATACTTTCTTATGGACCATGTAACCCGACTGAACAGGAGACCTATTTGGACTTATAAAATTTAACTTTGAGGAACAACCAAAACATCAAATGGAGGGTTCAGAATACAACTAGACTAGGCTTGAAGAGCATTACTAAAATGTCGCCTTTCAGTGCTAGGGGAGACTAAGTCCTAACTTCATTATTTTGCCACTTGTGGCAGTTCTTGCTACACATATGGAAGTCATTCTTATTTGTTTTCAGAGCACCAGTAAGCCAAATACAAGTTGTAACTATTTCATGAACAAGGCTATACATAAATAATGTCAGTGTTTAAGTTCAAATCTTTTTAAGACTTATACTGGCCAATACGATTTATACAATATCTCTGCAATTAAAACGAATAATACTCATTTTCTGAAAACTGTATAACATGTACTTGGTCTAATTTCGCTCTGAACCCTCCAAATATACACAGAATACAGGCCCCCCAATCCTAAATCCTACGAAAAATAGGAAACCCTTCATAAAACCCTTCATAATGACCTCAACACCCCTTTCGTTCAAAAACTGGCAAAATACAGGACCCTAACCTTTCACGCCAAATTGTCTGCTCACTCCAATTCCCAAGGGTGATATAGAAAATAATTTTGAGAGCATTTTGAGGATACGGAATACTAACAATCTAGAACTTAAAATAGTTAGCCAATTAAAACGCTATTACACCCAAAAAAATATATATACATTTTTCTGAACTAAGTGATCTTCTTTAATTTATTTTTAAGGATTTCATGACACATTTTCACCGATCAGTTTCGGTGATTCCATGCCAATCCCAGGGTTCGATCCCTCTCCTCTCAATTTTACTCCAAAAACCCTCCTAGGAGACTAAAGAGATCTTGGCCTCGTGATCACCTATGTAATTAAAGGAAAAATAAACGCTCTCAACTAGGAAGTTCCAATAATGATTGGCATCTTGCAAAGTTCTTGTTCCCTTAATGTTAATAATTTTGTTTTATAATCATTACTAATTTATTATATATATATATATATATATATATATATATATATATATATATATATACATATTTTATTCATTTTTTCTTAAAGCGTACCAACCTTTTAGGTTATCAACGCCACAGATATTAGATAAAGTTGGGAATTCCATTTTATATAGGTATGCTTGTAATAACTGTTATTAGGCCTTTATGTGACAAATTGTTGTCTACAAAATGTTATATTATTGAATATTACAATTTTTTTAACTTATGATACTTAATTCATATATTAGCTGATACTTAATTTAACTACCTTGAGCAATGATTTCTGTTTGTTCCACATAGCCAGGTTTTGGTTTACTTACACCCCGGGCCATGTGCCTCAACAATCATAGTTTATTTAGGAGATGTGTGTATTCAAAACAATTAAATAAATTTGTGATCCTTGTCGGGCTGTCTCCCATATCTTCACTCAAATTACCGGTGAGGTCAAATAGAGACCTTTCATTCTCGTAGACACGGCATTCAGTGAAGATATGTTTGATAGAAATTACGACACCACAAGATGGGCACTCTGGTGCTTCGTTCCTCGTGTGGCCTATCCTGAGCCGAGCAAAGACTGCCTTTGCTCTCTTATTTTACACTATAAACGAAGTCTACCAGGGCACATGGTAAGCCGTTATTGTCCTAAAATTTGGTTTCTCTGGTATTATACCATTTTATTTCTTTCTTTTTTATATTTTTTTTTATCCATCATATTTATTTTATTTTTAATTAATTTATGTATATATTATGATTACTTATTTCCTAATTTCATTGTGTGTGATCATAAAAAATCTCTTGTATAAACTGATCAAACTTAACTAATTAAATTTATTATTGTACAGATTTGATTAAATTAATTTAATTAGGGTGTTAATAAGTCATACACTCGTACGGATGTTAGCAGACATATTAACACGTGTAATCGATACTGTACACGTGTACGGTTGCGGATTCTAGATTGGATGTAGGCCCCGGAAGGCGTAGGCTCGTCTGAGGGGTGGGAAATTATAAGGTGGTGGGGGGGGGGGGGGGAGCGGTTGTTTGGAAAACGATTAAAACACTAATGGAATAACCGGTATGACTTGGAGGGGAGTCCCTTCAACCAACCTCAGTGAGGCAGTGATTACAGCACCGTCAAAACAGTTACTTTTCAACTTGTACTGTCAGAAACCCTCTCAATAATAACGATATTTGATTACCAATAGAATCCATAAAGAAAAGTCCGTCGCACGTACCTGTATAAATAAAATAAAAACATGAATAGTTCTACTCTTTTGTTTTGTTGACATATAACAAAAATTACGGCTGGTAGTAGGAAATTGGTAATGTGGGCCCGGAGTAAACCCCCTCCTAATGAACCGTCTTTTAGTTTATTTTTCTCTTTAGATGTCAACCGACCGTTATATTTAT
Source organism: Gonocerus acuteangulatus (assembly GCA_946811695.1). Taxonomy (NCBI): domain Eukaryota; kingdom Metazoa; phylum Arthropoda; class Insecta; order Hemiptera; family Coreidae; genus Gonocerus; species Gonocerus acuteangulatus. The sequence goes on from OX328128.1 coordinate 67,027,550, forward strand.
ATATACGAATATATGAAATCCCTTAATTTTTGTGTCCTATGAGTTATGAGACGTTCAAATAACAAGCAAGTTTTCCTCTCTGCAGGGAGAGAAGAACCACGGTCAAGCTAGGTATTGCTGCTTTAGGTTAGGATTTGCTTGCCTTTTAAGCACAGGGCTAGCCACATGGGATGCTGGGTCTCCCTGAGTGCCAAACTGGGCAACGTTCCAGCCAGAAGAGAGTCCGTCCAAATCTCTTTTAAGGCCAAACATAATTTTTTAGTGACTAATTTGGAGTTCCTTAGGTAGTTTAATGAAGGTGATTGTATAAATGAAGATTATATATATGTATATATATATATATATATATATATATATATATATATGGAGAGGTACATCCTTGGAATCACCAGGAAGGGCAGGAAGACAAAGAATTGGATTAGGAGAAGCACAGGATTCCCGGACATAATGGAGAGAATTCACTACAGAAAGTGGTCTTGGGCAGGGCATATAATGAGGAAAACACCCAACACATGGGCCCAAAAAGTCTTTGAATGGTACCCAAGGGATAGGAAAAGACGATCAGGAAGGCCAGAAACCCCATGGGATGCAGAGATGAGGAAGACCTTTGGCGGGGTAGCCTGGAGAAGAGTTGCAGAGGAAAGGAAGGAATGGAAGAGACTTGGCAACGTCTACTATCTTGTCTGGCTACAAGACCTATAAGAACACAAACCGGACTCAAACCTCAGCATTAGCTGATTTTATGCTTAATTTGAGTGACGATTAATTTTATGAAAAAGAAGTCCAATTATGATTTAATGTTAAAAAAAAAAATAATTAAAAAATTAAATAAATAAATGTATATATCTGTAATGTAAATTTTTAAACTAATGTAAGTTGTTTAGCATAAATAAAAGGTTTTCATTCATTCATTCATTCATTCATATATATATATATATATATATATATATATATATATATATATGCAGGGTGTCCCCAAAAAAACGTCCAAACATCCGGAATCATGCAGGATGAAAAAACATCTAAAAAAAAGGCCTTTGGCATCTAGCTCGTTTTTCCTTTGTGTCCGAGTCATCTTAGCGCGGCTCCGTTCATATCACTAGTGCTATTAGTAAGGGAATAGTAGCAGCTATTGGTAGGGTTTGAAATTTCTTGAAACATATAAACTAAAATCTCGAAGTGAAAATAAGCCCCCACGACAGGAAACTGACAGTATCATAAGCAACACAACCTCGCCTTCTCAACGTTTTCTCTTGGAAATACTATAACACAGTTTAATATTTTCATGCCTTGTTTTAGAGAAATCCACATTTTACTGTAGATTCAATCAAAATAGGCAACAATCAATTAGGTTAGGTAAGCAATAAACAAAACAAACTTTCAAAAGAGGAAAACTAACAATTTCGAAGTTCCAAGTCCTTGTTCCTCTGATTGACATCGAAAATTACATTAAAACCTTTTTTTATAGAAAATGTCGAGTAACCTTTCACGATAAATGTTTCGTTTCACCTATCACGATGTTTAACTGTTTTCGAGATATTTTAGAGAATACACGAAAATCCCAAAAGCCTGTTAATGAAATATTTTATTTCTGGAACTCCCTTAACTCCAAACGGATCACCCTTAACTCCAAACATATGTACTGTGCACTATACATATATATGTATACTATATTTATATAAGTGCAAATATATTTATGTGTGTGTGAATCTGGTTCTTATATCCATGCAATTTTATAACAACAATAATTTCTCTTTTTTTTCCAAACTTAGATTCTCCCAAATACAACTTTAGTAACACAACTCTATCTCAAACACATAATACTGAAAACACTCTCCATCCTAACATTAATCTTGCTCAATTAAACACAACAAGGGCGGAGATGACCAAGCAGTTTTCTGCCCTTAAACTACCAACCCAACCCAACCCAAACGGATCCAAAATTTAACTATCGTAGATTAGATGAGTGTCAAACTTCTGTAACAAGTATCAACTAAATCAATCGTCTTCGAAAACCCAAACTGAAAATTAGTTGTTTTTTATTTCAATTTTTCTCGTAAACGGTTACTGATATCGCTTTCATTCGTTTTCCTATGGCAAAGAACCTATAAAAGGAGTACCAGCAAGCATTTGAACTTGAAAACGCAAGCGTTCCGATTTTTTTTCACGCGAATTTTGCTCTAAATACTATGTTTCGGTGGACGGATTTTGTTAGTTAACGACTTTGACTTTCATCAAACTCGGACCATTTTGTCCCGTCAGGAAAGCGAATAGACAAATATATATATATATATATATATATATATATATATATATATATATATATATATATATATATATATATATAATTTGGATCCACCGTTACATTTGTTATCTCTGGGATCTGAAACATGAAATTTTCGTGTAGGTACTTTCGGTTTGCGTAATAAGTGGGTTTCCTCCCTATGTAGGAGGAACTGTGCTAAATGAGCTCATGTCCAATTTTCTCTTTTTCAGCGTAGACATATTTTTTATTGAATAAGAAAATTGCTCAAAAACTCTAAAATAATTAAATTCTAACTATGCCATCATAAAATGGACAACATTCACTTGAAGAAAACTGTGATTTAATTCACTAGACCCATTAATACTTTCTGGACGTCCAATAACGCATTTCTTTTTTTCTCGATGAATCAGAGGGTTCTCGCGATTTGTTTCCTCAGCCCCCTAAACGGACTATAGTTTCACTATTTACAGGAAAATGTCTACATCTAGTAATTATTAAATCTTTGCAAATGAATTTGATGTTTATTGAGAAATAGGTTGAAAGATTGGTTTCCTTTTGTCAAAAACTACATAAAATAGCGTTTCCTTACTTTCAAATACCTTGCGTGAAGAAATTATGGGATACACATTTTTTGTTGGCCACAATGTGGGAATCCATTGTCCAGCCTAGAAGCAATAATAAATAACTGTAAGAAATTGTTGAATAAGTTTTTCATTTGAGAGATATGTCACATTTTGTGGTTTCCGAATTTTTATTGATTTATCATTTGGATCATGTAGTTGGCAGTCTTTAGAGTAGACTAAAAACTTTGCGAATATAATTTTAAATTCGGGAATAATATTTTTCAGATTCCCTTTAATGACTGCAACCAGTATTGCACATCTTCTGAAAGTGCAAAACGAGTAAATAAGCAAAACAATAATATATAGAATTTATTCTCTGAGATTGTATTTCACTTTTAATACAAAGATATTCCTCCAAAGAGAGAGATATAAATCACTGTACATGCGTTTTCCCTCAGAAATCCTGCACGTGACATGAATTTGTAATGAAACAGGAATTTGTTGACCCTTGGTCCCTTCCATCGAATATTCTTTTCAATAGCAAAATAAAATATCAAGCCTTCACAATTGTTACATTTATTTGAATATATAATTTGGTTTTGAATTTTTTAAAATTTAAATATTTTACGAGAAAGTATGGTTGGAACTAATATGAATATATCATAAAAATGTTGAATTAAAGTACGTGAATAAATCAACGTTTTTTTTTTTCTTTTTTTTTTTTAGCGCGGTTCCTCCCTCCCCCATAGGGAGGAACCCCGCTTATAGGGTTGGTACAATGAAACAATCCGGAAGTGCCGACTAGAAAATTTCGCGTTTCAGAACCCCTAGAGACCGAAAATAACGGTGGTTCAAATTTGTATATATATATATGTATATGTATATATTTATTTATATATATATATATATATATATATATATATATATATATATATATATATATATATATTTGTCTGTTCGCTCTCTAGATAGAAGACGAATGGTCCGATTTTGATGAAATTTGGTACAAAAATCCTTCGTCCAATTTGAAAGGTCAAGTTCGTTAACCAGCAAAATCCGCCTACTGGGAGATGGCGTTTGGGGCGAAATTCGCGCAAAAAAATCGTAACGCTTACTTTTTTGAGTTCATAAGCTTCTAAGTACTCGTTTTATATGATTCCTGGGCTAGGAAAACGAATGAAACCATTTTCAAGGCGATAGCTTTAACCGTTTTCGAGAAAATTGGAAAAATATTTTTTGAATACCGTTTTTGGTTTGGGTACTTAGAATCACGGGACTCAGTTGAAACATTTTCTGCATGTTCTACTTTCATCAAAACTAATATGTTGAAATTTTGGTTACGTTTGGAGTTAAGGAAGGGTTAGAATAAAATATTTTATTAACAGACATAAAATGTTTTAGTAACTTTGTTTACTTTCCTTAATATCTCGAAAAAGGTTAAAAATCTTGGCAAACGGAAGAATACCATTAGAAAGCTTATTAAATGCTCTAAAAAAAAGGTTCTAATGAAAGTTTTGATTAGGCGATGTCAATCGGAGAAATAAGAGCTTAAAACTTTAAAGTAATTGATTTCGCTTATTCGAACTGTTCTTTTTGTCTGTTTTTTATTCCTTGTTATTTTTTAATTGCTTATTGTTGGATAATGTATTTGAAAATAAAACAGGTTAAGAAAAATAAGAAAAACAATTTAATGTTAGAGATATGGATTTCCAAGATATATAGCTTTTCAACTGCCTAGCGTCCTTCCTAGGGAGGGTTCTTTGTCTTTGATTTTGGTACTTAGAATTATGGGATACAGTTGAAACATTTTCTGCATGTTCGAGTTTCATCAACACTAATATGTTGAAATTTTTGTTACGTTTGGAGTTAAGGAAGGGATAGAATAAAATATTTTATTAACAGACATGAAAAGTTTTGGGAACTTTGTATACTTTCCTTAATATCTCGAAAAAGGTTGAGAATCTTGGTAAACGAAAGAATACCATTAGAAAGCTTACTAAGTGCTCTACAAAAAAGGTTCTAATGAATGTTTTGATTAGGCGATGTCAATCGGAGAAATAAGTGCTTAAAACTTTAAAGTAATTGATTTCCCTTATTCGAACTGTTCTTTTTGTCTTTGATTTTGGTACTTAGAATCATGGGATTCAGGTGAAACATTTTCTGCATGTTTGAATTTTATCAAAACTAATATGTTGAAAATTTGGTTACGTTTGGAGTAAAGTAAGGATTAAAATAAAATATTTCATTTTTAGTCATGAAAAATTTTTGAGAACTTCGTATATTTTCATTAATATCACGTAAACGGTTCGGAATCTTGGCAAGCAAAAGATTACCCTTCGAAAGGTTACTAAATTCTCTACAAAAAATGTTTTGAAGACATTTGCGATGGGATGGTTATATTTGGAGAAATAAATGCTTAAAACATAGGTAATTTCGTTCATTAGAACGAATCTTTTTGTGTGTTTCCTACAGTTTTTTTCACTGCTCGTTATTTTTGTGATTGCTTATAGTAGTCAAACGTATTATTCAATAAAATAGGTTATGTATAAATAGAAACAATATTTTGTTTCAACGGCATCTTGGAATTCGAAGATGCCCTATGAATATCTAGATTACTGTACTGGTGTTGATTTCGTTCTTTAGAATTGTTTTTGGTATTCCCTATTTTCAGCAGTTTTTATCTATTTATTAATTTTTTTGTTTAAATTCATTGAACAAAATCATAGGAATTCGAAGGTGATGAGCTAGGAGGCGTAGGGTGGGGGGCATTTACCCTGTCCCCAGGTAGCGGTGCCCAGTGTACCCTCGTCATCTGTAAGTTCCTACATCAGTCATAAAGATAAGCCTCCAAACAACTTTAGGAATGTAGGATTTCTAATTTTTGCCAGTATCAGAACAGCCGCTCTTTACATACCACAGTGGTACTGACGTACCGGTCTATACTAGTTGCACTCCACACGGTGGTAGTACTTGGTGTATGCCACAGCGGATCGCTCATTATAACCTTATTTTATACGTATTAAATAGGAACCTAAAAAAATTTATTTGTGTATAAGTGTAGCGTTATTGGGATTAGAATAAAATATTTTATTAACAGACATGAAATGGTTCGGAATCTTCGTATATTGTCCTTTTTTTTTTTCTTTTTTTTTTTATTTCTTTTATGGTGCATCGAAAATGAGCCATTAGCACCATTTTTTCCTTATGAGCTTATATAATACTTAGATTTAGCTAGCGACAATATTTTACACCGCAATTAAAGCGACTTGCTCTCCTTACAAATATAATATTTATATTATAATATAAACATAATACATAAATTTGTCTGAAAAAAAGTCCAACCCGCAGGAACTGCATCATCTTAGCGCAGTTCCGTTCTTATCTCGAGTGCAATTAGTGAAGGAATATAGCAGCTATCGGTAGGTATTAGCACCATTTTCCCCCCTTAATATCTTCAAAACAGTGGGAAGTACGATATAACCATTCAAAACCTTACTAAATTCTCTACAAAAAAGATTCTGAAGAAAATTTCGATGGGGCAATATCAGTCGGAGAAGTAAGTGCTTAAAATTACGAAAGTTTTAGTTTTGTTATTTTAAACGGGTTTTTGTCACTGTTTACCTCACTTTTGTTTTTTAAGTTTATTTAACGGTGGAATGAGTATTTCATTAAAGCTGAGAAAATAAGAATCATATTGGTAATAGAGTTTTCCTAGAGAGAGCGTCGCGATGACGGGAGAGTCCCATCCGCTTAGAAAACTGTCAGTTTCCATATGTGGCGCTTTTAGCTTCCTTCTTTTTGAGATATTATTTTATATTTTTAACGAAAGATCAAAACCTACCGATAGCTGCTACTATTCCTTTACTAATCGCACTTCGGATAAGAACGGAACCGCGCTAAGATGATGCAGTTCCTGCGAATCGGACTTTTTTTTTTTTTTTAATTGTATATAAAAGTCTTGATATTGATTTGTCTAAATCATATGTGGGCAACAACAGGCGCGCGGGCCGGATCCGGCCCTCCGTAAGATTTGATCCAGCCGGTGGGACATGTTGAAAAATCCAATTAAAAAAAAACAAAAACGAAATAATATTACACTAGTTACTCACACTCACTCAAAATGAGGATGATCGAGTGAGATGAGGATAATGTATTTTTTTCATTTTATTTTATTATTTTAATACATCGTATTACAATAACATGGTCGAATTATTTTATGTCTGACATCAATCGCTAAAAATACTTTAAAATCCGATGTTATTATATTCTCAACCATCTACGCGGCCCTCGAACGTATTTGTACATTAAAGTTTGGCTCATAACATGTCAAAGGTTGTCCATACCTGGTCTAGATTATAGTAGTACAGCACTTTACAGATAAAAATCATCTGGTCATATCAGCATGGCAGTTATAATTAAATATTTTGTATTTTCTTTCGTTTTTTTCCCATTTAACACGATTTTTGCGATATTTAAGAAAATATACGAATATCTCAAAACGGCTCATATCTGTTTGTATTTTTTATCTTTTAATTACTCCGATTGTAACCCTAACAAAGGCAACTTAGTTGTAATAAAGATATAATGTTTAGAAAAATGTTCAACTCAATCCGTAGTTTTGTAGGTACTAGGTCGAAAATTCCATTTTTATTCACGTTTATAGATAACAGTTATAGGAATCACCTTAGAAATGATTTTATACGATTCCCCTGAAAGCTTGACGGCCTTATTGAAATTGGGCCTTGATTTGAGCCTGCAGATACTCACAGAGTCATGACCTACGGGACACGTTTTTGAAATGAAAGGCACGCAACAAATTTACAACACAAAAGTAAATGTATTAAATCAATATCTTTGTTACCATGTACGTCTTACAAACCATTTGAAATACACATTACGTTCGGAGGATAATGTCCGGCTGGTGGTGTCTACTAGAGAACTGCACGAGTAAGTATGGCATCGCGTAATTACGAGTACGTATACTCATGGGACCAGTAACTCGATTACTTTATATGTACTCGTACTCATTACGAATACCAGCATCGCATCGTTTCGCATCGGCATCGCAGAGTAAAATAATATTTGGCATCGGCATCGCCGAGTATAGTAAGGCTTGGCATCGGCATCGTCGATTATTGAAGGTTTAGCATCGGCATCGCCGTGAATAACTATGTTTGATACTGGTTCGCATCGCCATGTGTAATGAAGAGCAAATCATTCTGATGTTCAATATTGATAATTGGCGATGGAATTGCGAAACGACAAATTTGCTTATTCTGAGGAGATTAGAGAAATTCAAAACAAAGTCCACTTTATTCCTTACAACGAACGAAATTAGAGTGACTTAACAATTGCAACGTAAACAAAAACAATGTAAGACAGTCTATAGTAAAATAAAGAAGAATAAGTAATAAAGGTAATATAAGAAATAAACCTTTTTTTAAGGTGATAAAAAAAAAAAAACATAAATAGAGGCAGAAATAACCGTTAATCCTGTCCTGCCGAATCTAAAAACACGTTCTTGGTAACTTTTTTTTTTTTATTTTGTCACTCACATTCACGCGCGTTTTTTTCTGTTTCTAATATCAGCGTTTCCAGATGTAGAATTTTCGAGCTCTACTCTAATCCACATAATATGTGAAAACGCCGTTGTTTTAAAAACATATTATGTTTCCTTAAAATAGATGGACTAGCACCGTATATAAAATATGTTCACATTTACCACACATTACAAATGGTAGCACGTCTTACGCACCATCACAGTCAATTACGATTTTTTTTAAACAGGACAATACATAACTTAACCACATACTTCTTTTGAGGTGTACATACCACTCTTATTTCTGTCCTTATGTTCCATATTTGTAACGAAAATACAAATATGGAACTTAAGGACAAAAATAAGCGATTAAGTTACTGCTGAACACTGCTGATTACAATAACTCGACGCTCTTTAATCCGCACCCCTTGATTTAACCGCCCAATTAACTTTAGCGCGGTTCCTCCCTCCCTCCATAGGAAACCCGCTTATAAGGATGATCTCATGACAAAATCCGGAAGTACCCACACGAAAATTTCATGTTTCAGATCCCGTAGAGCAAGAATATAACGGTGGTTCAAATTTGTATATATATATATATATATATATATATATATATATATTCAGATTGTCGACTAATTTGAAAGGTCAAGTTCGTAAGCCAGCAGAATCCGTCCGCCGCAAGATGCTCTTTGGAGTGAAATTTGCGTGAAAAAAAATTGTAACGCTAACATTTTGGATACTCATGCAAGCATATGGTTTATTAACGTAGAAATACGAATAAAACCATTTTTAAAGCGATATCTGTAACCGTTTTCGAGGACAATGAAACACCTACTTTTCCAAACTAATTTTCAGTTTGGGTATTCAAAAAGGATTAATTTAGTTGTAACTTGTTCCAGGCGTTTGATATTCCTATAATTTATGATAGGGTAATTTTGGTTCCGTTTGGTGTTAAGGAAGTACTAGAAACAAAATATTTCATTAATAGGCATGAAAAGCTTTTGGATCTTCGTATATTTTCTAAAACGTTACGAAATCGTGGTAAGTGGAACTTAATCATTCAAAAGCTTACTAAATTCTCTACAAAAAAGGTTCTGATGTAATTTTTGATGAGGTAATTTAAATCGGAAATGAACGGATTTGAAAATTCGCAATTGTTAGCTTGGTCTTCTGAGCGGGTTTTTTTTTTTTAACCTGTTTACGTAACCTTTTAACTGGTTGTTGCTTATTTTAATTTCATTTAACATTAAAACTATTGCATTTGAATAAAACAAGGTAATGTGAAACGTTGTTGTAATGTTTCCAAGAGCGAACGTTGAGAAGGTGAGGGAAGTCGCCATGATACTGTCTGTTTCCTGTTGTGGCGCCTTAAATCTCTTTTGTCTTCGAGATTTTATTTTATACTAGCTGTTACCCGGCGCGCCATGCTACACCTAGTTTCTGTATGTAGAAAATCCTAAATGAATTAGAAACCAAATAAGTATTATTAAAATCTAATAACACGAATCTGTAACTGGTTCGAACCCGTGACCTCCCAACTGTGAGTCCTAGACGACTTTGACCTAACCTATAACACCCCCCGTATCAAGACATACATGTATGCCAGGTTTGGTAAAAATAGGTCTAACGGTGTGGATTTGTATGAAGAACAAACATACAGACCGACAGATGGTAGCTGTTTTGACCTAGCCTATGGCAATTTACGTATTAAGATCTACCTGTGTTCCAACTTAAGTCAAAATCGGTCGAACGGTGTGAATTTTTATAGGAAACAAACATACAGACATATAGCTGGTAGAGATTTATGAGCTAGCCTACGACACTCTCCAGGTTAGGATCTATCTGTGTACCGAGTTTAGACAAAATCGGACGAACGGTGTGGATTTGTATGAGGGACAAACATACAGACAGACAGCTGGTAGACGTTTTTGACTTAGCCTACGACACTCCCCAGATTAAGATCCACATGTGTACCGAGTTTAGTCAAAATCGGACGAACGGTGTGGATTTGTATGAGGGACAAACAAACAGACAGAAAAACATACAGACACGTGATTTTTATATATATAGATTTATCAAGAAAGATCAAACCCCACCAATAACTGCTACTATTACTAATAGCACTAGATATATAAACGGAACTGCGCTAAGATGACGCAGTTCCTGCAAATCGGACGTTTGTACCTTATCTTCTCTCCTTTATCGACATGTCGAGAAGTCGACAGTTATTTACGATGCCTACGATGCAGTACTCACGAGTATTACTCGTAATCGTAATGAAAAGTAATCGGCGATGCCAATTCGAGACGATGCCGAGTATGTACTTGCATCGTCCAGTTTATACTCGGCGATGCCAAGTCCAAACGATGCCGAGTATGTACTCGCATCGTCCTTTTTATACTCGTTGATTATTTATCCGATTACTTTTTACGTATCCGTGCAGTTCTCTAGTGTCTACTCTCTTGAATGCTTGATTTTAGCTTTTTCTAAAAGTCAGTGTAAGCGCGGACCAACCTGTCAGGGTCAGGTGGCTTCCTCCTTACGATACTTCATACCTTTGTCAGACTCGTAAGCCATTTGAGATTCTTATTGCGTCAGGGTACAGGGTGGAGGCCCCAGTTGAAATGAACGCAAAAATGGCCAACTTAGCATTTCGCACATACGGGTCGCACGGAAACATGCACACTGCTCAAGGTTCCTTCACTTCACCTCCACATATGCCTTCATACCTGGAAATTCAAAAACTTCCGGGTCCTATCGAGGAGGGGGAAGTAAAACGCTCAAAGTACATTTACCGCTCAAAAGCACGTGTCATTCAATTCTCTAAGTCAAATGCTCACTTGATTCCCCGCCTTTATGAATAAGGATAACAACTGTTATTATCCGCACGCAAACTTCGACAGGGCCGATTAGAGTTTTCGCAGTATAAAGCGGAACGCATTTACATGATTGTTACTACGTCACGCAACCTGAATGATTAACTAAGCTATTTATCGCCGCTTATACAAATATCACAGAACCTATCAGGTGGAGGTTTAGTGTTTTTAGAGTAGTAAATTTTATAATGGAAAATTAAACTTTTTCACATTTGTAAATGTAATATTTGTTCAGCGGATATTGGAGGGGATTGGGTATGAAATTACACATTAAACATATATTTCTTATTTTTGCTTGTTTTTCTCCTCACTAGAGGGTGGAAGCACTGCTTTTGAACACGTTATGGAATTCGGAAGTACTGACAAAAAATATGCTACAAATTCTTAATGATCAAGATTATTTAGAATTATTTATTTCATAAAAATTGTATGCCTGTGATTTACTATTTCTTATAATCTTCAATATACATACAGGGTGTTCAAAACTCGATTGGCACCCCCCTTTTTTCCCACAATTTTTGAAATTTAAAAACGAAACTTGGTGGGCCTTAACGTGGTCAAATGAACTTCCATTGGACCTAATGCACGACCTCTCAACTTTCTGCAGTTCTTCTCCAGAGACCCTAACTATGGAATCTTCATTAGAAAGGGGTTATTTTTGTGACGGATTATTGTAGAGAATTGAATTTTATGTCGATTTTATATTGGTAATTTTTTCGCTAAAGCGCACCAATGAGTAACGTCGTGAGGTCAATCTCATAAGCGGGTTCTCCCTACGGAGGTAGGGAGGAACCGCACTAAAATAACAGTCATTACTCGAAAAAAGTAACTATTTCCTTAAATAATATTATAAAAAAAAAAATGTATTCCAGTATGTAATTAATAAAACTTTTAATCATTAACTGTCAACAAAATATACAAGTTTTACTAAATTTCCTGAATATAAACAGATATTTCCATTTAATTTATTATTTGATAATCTAATATTATTACGTGTTTAATTTTTGTAAATAAACTTGAATGCCCCGTTCGTTCTAAGATGTCTCCATTCGTTAACGTTATTCGTTTAATACATTTATTTTTAAGTATATTAGTAAATTTTGATTTAATAAATTGATTTTTGATCATTGTTTTATTATTTTTGTATTTTTAACCACCTATTATTTTTGACAGCGAGAACTGACATAATTCTAAAGAAACGTTATATTAGTTTGATGTAATAAAAACTAGAAACTGTCAAGAATACCTCTTGCATTAACGATATATTTCAATGCACAGCTAAAAAAAAAAAAAGAAACTAGGGAGATGGTGTGGTCAATACTATGCGCCGGCCGCCTGATTTTTCCCTTTGCAAGTACCCATTAATTAATAAAGTAATTAATTAAAGGCTGGGTGAGCCTAGTGACGATCTGGGACCCCAAATCCAACCCTCGAACGACGGCACTAGAAGAAAAAATCTTTAGTGCGGTCCTGCACTTCATTAGTCGAGTGCTCTACCACGGAGCTAACCTCGCACCTGCTAAATCAAAAACGTATCCTAATTTTCAGGGTTTGTAAAATTATAATATTATCATAAACGATGAACCAATTTTAGGTTTCAGCTTTGCAAGGATAAGTAATGCATCCGTAGGTATAGGTTATTGGAATTTTTTGATTTGTTATCCACATGGTCCGTTAACCTCCGGAAAACTTAATAAAATCATATTGAAATAGACGGAAGATATGGCTCAGTGAACTGAGCATAATACACGCAAGTTTGGAAGAAATTTCCCGAGCTGATTCGTCGGAAAAATATGTTACAAGACAAAAAAGCTCAACTGATCAATTAGATCACAAATTACTTGAAAAAAAAAACAAAAACAGTTAAACAAAATAACAATACCTGTTGTGAAGATAACTGGAATCGACTAACCGAAAATAAATAATGTGCCATCAAAAATACAATTGAGGATTGGACATTGCCGCAAGAATAAAGTATAAATTTATAATATGACGCACATAATTACCATACGAATATCTCAGGACTTAACAAAAACACTTGGGACGAATACAATAGTTTTTCGAGCATACTACATACCAGAGATGGGCATAATTTTATTTATAAATAAAAATACGAATTTATTCGTACTTTATACATTTGTGAATACGAATATAAATAAATTCGTATTCATAAGTGTGAATACGAATTTATTTTTATTCACATATATTAAATATAAAAATACAAATAAAATTTTATTCGCAAATTTTTCTGCGAATAAAAATAAATTCACAGAAAAAATTGTAAATAATCACAAAAAATGTGAATATTTACAAAAAATCAAGCGATTACAAAAAAAATCACATTAAAATATACGAATAAAAATTTATTCACATTATAATTTGTGAATAAAACTTTATTCACAATAAAATTCGCAAATAAATTATGAATTTCCTCGTATTAAGATGATATTACAAAAGTTATTGAAGGTGATTTTTTTTTTTTTTTTTTTTTTTTTGATAGAGGTACAGATGACAAACTGTGTCCCTGCAGCATGGCTGGTGGTCCCGCGGCGGACTCGGGGTAAACAAAAAATCTAGGCGCTAATAACCTAGACGATAAATGCCTTAAAAAAAAAAAAAAAAAATCACCTTCAGTAACTTTCGTAATATCATCTTAATACGAATAAATTCATGATTTATTTGCGAATTTTATTGTGAATAAATTTTTATTCATAAATTATAATGTGAATAAATTTTTATTCGTATATTTTAATGTGATTTTTTTTCTAATCGCTTGATTTTTTGTAAATATTCACATTTTTTGTGATTATTTACAATTTTTTCTGTGAATTTATTTTTATTCGCAGAAAAATTTGCGAATAAAATTTTATTTGTATTTTTATATTTAATATATGTGAATAAAAATAAATTCGTATTCACACTTATGAATACGAATTTATTTATATTCGTATTCACAAATATATGAAGTACGAATTTATTTATATTCGTATTCACAAATGTATAAAGTACGAATAAATTCGTATTTTTATTTATAAATAAAATTATGCCCATCTCTGCTACATACTTCCTCAAATGCCTGTTTATGGGAATAAAGGAATCAAATATTGACCACAATGCTGGTTCATTAGATCATATAGGTACCACCTTCCCTATTAAAGCGAAAAACTAACAAATCATAATAATTAGAAAAAAAATATGATCATTATACTGCCATTTATTTATTTTATATATCATAGAAATATTTAGATTGGTTTCATGATTGGGTACAGGGGTCTCCCGTGGTCTAGAGGCTAGCGCGCTGGATTCATAAGCGGGAGATGGTGGGTTCGATCCCCACCAGCGCCAGAAATTTTCTGATCTCAGGGCCCGCTGAGAAAATTCCTGGTTGCACCCTTGATGTCGGCGCTAATAGCCACGATTTGTTGATGCGCCGTTAAAAAAAGAAAAAAAAAAATTGGGTACAGACAACAAATAAAGAATTCGACAAAAACATGAAATGAGGAGTAGCAAATTATAGCATACAATTTACATGTTTAAACCAATTACGCCATATAATGCAATGCAAAAAATAATTCTAGCACTAATAATTAGAATATTTAGCTTTTAGCACATTCCTCCGAAGGAAAGTAGCTATTGAGGTTGGACTCATGACGGAATTTTTGAAAAATGTCTTCAAATCTTTATCGATCCTACCTAGTAGACAGCGAAAATGACCCTCGTTAAAATTTATATATATATATATATATATATATATATATATATATATATATGTGTGTGTCTGTTAACACGATAGCGGCCAGAGTTTTTGTTTTTTCGTCACGAAAATTGGTATATAGCATTCAATTAGCAAACGATTGAACGAGTTCGTTAACCACCAAAATCGGTCCACCGGAAGGGGGGGTTTACCCCGAACCCAAAACACTAATTTGACCATTTCAGCCGTAATATTTGTTATATTTCAACGAAACTTGGTATTCGTAGTAAAAATATAGAGAGAAAAGTGAGATATAAAAATGAACTAAATCGGTTCATAAGGAGGGGGGGGGGGGGTTTACTCCGGACCGACAATACCAATTCGCCACCAGCCATGATTTTTGGTATATTTCGACGAAACTCGGTATCCATAGTGGTAATCTACAGGTAAATATGTGTTGTAAAAATAAACTAAATCGGTTCATTAAGAGGGGGGGGTTTACTCCAGACCCACAATACCAATTCGCCACTACCAACCGTGATTTTTGGTATATTTCGACGAAACTCTTTATTGGTAGTGGTAATCTACAGGTAAATATGTGTTGTAAAAATAAACTAAATCGGTTCTTTAGGAGGGGGGGGGGGTTACTCCGGACCCAAATTACTAATATACTCATACTGGTCATAATTTCTGCTTTATTGTAACGAAACGCGGTATACGTCGTGGGTAACTCATGAGAAAGAAGTGTTGTAAAAATGAGATGAATCGGGGGGTTTACTTTGTAATATATTTCAATAGAAAAGGCAGCCAGACATAGGTTCACAAAGGCGCCGCAAGGAGCGCTAGAGGGACTGTATCCGGTTCCTGCGTTAGATCAAAATACGATAATATGAGGTTTTTTGTATTTATTACGTAGTGCAGTAGGTACTATGTGTAAACATAACTCTGGAAGCAAATTAATAATTTATCAGTTACTCATTACAAAATTAAAAGAGAACTATTCATGTTTTTATTTTATTTATGTAGGATATTTTAAGCAAATTGTTCTGGAAAGCAGTCTACACTACCCAAATTCTGAGGAAAGTGCTTAGTTATGCAGCTCCTGCGTGACGGACTTTTATTTTAATTGTTGATTTCTCCTCTCCCAATTTTCACCCTAGAAATACTTTATTTTTTTTTTTTTTTTTAATTCTTATATTATTGTCCTTTTCTCTTCAAATTTTTACGATATTTTTCTAACCTTAATTATCGTCCACTTTATTGTACATTATAATTTTATCAGTCATTGGCTTAAAAGGGAGCATTTCTTGAAAAATGGGAAAGCTGATCGTCTTTATTGCGGTGCTCCGTCAAATAAATGAATCTCTGTCTCTCTCGCTCACCCGCTTACTCTCATTCTCTATCTATCTCAGTCACTCTCTCTCTTTCTCTCTCACTCTCTCTCTCTCGCACTCACACGCGGGCACTCTATCTTCACATTTCTCTCTCTCACACACTCCATTTCTCAGTACAACTTAATTGAATTCTTTAAACATTAATTCTGATATCATTATTAGTATATTAGTGCATTATTTCATATTGTTATTCCATGAAGCACATATGACATTATGAGAGCGTGGGTATGGATATAAGCGACGGCTCCGTTACTAATTACTCAGAGAATTCGTTCCCCGCGGTAATAATTATCAAGTTTGATTACGTTCAAATTGATCCTGGAAGTTAATTAATTCCAGTTAATGAATCGAAAAGCCAGACTTCTCCACCTGAGTTGAGAAATTAAAATCATCGCGGGAAGAACACTCGGAAAATGTGCTCCTCATGGAAATAGGTCCGGAATGCATTTTCAATCAATCTTAATACCTTTGATAAATACTATTCACGAACTATTACAATGAATTGTAATAGAATTAAGAATTTATTATGTCTGAACCCCGGAGGTAAAGGTCACCCACCACGTCCATTTTTTTATTAACTTGAATTAACATGTTTTTTATGTGGATTTTCGATCAATATAATGGTATAGAGCACTTTTTTCCTGTTCCCATAAATAACAAAGATAAGACAGTGAAAAATAAAATCATGCTCGTTTCCATTAGAGATAAAAGACACAATTTGGAGGCCTTACAATGGGAAACTTTTTCTTCTTCATTTTCTATAAGTAACGAACAAACAAATTTTAATAGTACAAATTTATGAAAAATTGGCTCTCCTGAACAATTGAAAATATGTGACTTGGTGGTCTTCACCATATATTGAAAGTGACATATCTTTTTAAAATTAATGTCATATTACATTTATTTAATTTTATAATACCTTTAAGGCATTTTCTTTATGTTAATATAGTAGAATTTATCGTTTTTTAATATTTTTTGGCGTCCAAGCTTAGTTGCGAGCGTGGTTTTTAATAGTTATATTGTTTTAAGGAGGTAGAACAGAGCAAACCGCCCTAATTCTTCGTGATTTTTTTTTCTATAAATTATCACTAGGTTTGATACTTATATTTGATTTCGACATGCTTATTTATGTGGTATATATGATAATTTATGTAATATATATATATATATATATATATATATGTATTTGTATGATGTAAGCGTAACGATTTTTTTTCGCGCGATTTTCGCTCCAAAAACCATGTTCCGGTGGACGGATTCTGCTGGTTGATGAAATTTAACTTTCAAATTAGACAATAGATTTGTGTATCAAATTTCATCAAAATCGGACCATTTTTGATCTTAGGAGAGAGCGAACATACAAATTTATATATACATATATATATTTTCTAGGCGTTCTGAAACTTAAAATTTTCTAGTCTTTGTAGTAAACTTTGTAAAGGTATTTAAATTAAATGAATAAGTTTTTATTAGCCTGGTAAACGATTTTCTGTTCATTAGAGTTTAATGGAGTTTGTAAAGGGGTTGTTGTGTTACTTTGTGAAACCGAGGAAAAGGTTACTAAACTGTTAAAGGTATAAGAAAGTTCCCTGAATCTGAAAGTGGAATTACTAATTAAATTGAATCTTTCATTACCATACTCTGCTCGAAGAAAGTAAAGAGAATTATTTACAAAAAGAAGAAGCTACAATATTATTGTAGGTAGTACTGGATGATCTTTCGAGAATATTGTACGGATTTTTAGAGGACCGTTTGCAATAAGTTAAAAAAACAGTAATCCTAATACTTTCACAGATGTTTAATCGCAAACAATACATCATCAGTGCTTAAATAGATGTAAGTTTTATTTATTTTTTTATGGAATGTCAACTCTTCAGGTCATTAACGCCGTCCCATTGCGGAGCGTATAATCTTCAATAATCTTAGGCGTCACTATTTTTACGATTTTGAGATAACAGTTGATCATAAAAGTTCAAAATGTCCACTGTATACTGGCAAAGAAAATGATTTTCAAAACTTAATAGATCATGTTGTTTTTTAATGCTGAAGTGAAAAGTTGGCTTCAAAATATGACCTACATCAATGAATTTTAAAACTAAGTAAGACACATCAAAAATAAAAATTCCTTCAAAATAGATAATATAACAGAGAAACTTCTCAAATTACTCAAAACCATTATTCTGTGATACTTACAACTAAATTTATACACATAAATAAAATTAAACATAAGGCTTGTTCGGTTTTTGCTGTTTTCAATGTGTCTTGTTTTGATTCGAGACGTCTATTTTTTTTTTTTTTTTTTTTTTTTTTAGCGCCAACATCCAAGGGAATCGAATCCACCATCTCCCGCACGAGGAGCCAAGGCGTTAACCACTAGACCACGGGGAACCCCTCTAGACGCCTATTATACTGCTTATTAATGGAAATGTCTTTTTCAATAATAAGCAGTATAATACAACAGCAGTCTGTTGTAGTCAACAATTATTTTTAACTGAATTTAGTCAAGAGCCTTCCAGTTCAATGTGCAACGCATCATTCAACTTCGGAGGGGATATTGATTTTAAAGTGATTTTAGATATTGCCGAATAAATTAAATTTTGCTGATTAGTTCTACTCCAAGAAGTCAAAAAGTCTTGCTATTTGTTTCGGGTCATCGGCTAATATTTCACAGAGTCTGAGAGCTGATGTTGGTCTTCTAAATGTTCATATGCCCTGCAATTATACTTCAACGTGAGTTGCACATTGGCTGTGCATTCTTTGACTTGATGAAGAAATGTGTGAGGTTTGTGTGACGTATTCCCAAAAGGACCCTTGAAAAGGAACGCCTAAATATGGAATGCCTTTGATGATGTATTTTAATTTGTTGATGTAAAATTTGATGTTCGCAATAAGGAAAAAACCCCTAAATTATCAATACGCTCATTGTCGCATAACCTATTTAGAGAATTTCTCTATCAGTAACAGTCCCTTTTACCTTGACGGAAATATATGAGCAATGATATTATTCCCACAAAAGCTTAATGATCTTTAATGATTCTAGTAATTGCTGGGTTGGGAAATCTGATATGAGGAAGACAGTCCTAAACTGTGAATCGGTAACATCTTCCTGGTTGTAAATTATTTCCAGGCCTCCATATTAAACAGCATATACCAACGACCGAAAGTTAAACTAGACACACAGATATCAAAAGAACCCAATGATGTCTGATAAGCCGCCATTAAAGTAAAACGAATTTTATAAGAAAAAGGATCAACTAGAGATGGGCGATCTGAATCGATCTTTTGAAGGATCAATATTTTTAAGGCGATATATCAATTTTTTTAATCAATCTCCAAGGACCGCTCTTTTTAATAAATCGATTTTCTACCTAGAATATCGTAAAATAATAATATATTTTACGATATAATAGAATATCGTAAAATATATAATTTCGGCTTGAATTTCAAGCCGAATCGTCGGCAACAATAAAACCATTGGGTCTTTTTTACTTTACCCACGCCAGTTACTTTTATTACTAAAACAGTTATTTATGGTATCATTAAGTTAATAGTTATGAAGAACAGATGTTTAAACTAATAATTAGTTTTAGGCAGAACACCATACTTTTGTAATGCTCTATACGCTACTTCTTCCGAATTCAACACACGACTCAGTTTAATCAAATTCATTATTTGACAACTTCAACACAGCACAACAAACACAACTTCAACGTGTCTTATAATCTATAACCTCTTTCATGTATAAACTTTATGTAGCCTAGCAACACCTGTTACAATATTGTAACAAAATATTATGACGTTATTCTAAAAAGTAACTGGCGTGGGTAAAGTAAAAAAGACCCAAACAATTTTCACTGTAAAATGTTGTTTTATTAAGAAGCAATGGCTGAACCCCAACAATCCCTACCTTTGCATCATCAACGGTCAACGATTTCCTCTCAATCTTAAAATAAAGTGATTTTTTTTTTTTTTTTTTTTTTTTTTTTGTATTTCAAATATTCAAATACCTAATCTTACCTCTTGTTACTCAATCTCATTTCTATTATTTAACTGAAGAATAAATTTACAGAACAGTTTTCTATGTCCCGTATCAGATTTTTAATATAACAATAACATTATACAACGACTCAATAACTTCCGTTTCTCCAACTTGAAGAAAGCAGTTAATATAATAAGAATAAGGTTTGAAACTGTGCTCTTGTTTTTTCAAACCATTTTCCTTGATAGTCTATCTATTTGTCAAATACCACTGACTCACTGACCAATCATCGCCCAGCCCAAACCACTTGACAGAAAATTTTGAAATTTTGCATGGACACTCCCTTTATAACGGAAACACTCGCTAAGAAAGGATTTTTTGATATTACAATTTTTAAGTATTTTTAGAGGTTTAGAAATTATGGGCTTGGGGTGTATTTTCGGTCTGGCTTAATAGTCTGGAGTATTAAGCCAGACTCCAGAGCATGTACATGGTAATGAGAGGACGTCCTAGCAAGAAGTGCCCCTGAAGAGGTGCGAAGAAAAGATGCACGAAACATGTCGGGCCTACTATTAAATAAAGTAGTATAATAAAGGAAGACTGCTTTAACGATCCCATGCCTCCTAAGATAAAAATAATTTATATATATATATATATATATATATATATATATATATATATATATATATATATAAATTCTTTTGTTCAAGCTGTATCCGCAGCAGTATGAGTTCCCCATCCACTATGCCCGTCAACGAGCACGGCTGATTTTCGTTGCAAATCTCGGGGCAAAACTTTAAATAATAATTATGTCCGTTATAATTTAATCGGTGATTGCAGAAACATCGTAGTTCAAACATTTCAAATTAAAAAGAGAAAACACATCATAACTCCTCCAAATTAAAAAAAAAATCGAACATTTTTTCCCCTTCGTCATAACATGCATTTAGTTTGCTTACCCAGTTTCTAAATCGGTCCCAGGAAAATTGTAAATTTGATGAAAAACAAATTTTTGAATGTTTTCGGGCTTAAGTGGTGGTTTCTGCTCTCACCATTTCAATTTTTGTTAGTAAATTATAGTTATTGATATGATACGAATATTTCCCCGTGCTGTACTCGGGATATGAGTATGCCTAAAGTTGCGACAAGTTTCTCGCCACCACTCGCCGTTATTAGACTCCAAACCATCTCCTCGCCATGTTAATATTCCATGATGAACGGCGTGGGCTAAGTGGTTCTACGGATAAACCACTTTTAATGGCCTCCTCTAGCCGTTTACAAGCTTTTCCAGCAGCCATAGAGGATCGACTTAACGGGTTGGGAGTATGGGATAAGCCTTATTCCTAATCTCGGAAAAACTATTGTTACTTTTATTATAATGTGTATAAATCCGAAATTGGAACTGTTGCTTCTATTACCTAAGTAGCAATATAGTAAGGGTTATCAGGAACCCCGTTCCTGAATAACAGTTAGTAGGAGGGAAGTAACAACGGAACTATATATTATTGAATAAAAATGATTTATTTGAAGATAATTGTAATAGATGTAATAGAATAAAAACAGAGTTTGGAAAAAATAGTTTCAGAGTCCAGAAGAGAAGTGGCCCAGGGATGGGCACAGAGACCTAGACGCAAATATTAAAGTCCGGAAGTACGCATAAGGTGAGCCGGGAGTCATTCAGATTTACCCGATAATGCCCTAGGTAAGAACATAGTGATACTAAAGCAATTACAAGAGACCGGAAGTAAGCCGGATTTGAACCGGAAATATCCAGAAACGGAATTGATTAACCCGGAAGTGACCCAAGGATGAATATAGTGAATAAAAATTAATTATAGGAGAGCGGACCAGTAGAGTGAACCAGTAGAGCTCGGGTACCACCTGAGTGAAAATGGTCATGACCGGAAGTGTTAAAAATGGACTAGATATAGGAAGAGGACCGATAGTAGACTGGAAGTGGACCGGAAGTAAACATTTAAGTGGCATGTTCGTTAGAATTCATAGTGAATGAAGAATGAAGAGTCATGGATTATTCATAATGAATGAATAATTGAATAAATTGCAATTGAATAACAATCCATTGAATAATGAGCTAACCCTATTATTCATAGAATAAAAAAAAATCAGTCGATGAATAACTTAATCAATGAATAAAATCTTACTTAATAACAATTTATTGGAATGATTACACAGGCACACAAAAAAATATTGGTCTTTTCCAAAGACGCCATACATATATCCTTGTGTATTTCGACACGCTGAATCCGAGTTTGTAGTCCGTTTGACCCCAGCACGTCATGTTTAAGGGCATTTGAAGGTCAAATTTCGTATGAAGTCGTTAAAGAAGAAATAACTAGAGCTTCCATGGTATTTGAGGGTCACTGAATTCGATTCCGACGTTTGTTTCAGCACATTGGCGCAAAATCAAGATCATTTCAAGGACAAATATGTTTATTTTGCAAGAAATGAATCTGCAGTCAAAACTATTTTTTTGCAAAATAGCCATTTTTTTGATGAATTACCTTGCTTTTGTGCCGATACGTTGAAACGGACCCCGGATTCGAATTCAGCCACCCCCAAAATTACTGAAGCTCTATTTGGTTCTTCTTAAAAAATGCTCTTAAACCTTACGTGCTTGGATAAAACGGACTCCGAACGGATTCAGCGTGTCGAAATAGATAAGAATATATTTATCTTAGTCTTTGGAAAATACCACTTCTTTTTGTGTGTGCCCATGTTATTGAACAAGAAATTCATTGACCTAGTTGAAGTATTATTTTCTAAATCTATAAACGATTCAACAACAAGTATTTCTAAGGAAAAAAGGCGATTTAAATACATTTTTATTGTCTAGAAGAGAATACCGCTTTGAATATCACTCTGATGCGCTTATAACTAAAATTGAAGTTACGGCTTGAACCGCTGCACAACCAAAACACACTATCGTATCAATAGAGTCATCAACGAGAACTCCCCGATTGTCCACTGGATGAATACCGGACCGAATGAAATGGTCAATAATTTCATAAAAGTCCTCCCGGGCGGTGGAATATTTGGATGGATGGGGTCGACGGGGAAATAGAGGAACCAGGAAACGGTGGAAGTCACGCTGGATCCCAATCAAGGGGCTGACGTGACTGATGGTCGGAATGGAGATAGAAATGTGTGCCCCCTCGTTTTTTGGACGAATTAATCGTCATCTCTATAAGGGGATCTGACGACCCTTTGTCACTGGTCGAAAAGGTCAATTTTTAACAACAAAAACGTTTTCATATTCATAAGTTGGGAACGGATGTTACGGTTAAATGATCCCAGCCGGTTGAAAATATTGTTATATTGTAACGAAACTCGGAAAACGTCGTTGCCATTTAATAGGAAACGTAAGTAGGTAGGTAGTAATTTATTTATTTATTTATTTTTTTTAATATTTGAAATACTTAAAGCATTTCATCAAGAAATTCTTTAAGAATGAGTCGGCTCACCCACAACTGGGCATCTGGAACCCCCCTCTCCCGCATGAGAATCTAAGGCGTTAGCCACAAGACGAAGAGGAGACCCGAGTAGAAATAATAAATCAAAGTACATAGGTCCATTAAAACCAATATGTTATATATGTTTTTTTTAAAAAAAAAATCATTCTTGGGAAAATAGGCAATCAAATAATTGTTGCTGAATGAGAAAAAGGCGAAACTCAACTTGAGATTCGGTCCTTTAACTTCTAAAATGCTACTCCAAACTTTTCCTTCTTGGGACACAAAACTTCTCTACTAGCCAAGTAGTTTTGCCCGGAATGTGGCTCCCTTTGACTATTACATACTTTAAATAAAGTTACTGGAATGTTACAAAGTCAGTGAGGGTTCATGTCCTATTTCATATAACTGTCTGGAACACCCAATTGCCCCGTGGTTATTGATGTGAAAACAACTAATCAAATTATTCCTGAAGAGGACAAAAAATCCTGCAAAATATGCTATTAAAAAATCGTACTAAACTAGCGTAAATAATGAAATGAGCATTATTACTCAGTTCAAACTCATGCAGGAGATAAGGGCATTAGACACCGGAGTCCGATAACGTTTTAGCGCAGTTCCTCTCTCCCTCCTTAGGGTGGAAATCCGTTTATGAGGTTGATATCGTTACATATTGCCGCAAGTGCCGAATAGAAACTTTTTACGTTTTAGAACACATAGATCTCGAAAATAGTAAAATTTCGTTCCCCCTGCAGTGTGGAGTGCCCTGCGGCACTCTCTCCCGCACCTGAAGCTGGATTCCCGCACCTGAAGCTGGATTCCCGCACCTGAAGCTGGATTCCCGCACCTGAAGCTGGATTCCCGCACCAGCGATCCTATAATGTGTTTCATTCATTCACGCTTCCTTGTAAGTTTCAAATTTATATTTGTATCTATTTAGTTACCTAGGCCACTAAGGCAAACATTAGTTTCTTTCCATTAATGGCATAATCCGTTTATATTTTAAGTTTTCAAACAGCCCTGGGTCTCATTCCATGAAAATACTGTGGTAGCGCAGTTCCTGTATATTGGACAATTTTTTTCAGTTTTAAATTGCCTGTCTAGAAGAAACCTTTTTTTTATTATCTTCTTGATAGGCAATTACACTATTCTACAGCGAAATTGTCCTAAGAGATATAGAATTTCTGGTAGATCTCTATGCCCACGTTCTTGAGGCATCACCCTCCAATTCTTAGAAAAACGGGGAAAACAGCGGTTCTCATCCAAGTTTTGTAAAAACCATGTCCCTATTTACTTAATTAGAAAAGTAAAAAAATGCAAACATTAGGGCATTACATTACCTTTAAAACATCTACACACCCATTGAAATACGTCGAGCATATCCAGAGATATACGACTTCAAAGTCTATAACTTGTCAGAAAATCGTAATAAATTTGCTATGTAATGTTGCCTCATGGCCGTAGTAAAGCTGTCTCAAAAATTATAATAGCTCTAACTTGAAGAATTTATAATGTAGAAAAAGAATCTGCAGCCTAATAGTATTTCAGTCTAATAGTATTCTACATATTCTATTAAGTGAAATGACATTTGAGATACAAAAATATGCTTGATAAAATGGATATGATGAAAACTGCAGGTTTTCGTTTTTCCCGTTTTTCTATGAGATGCAGAAAAACGGGTGGCACTTCAAGAACCTGGGCATCCAGATATACAAGAAATGCTGTATAGATCTCTTGGGACAAAAAAAAAAAAAAGTTCAATTTTGTAGACCAGTGTTATTTTTAAATATTTAAGGCCGATGAGTTGAATCCATCGCTGAAGAGCGGGATTCGCACACGCATCTCCAACATGACACGCTATCCATCCTGCCATGGGGAACATCTTCCCATCATTCCGAAATGAGATTTAATGGTGAAGTAATTTGTAATTAGTGAATACGCTGACTGCGATGAGTAATGATGATTGAGGCTGATTGGTGACTATTGTTCCTTGCAAAGACCTTCCGATCCCAGGAGAACCAATCACTTTTGTTTTCAATCAAGATCACATTAATGAGCCCCCGGTCTCTGGGGGAATTAAAGGTACTGGCTTCAGGTAAGGCTTCGTGGCATTTTTTTATAAAGATTAATATCCGAAAAAAACTGTAGTTATTGTTTCAAAAATATTTTTTTGTTAGAACCATTAACCCGCATCACTGGGATTTTAATAAAATTCATACGTTGGGGGCCAAATAACCAAAAAATGGAAACAAAATCAATATCTTTTGAGCAACTCATCCCGTCAATTTATCGTTGGTCTATTTGATTCAGAATAAAACAGTACTTTAGAAGAAATACTTAAAAAAAAAAAAAAAAATGCATTTCGTTTAGAGCCTTCTGCTCAAATTCTGGACTATAAATATGTTTTAGGCCCACCCAACAAACCTATGTAATGTAATGTATAACATACAGTGGACTTTTTTCAGTTTCGTCATCGCTAAAGCATATTTATGCTAAAAACATACTGTTTTATATTTAAATAAATGTTCCGGGAAGTTTTCGATTTACGCGTACAGAAATTATTGTTATTTGAGTTGTTCCGAAGTTATTCCCGCAAAAAAATTAGCTTGCCCCCTCTTTTAACGTTTTGCTAAAAAAATATGGACTATGGACAGATCCTCATAGCTTATGTTCGGTTGCATTATCACTATATTATCTGGCTTCATACCATCCTTAAATGTTATTGTCATTTTTTATATGAGGGAAAGAAGTAAAATAAACGTGATTTTTTATTGATAACAGGCATTTATTTATAGATTTTATTTTCGTTTAGCTAGTAAGCTATGCGAAACGTACAGAAAACAAAATATTCTCGTTATAAAATAAGAAAGGACATAGTTTCTTGCTTACAGAGGTTGTTTTCAGTTTCTCAATCGGTTGTATTTATAAAAAGATAGGAATTGTCAAGGATCGGTCGTTATTTCTTAATAAAACTACATTTTACATGTGAAAATGGTTCTATTGTTTGCCAACGTTTCAGCTTGAATAAAAGTCTTCATCAGGGCGATGAGAAGACTTAGAACTATGCCTCACGGATGCGGGAAGATTTCTGTTATTTCTTAATAAAACCATTTTCACATGTAAAATGTAGTTTTATTAAGAAATAACGATTTCCTCTCAACGAATTGTATTTATATTTCATATAAGTTAGTTACATAATTCTATACAGTTCGTTCATGGGGATTTATTTGAAATCGTAAAGATTGTGATTTTTGAGGAATTCAAGTAAATGTCCGATATAGTGACTGTCATATGTGAGTAGTTAGTAGATGTTCTGTGGGAAGTTAGCAGTATGTCTCAATATATATATATATATAAGTAAGTAAGTATACAATATATATATATATATATATATATATATAGTAAGTGGACACCTTCTTCTAGATCTAAGCACCTATTTGTCAAGCTTGTCGGTATTTTGTGCTTTGCTCATTTCTGTGGACAACTTAGGGGATTTTCTATAAGCCTCTCTTGGAGACTACTATTTACGGGCACCAAATACATCTTATAAGACATTAAAAAAAAATAAGCTTTTACATTAACACCTTGATGGCGGCTGTCGAAGGGTGTTCGACAGTGACGCCTCCTTCTAAAGGGCTGTTGTAGAAGGGTGTTCGACAGTGACCCCTCCTTCTAAATGGCGGGCGTCGAAGGGTGTTCGACAGTGACGCCTCCTTCTGAAGGTCGGCTGTCGAAGGGTCTTCAACACCTTCTAGTGCTCCCTCAATTCAGTCTGTGTTTGTCTCGCTACACTAAAACCAATCTTACTTGTTCGTAGCCGTTATAAAGGGATTTTCATCAAACGTGATTAGCCCGCCAATAGATTTTTCAACGCACAGCCGACTTTTTCTTACAAATCGCTATTATTCTGTTACGACGAAAAAAAAAACTTCGTCCAGGGGAAACTACCTTACGTCATACGGTTAAGCCACCAAAGGGTTAAACGGGGATTTATAGAATTGTCCTATTGGACAATTCTATAAACAAGTCATACAGTCTTACAAGTTAAGTCTATACAAGTATTGGACGTAGCGCATTAGCTGAATTCGTAAAATTATGATAATGAACCTGTTTTATTAGTCATATGAGCCATTTGAAGATAATGGACTACAGCATTGTAGGTTACGACAGGCTGAAACTTTTATCCGCTCAATAGAATAGGAAGCAAAATAATGCTCCATTCAATACCATGTGAATATGAGTTTTGGGGAAAAAAGTTGCCTCTAATGAAAATAACAGAGACAACGTATTTCGGAGTTGTATGATTGAAATTCCAGCACTTGAAAGTAATTGTAAGCCGAACGGAATTCAGGGAGAATTTCATACTAAAGTGTCTGGATTGTCTGACTGAATTAAAATTTTTGTTTAAAGCAAGTGGAATGGGCAACTCCCTCTCTCGTTGGAGTTAGCAGTCGAAGTTTTCTTGTTTAGTTCTTGATAAACGCAGCCGGATATTGGACGTAGGCAGGGGACGAAAACTGCCCCCTAACTGGGTGTTAAACCTTTCATGTGGAAAACTGCATTCAGGCAAAAAGGAGCACTTGTTAGAATTGGAACCATTTTTCCGGCTGACAAGTTTTTCAATTGTGGACCCGAACTGGGAGAGCCTTAACTTTTCGTTCAGATGGCGTTCACTTACAGCTGTGAAATTCTCTTCCTTAAGGTCGTTATTTTTTTTTTCTTTCTAGTTCAGTTTGCTTTTTCTTCCTTCTTAATTTGACAATGACACTAAACTCTTTCTTGTTATTGGAAGAAGGGTGCTTAAAGGATAACTTTGTTAAGACTTTATCAACAAACTAGCTGTTTTAGCATATTCCAAGAGAGTGTACCGATTGAGGGTGACTAGGGACGGTCAGGGAGGCCGAATTCAACCCATATTATACAAGAAGTTCATGTTTTTCGCCATGTGTAGAAGTTGACTTTAATTTCTCACACAGTTGTAATTTATATCTCATTTATGTGAAATAAAATGAACTAAGAATAAGAAAATAAAACAAATCAAATGAAATAAAATAATGGAAAAAATAAATAAATAGGGTTTAGATTAAGTTATAAAGGTTTACTTTTTTAAGGTAGTCCAATAGCTGTCCTATGTAGTGACTGTCATCTGTAAGTAGTTCGTACATGTTGGAAGGATATCATTTTGTCTAAGTCTACAGTCTGTCAGGTTGTTTTTAATGGTAAGAGTTGTATTACATTATTGACAAGTTGGTATGTACTGTCTAGCCATTAGGTATGAGTGAGTCTGTCGCGAATGGCCTATTCTCAGCCGGCACAGGACGACTTCTTCTCGTCTGTTACTTCTGCTGCTTGAAGCCCATACATTATTTTTTTTTTTCATCTCGCGTAACATATCATTTGTTGTCCTGTACCATATCTCCTGCCACCTTTTTGTAAAACTTTCTAATTATTCAATTTGGGTATCAGCGACAAAATTATTATTTTTCTAATTGTTGCAAAATACAAACGAAATGCTTTACATGTTTGAAAATATTCAACTTCAACGTTATCCTCAACGATGCTATATACTATAGCCTGTTTAGATAGACGGAAAAGTTCAATTCCGCATGCATGAAATTTTGTGTGAAATATTCCCGACTGTTCCACTATTTGCAAAGTCCCATTTCAAGGAAAAACAGGTCAGACAGGGGAAATAGTGTCTAATATTTATCAATACTTAGCCAAAGCTAAGACTAAAAATGATTTAAACCTCCTAATGATAAAGGTTATAACAGAGAGCATTTTACCACCAATTTTTTGCACTGGGAGTATAGGCCACGCCAGTTTTAGCGCGGTTCCTCCCTCCCCCATAGGGAGGAACCCCGCTTATAGGGTTGATACAATGAAACAATCCGGAAGTGCAGACTAAAAAATTTCGCGTTTCAGAACCCCTAGAGACCGAAAATTACGGTGGTTCAAATTTGTGTATATATATATATATATATATATATATATATATATATATGTATATATATATATATGTATATATTTATATATATATATATATTTATTTATATATATATATGTATATATTTATTTATATATATATATATATATTTATTTATATATATATATATATATATATATATATATATATATATTTTATTGATGTTTTCCGGTAGTGGGGTTGCTTAATTCCAGAGGGTGAAACAAATTTCAGTCTTCCCACAAATTTTCTTTATTTTGCACTAGGCCTTTCAACACAAATGTGCCATCATCAGGTGCTGGCATGCATGTTCATTTATGTTGTTACAGCATAATGCTGTTCCGGAAGAAGCTCGACAAGCTGTATTCATTTTATTGATGTTTTCCGGTAGTGGGGTTGCTTAATTCCAGAGGGTGAAACAAATTTCAGTCTTCCCACAAATTTTCTTTATTTTGCACTAGGCCTTTCAACACAAATGTGCCATCATCAGGTGCTGGCATGCATGTTCATTTATGTTGTTACAGCATAATGCTGTTCCGGAAGAAGCTCGACAAGCTGTATTCATTTTATTGATGTTTTCCGGTAGTGGGGTTGCTTAATTCCAGAGGGTGAAACAAATTTCAGTCTTCCCACAAATTTTCTTTATTTTGCACTAGGCCTTTCAACACAAATGTGCCATCATCAGGTGCTGGCATGCATGTTCATTTATGTTGTTACAGCATAATGCTGTTCCGGAAGAAGCTCGACAAGCTGTATTCATTTTATTGATGTTTTCCGGTAGTGGGGTTGCTTAATTCCAGAGGGTGAAACAAATTTCAGTCTTCCCACAAATTTTCTTTATTTTGCACTAGGCCTTTCAACGCAAATGTGCCGTTAGTACCTCGAAAACCGTTGACAATCTTGGGAAGCAGAAGGTTACCATTCGAAAGATTACTAAATGCTCTACAAAAAAGGTTCTAAAGAAAGTTTTAATTAGGCGATGTCAATCGGAGAAATAAGTGCTTAAAACTTTAAAGTAATTGATTTCGTTTATTCGAGCGGTTCTTTTTGACTGTTTTATTCCTTGTTATTTTTAAATTGCTTATAGTCGGATAATGTATTTGACAAAAAACAGATTAAGTAAAATAAGAAGATCAATTTTTTGTTAAAAATGTAGCGTTCAAAGAGAGAGATCCCAAGGCTTTCCAAATGCCTCAGAGCGGAGGCCTTTCTGCCCGACTTATGGGATAGCTGACCCATACAGGTAAGATTGTAAATCAAGACCTTTCAAGACTGGTTTGTTTGAGATTTCATTTGGATAGGTGTTTCGGTATTGATCTAAACAAAGTAATAACTGTTTCTATTCTATGCCTTCATAAACACTAGAGATAAGAACGGAACCGCGCTAAGATGACGCAGTTCCTGCGAATCGGACTTTTTTAACACCTTGTCAAGAACCTGATAATAACTTATTTGTGCAATTCCAACTTGGCCAGTTTTCGTTAAATGATGTCCACTATAACGATCGGATTTATTATAAAATGCCTGGCATTTTATAAGAAATCCAGATTCAGGCATTTAGGGTAAAGATTCAGGGCACTTAGGGTAAAGATTCAGGGCTATTTTAACCCTGGAACACTAACCCTAATTCATCCTACACTATTACTAACCTGTGTATCAATTTGATGTATACACAGGACACTGACTCAGAACTTGATTATCTGTGATAATGGAGAAATCTGTTGTTAAAAAAAAAAAAAATGAATATTTGTCAATATTTAATACATAGAAATACAAATTAAAAACATAAAATATAGAGCAACAAAAAATATGGACCATTTCCGGGGTATTGAATACTAACATTTGAAATTTGAACTTGAAATAGTTTTAACCAACTAAAACGCTTACACCTAAAATGAAATATTTTTTATGAACAAAGTAATCTTATTTTATTTATTTTTAAAGGTTTTATGACGCATTTTTACCGATCAAAAATATTTCGGGGGGAGGGGGGGTGCAGCCTCCCCCCCATATACGCCCATGTCCTTTCTCAAGATATAATAACTGGAATAATAATAATAATACATAATATAATATCCCAATGCCTTCTCGACTTTTAAAATATTTACTGCGTTAGCAATGTGTAATTTGCAATCATTTACATAATTAATTAATGGTGTAATTATATTTTAGGTGCTCGTTTCTAACTCTGTGTCAAATTGATGCAATTTATAATGAGTCTTTATTAATACCTATACGTCAGATGCTCATATTACTAACAGTGCATGAAAATGACGTAGAAAAATTTACGTGTATTACTAACTTGTACGTCAATTTGCTGCACTGTCTTCTGGGAAAATCAAGGTCATACCTATCTAATTTGTCGCTGAGAGGTGAAATCATGCTGGATGGGAGCAGGAGGAATTGCTCCAGGAATAGGTGGGGGGGGGGGAACCGGCTCTACCCCCATTTAACGGAAGAAAATAACAATTGATTACATTCATATGCGTCAATATGACGCAGGTTAGTGTTCCCGGGTTAAACTCTTAGTTGATTAAAACCGATTGGGTTTGTATGAACACTATGTAAGTTAAAGCGGCCACGGCCGATGGAAGTTGATGAAAACTGGCTAAGTTGGAATTGCAAAAATAAGTGAGAGGGTATTATTAGGTTCCTGACAAGGTATTATAAGCGTAAAAATTGGCCAAATACTATGATGTCATAACTTTCATAGGCACAACTTGGCCTCTTTTGTCAACAATAGTTTTTTTTAGGGAGATATATAATTTTCTTTTTTTTTACTGCGCTTCGATAACTAGGCTATTAGCGCCGACATTCAGGGTGCAGCGAGGAATTTTCCCAACGAGCCGTGAGAAAATTCCTGCCGCTGGTGGGGATCGAACCCACCATCTATCGCTTATGAATCTAAGGCGCTATTTTTTTACAATGCCTTCTACTCATTATTCTTCTGATCAATATTTGGAAATACCCTTGTGACACTTATTAATTTCATGTCTAACTAATGTCGCATTCGCCTTACATAAATATTTAAATAATAGACATGTACATACAAACAACAAGATGCGTCTAAATGTTTCTTAAATCATCAAATATATGTTCTCCAAACCGAGGCGATTCGTATGATGGGTTTTGGAAGGAATGATGGGTTTCCGAAGGAACAACAAGTAGAAAACGGGAACCCTCTCTGGAAGTGGAGTCAAACACGACTTTTCAGGATTTTTCGATTTTTGCCTTTAATAACACTCTAATTTCTATCATTTTTCAAAATTGCAAGTCTCTAGCTACTCAAGAAGTGCCTAATGATTTTGATGAGTGAGTGAGTGAGTCCTATAAATTCCGATTTTCCATCGTCTTTATCTCAGATACTATTCAATGTAGAATTATGAAACTTTTCAGTTTTACTCAAATCTATGATAATACCTGCGTAAAATTTAAGATGTATCTTTAACTGGTCCAATGTTATGAGAGGGTTTTTGGCACAGGCAAGACTTGTGTCTATTTTTGGTGTATCCATTTGTGCCCCCTTCTTTGCAAGATCGTCTGCTTTTTCATTGCCTCTTATACTAACGTGGCTTGGGTAATAATAATAATACTATATATATATATATATATATATATATATATATATATAGTATTTTTACTTCGAAATAAGCACTAAAGTAGTACATAATGATATTTATAAAAATATAAAGAAGAAGACATAACTTTGGTGTTGAATATTTGAAGTGAATAGAATTGGGATGTGCATTAAGAGGCACTAGTTTATTAAGAGATGTAGGCGTGCCGGTTGCTTAATGCCAGAACATCATCCACGTAGGGCTTCTAAAGGTCTAAAGAGCCGCGTAAACTTTCATTAGAGCTCGACTATATGGAGAGACAGGGGACATTAAACTCCACGGGCTTCTGAATTCTACTCATCGCTCTCTCTCTCTCTCTCTCTCTCTCTCTCTCTCTCTCTCTCTCTCTCTCTCTCTCTCTCTCTCTCTATCTCTATCTCTATCTCTCTCTCTCTCTCTCTCTCTCTCTCTCTCTCTCTCTCTCTCTCTCTCTCTATCTCTCTCTCTCTCTCTCTCTCTCTCTCTCTCTCTCTCACTCTCTCTGGAATAGGCTTTCTCTTTCCTCGAGATTAGTAAATTAAACCAACCGTGATAATCTCTGTACTCCCTTGTAATTTTCAACTTAATTTCAGGATCAACAATCAAATGTTAAATAAGGAACGTAAGCTAAGGTATATATTAACCATGTTAAAATTACAGTGTTAATAAGCGACCATTGCTAAGATATTATCTTCCTCAAAATAATATACCAAACATCGGTATAAACATTGTTACAACTCTAAATTTACAACGTTCCCATCTTAGGATTTGAAATTATTAAAGGTTCTAAGGTTGCAATAATGTGAAAATATACTCTGAAGAAATGAGAGCCGTTGTCGGTAGCTTGGCTGAGGAGTACGCGAAGAACTTCTAAGCAAAGAAACGGATGTATTTTTCTTTTTCGCCCTGTAGTAAATCTGCTAAATATTTGTCAAATACCACTTACTCAATCATTGACCTATCATCGCCCAGCCCGAACCACTCGACAGAAAAATTTGAAATTTTCCGTGGATGCAAATACTCACCAAGAATGTTTTTTTGATATTCAAATTTTTAAGTATTTATAGAGGGGTTTGAATTTTTAGCAGGTTTTAAACACAGCTTGAACTGCATGCAACTGAATATTTACGGTTCATTTCAATAATGATGGCAGACATTGTATTACTAGAAATAAACTGTGATTTTGTCCCTCACAGACTTTACGCTGTACCTTAGCATTATTGACAACGAATTTTAACCTGTACTGGTTAAACTCCTGTTACTGGTAACGAGTTATCTCTAGGTTATCTGTTTGTTGACTCTGGTCCGTAGCACCCCAGTGTCAAGACACATTATGCTTTGATTACTTATCAATTGGTGAATAACATATAGTATGGCGGCAACCGTGCTATAAAAAACTGCCCAAAATTATATATTAGCATTAATTTTGAAGATACATTTTTTATCGCAGTAAAATAACTACTTATCTGCCGTGACGAAGCACTGGCAAACGACTGAAGTACTTTAAAATGATTTTTATTAAGTGGACCATGAAATGATGACAGCCTATAGGACTGTATTTAACTTTCTTTTAACACCCACTCCTAAAACTTTATCGTTTTTGCTGTTTTATATTGTCTATATTAAAAATAACACAGGTCCACAAAAAAAAAAAAGAAAAAAAAAAGAGGTTTGTGCTGGGTATCGGACACATTTTTTCTGACGTATTTTTTTTACCGCTGAACACGAATCTGAAGTCATAATTGGGGGTTAATCAGCAAAAAACGGAGAAAAGTGAAAAAAAAATCGATAAAAATTGTTATCTTTTTTTTTTCACTTTTCTCCGTTTTTTGCTAATTAACCCCCAATTATGACTTCAGATTCGTGTTCAGCGGTAAAAAATACGTCAGAGAAAATATCTCCGATACCCAGCACAAACCACTTTTTTTTTTGTGGACCTGTGTAATTACTTAGCGGGTGTCATTACTAGAAATCAAAAATTTACTTCGCAACCAGAAACTATATATATTTGTCTTAAGCTTGTCAAATCTGACGGTTGTGCAGGGAATTATTGCAACCTGGCATAAGCGAGACTCGAATTCCATCTCCTACACAGGTAATCCTGCCAAAAGGAAATCCGCTATACTAAAAGTTCAACTTCTCTATTTTGTTGGACTTAATATAATCTTTTTCTTTTTTTTTTTTTCATTCATTAATAAATCTAATTATAAATGAAATTACTAATCAGTTACCACAATATTTACTTTGCTTCTCCAATATTCTTATTTGAATTGAAAGCTAATGGCTTTTTATCGTTTTGTGGGTTTTAATTAACAAGACTGATTACTTTTCCGCCTTTCAGTATTAAGAGAATAAGTAATCGTTCAACGGATTGATGCCATTCATTTATTTATAATGGATCTAAAACCAATTTTATAATCTAAATTTCCATCAAGCAGTCATGTTCTTTAGTGGAATGATATTTTAAATAGTTTACTCTGGTGCTTAATTTTTTCAATTTCTGTAGGTATGACGTTTTAGCGCGGTACCTCCCTCCCTCCATAGGGAGAAACCCCGCTAATAAGGTTGACCTCATGACACAATCCGGAAGTGCCGACTAGAAAATTTGGGTCTTTTGTATAATAAGCATACACTTTTCAAGAACTAGTAACAGTTACTGTACTGTTACTTTACTAAACTCTAGGTTATGTTTACAAAACAAGATAAATGCTTGTTTATAAAAAAGAAAATAACTTTATTTAATACTGACCAAAATAAATCATGCTGAAGGTGGCCAATATTCAAACATTGAATGCAATATTTTATGAAATAGGTCTGCCTTCTCATATCTTCTTCTCCACACAAATATGAATCCAATAATTAGGTTAGAGGTGAATCATATGTTCCAAATAATAATAAAATGAGTAACTGTTACTAGATCTTGAAAAGTGTATGCTTATTATACAAAAGACCCGAAAATTTCATGTTTCAGAACCCATAGATCTCCAATATAATGGTGGTTCAAATTTGTGCATAAAACGCGCAAAAAAATCGTAACGCTTACGTTTTCGAGTTCATATGCTTGCAGGTACTCGTTTTGTAGATTTATTAACATAGGAAAGCAAATGAAACCATTTTCAAAGCGATATCTGTAACCATGGTGTCTACTATTTTCGTGAAAGCCAATTTCGTGACTTTTTCTTGACATTTTCATGACTTGAAATGCAAATTTCGTGCCCATTAAAAAATAAAATAATTTCACTTAAAAAGAGAAAGCCTTAAGTTTTAGCTTAAAATTGTTTGTAACTTAAACGGATTACCGTGATATCTAGGTATAAACTCACAATTTTACATACATTTAAAAAACTGCATAAAATGTACATCATATCGTCCCTGCCATGTCAAACTATCGAATATGCAAAATCTCGTTTTTAGATTCGGGACTTGGCTCTTGGATTGTGGACGATACGGCTTGTCGCGAATTGTCCCCACTCTAACCCCTTTAGAATAGCCTTTAATGCCTTAAATAAAGTATCGAATAAGACCTACTGTAAGACACTAAGCTTTGTAATTAAGATAATAAAATTGAAATGTGTTTAAAATATATGCGATGGTAAAGTTTGGATTTAATTTTACAATTATGTATTCAAAAGCTTTTATATACAAAAATAGGTAAAAATAGTCCGAAGCCGCCTTCAGCTTTATTTTAAAGATTGACAATATATGGCTGTTAAAACACCGGCTAAACACCGAAACTGCAACCGCATTTCATCAAAATCGGACCATTTTTGAACGGCAGGAGAGCGAACAGACTAATATATATATATATATATATATATATATATATATATATATATATATATATATACACACACATATACATATACAGGGCGTCAAATAAACGGCAAAACTTCGGGAATCGATGCAGGATGGAAAAAGGCCTTCGGCATTTTTCTCGTTTTTGCTTCGTTTCCGAGAAAAACAAAAAAACTACAACACAATTGAGAAAAGGCAATCTTGCATAATGCCCATATAAAAATCATTAAAAGTATATGTTTTATCTTCCGTCCTATCCAACGCCACGGATAGTTAGTGTCCAACCAATTTCGGACGGTCCTCCCGTAGTGGGGTAGACTAAGACCCAGCTTCCCAATCTTGGTGACAAAAGTACTACCTCCAAGAACACCGACAGTTTATTATCGAGTAATGTGTGGAAAGATTCAGCAATAAGTCGAGGAATCAAAAATTGGAGACCTATATATTTCATTTTTTCACACAAAAAGTGAGGATGTAGGAGTGAGTACGTACTCACTCCTATATTTTGGGGTGGGGGGAGGGAGATTGAAAGAGGCGATGATTGGGCTGGGAGGGAGAGTGGAGGGGGTGGAAGATAAAACATATACTTTTAATGATTTCTATATAGGCATTATGAAAGAATGCCGCTTCTAAAGCATTACCGTCTCAGAAACCGTTCACGAAAACTATTTCAGCATCAAGAGATTGAATTTCAGTAATTGGTTTCCTGAAGCAATTCGCATTGAAAATTTAAACAAATAAATACAAAAATGAAAACTTATCTAGTTTCTTGTTATGCTATTTTTTCCTAATCAAAGCAAAAACGAGCAAATCTCTAAAGGACTTTTTGTCTTAGTTTTTCGGTCCCTTACACACTCCTGAAGTTTCGCCATTTAAAATCGGGACACCCTGTATACATGTATGTATATGTATATATATGTGTATATATATATATATATATATATATATATATATATATATATATATATATATAAATTTGAACCACAGTAACATTCGTGATACATGGGATCTGAAACATGAAATTTTCGTGTTGGCACTTCCGGATTGCGTCATGAGGTTAACCTCATAAGCGGGTTTCCTTTCTATGGAGGGAGGGAGGATTCGCGCTAAAATGCTAAATTACATTTTCTAGCGTGGTTCCTTCCTCCATGATGATGTCAGGTTGACATCATGACGCAATCCGGAAATAGCGACACGAAAATTTCACGTTTCAGATCCCATAGATCACGAATACATTGTCTGTTCGCTCTCCCATCGGCCCAAAAATGGTCCAATTTTGATGAAATTTCGTTCAAAAATCGTTCGTCTAATAGGACTGGTCAAGTTCGTGCCAGCAGAATCCGTGCACCGGAACTTGGTTACTCGAACAAGGTTCTGAACAACTATGGAATTCCTACGAACTGGAGGATCATGAATAGCATTTTCTATGCATATAGCCCAATTCTAATATTCTAAGGTGTGGTGTGAGTTTGCTGAAACAAATTTTTCCAACTCGAAAGCCGGGGGGGGGGGGGAGAACTTTTGACAGGCGATAAAACGCGACATTTTAGCACTTTTTGCTTCATTAATTTAAAACCCGTTGAATTTGGATAAAAAAACTTCAAATAGGGAGTAAAGAACATTAAATTCTGCTTAAAATGAACTGGTCGAAGTCCGAATTCGGCCAGGTAAAAGTTCCGCAATCGCTAGCCAAAAAACAACAATTGTTTCCAATTTTGCGAAAAACTGTGGTGAGCAGGGGTCTCCCGTGGTCTAATGGCTAGCGCCTTGGATTCATAAGCGGTTGATGGCGGGTTCGATTCCCAACCTCCGGCAGGAATTTTATCATCCCACGGCTCGCTGGTAATATTCCTCACTGCACCCTGGATGTAGGCGCTAATGACCTAGATGTAGATGCGCCGTAAAAAAAAAAAAGAAAAAAAAAAGCCTACTTTTAACGAGTTACAGCTTAGATTCATCAATTCTTTTGATACGCCCCCTCCCTAAAAGTTAAAGATCATCAATAACTGATTCCAAAAAGCAAAAAAAAAAAAACATATAAATTTGAGCAATATTAAAATTATTAAAACTAACATTTTCTTGCAACATTTTTGGCTATCGTTTGCGGCGATTTTCCGTGGCCGAATGTGGACTTTGACCAGTTCATTTGAAGCAGAATTTAATGTTCTGTACTCCCTATTTGAAGTTTTTTTGTACAAAAACAACGGGTTTTAAATTAATGAAGAAAAAGTGCTAAAATTTTGCGGTTTTTCCCTTGCCAAAAGTTTTCTCCCCCGGCTTTCGAGTTGGAAAAATTGGTTTCAGCATAATCAATCCATACCTAAGGATATTAGGAAAAAAATCTTGTGGGGGAATTAATGTTAACTCGACCCCCTTTTGAAGCCTCTATATACTGGACTAATATCATCGCATGAGCCCTTTCTAATACCTGCGAGTTTTCACTCCAGTGGATTGTACACAGTTCTGTAGACAAAGATTAATTCCAGAAACTTCGCTGAATTTAGATCTTTTTTTTTTTTTTTTGTTTCTTGTTTTAAGGCATGTCAGCCACACGGGCGATTTATGCCTTGATTGGGGTGACAGATAGCGCCACCATCACCGACAGGACCCGAGCAGGCGAGGGCACGCCCACCGATATCGCAGGCCCCCCACTAGATGAGGGTTTAGAGTATACTGCAGATATTACATGACATGAGCTTGTGACCGAGGGTCTGTTCGGTGGGACCAGGCCGACCAGACCCTCCAAGCTCATGGACCCTTTGGTCCTGAGGGCCCACGACACCAGAAGACCCACCCCCACCCGACCGGCACCATGCCGGAGCAGGGTCACCCCCACCACCCCAATCAATAATAGTTAATGTTTAAATGAGGCTGATTCTATGGATTAGTATGTTTTAGAATTAATTATAATGAAATGGTTGCTATTTAATTCACATGTTACAGCAAATATATTTTTAAAATGACATCATAAAATTTACTTTTAGATTTTTCTTTTAGTAATATTTTAACTAGTTAAATTTTTGAAATTAATTGGGTATTTTTTAGAAAAGGTAATAATTTAGATCTTTGATGGGAAATCTTTGAATAGAAAAATTTCGTGACATGGTTTCCAAATTCGTGACTTTTTCGTGCCCTATTTTTCATTTCGTGACATTTTCGTGACTTTTTCGTGCAGTAGACACCCTGGTAACCGTTTACGAGAAACATTGATACAAATTATTTTCAACACTAATTTTCAGTTTGGGTATTCAGAAAGGATTGGTTCAGTTGAAACTTGTTCCAGATGTTTGAAATTTATCTTATCTAAGATAGTTAATTTCTGGTTCCGTTTGAACTAATAGAAATAAAATATTTCATTAACAGGTGTGTAAAGTTTTTGGATTTTCGTATATTTTCTAAAATGTCTTGGAAACTATAGGACAATCGTGGTGACATTCGAAAGCTTACTAAATTCCCTACAAAAATGGTTAAGTCGTAATTCTCGATGGGGCGATGTCAATCCGAGAAATAAGTGCCTAAATCTTCAAAATTGCTAGTTTTGCTCTTTTCAACATGTTTTTTTTTCACTGTTTACCGACCTGTTAATTCGTTATAGCTTTTTTAATTGCATTAAATAGTAAAATTAGTATTTTAATAAAATAATGTATGAAAATGAGAAGTGTATTGGTAATGGTGTATCCCATAGCAAACATTGAGAAGGAAGGTTGAGTTATTTCTTAGAATACTATCAGTTTCCTCTTGTGGCGCCTAAAATCGTCCTTCACTTTGAGATGTAATTTTATATTTTTCATGAAAGATCCAAAAAAACCTACCAATAACTGCTTCTACTCCTTCGCTAATGACACTAGGGATATGAACGGAACCGCGCTAAGATGACGCAGTCCTGCGAGTCGGGTTGTTTTTTTTCTTAATTTCGGGCGTTATTTAAAAGTACCTTTTCTTCGCTCACGGTCTCGAAATGTCTCTTATTGTACGTCTTTAATTAGTTCCTCCGGGAGTTTTAAGTAAGCAGTTGTGGTAATCATGGTATTTGAAATGAGCCCATTGGTCGAGGTAATTGGAGCTCTGTTACCCCCGCGGAATCTAGCTTATGAAAATCCCTCAGCGATAAGACCCAATCCTGGTATTTACACAGATTAACGCAGTAAGATTTCATTATGAACTTATTAAAGTGGGAATAAATCAATCTCACAGAAAATGAAATGGTTTTTTATAGAATAAAGAGAATGGAAATTAATAAAATAAAAACATGTTTTAATAAATTTTAATCAAATTACCCTCCTAGTTTCTCATCCATTTATTGATTCTTCATCAAGGGCACACGGACACATTTTCACTAGGATTTAAAGTGTTTTATTTTATAAGTTCTTCCAAAAAAAAATTGGGATTATTTTGGGGAATTAGAAAACAAAAGAAATACTTTTGATACAATGATAAACCTAATGATTTTTTTAGGTTGTGAAATTTATCGTGCATCATTAAATTTTTCATATGTAAATAAATATACATATTTTTTTAAAAAATTTTGTGCATTAAATGTGCAATAAAAATATATATTTGTATAAGATTTACCATATAGCATATTAATAGTATATATCATATGTAGAAGTATTAAACACACTCACGGAAAACCAGGAGCACTCACCTGAAAATAAAGAAAATATTTTAGTATAAGAGTTTATTGATTATAGTCAATTTCAGTAAATAATTTAAATGGTTACTATATACAGGGAGTCCCACGTTGAGATGTCATAACTTTGGGGCTTTATTCTGCGTCCCATTTGTACTTCAGGGGCGCAAAAATGAGCGTTATATCTGAAAATGTAGAGGAGCTACTCAAA
Organism: Gonocerus acuteangulatus; assembly: GCA_946811695.1. NCBI lineage: Eukaryota > Metazoa > Arthropoda > Insecta > Hemiptera > Coreidae > Gonocerus > Gonocerus acuteangulatus. Next base: position 67,069,531 of record OX328128.1, read on the forward strand.
CTTTTGTCTTTTTTAAGAACTACTGGCTTTTTTAAAGAAAAACTGAGTTTTCGGAATTTGTGATCACCGAATCGTAAAAAAAAGACCACATTTTTTAGAATTCACATTAAATTTCCAATAAGAAACAACCATTATTAAAATATTATCATGTAAATTAAGAGCTATATTAAAAGCCATATAAATGAGATTGTTTAACATTAGTGTTTTATTAAATTATTCAATATTTTCTTAATCACCTATTTTTAGACTTAGAGGTTTGCCTCCGCCTCAAAAGTTGCATTATTTAATAAGCTTCAAAATGGCACCTCGTAGAATACGAAAAAAAATCTATATCAATCTATTTTTTTCTGATTTCTAAGTCAAAATCAATAAATGTGCTTTAGCGTGAAGGAGCCATTCTGAAAAAATTCTTTAATTTCACACGATGATGACGATGTCCCATCCTTCCCAAACTACATGATGTTTATGAAACAAGCCCATCTACCAAATAACAACTCACTTTGGTTTCAAATGTTTTGTTGCCCAGCTCATAATGTACGAGTGGTGACTCTGAATTCCCTGACTGTCCCCACACAATTTTTGCTCTGATAAGGGTAGGGGGACACTTACACCATATCCACTCAAGGTTGGAATAATTCAGAAGAACACATTGGATATAATTACCATTATTGTAAATACAATGAATACATTCTAAAAATGTAAACAATTTTTACGATACAGTGAGCACAAATTCCGAAACCTCAGTTTTTCTTTAAAAGAGCCAGTAGTTTTTAAAAAAGACAAAAGTTTGAGTAGCTCCTCTACATTTTCAGATAGAACGCTCATTTGTGCGCCTCTGAACTAGAAATGGGATGCAGAATAAACCCCTAAAGTTATGACATCTCAACGTGGGACACCGTGTATATCCACTATATGAAAATTAAAGGGCGCGGCCGAATAAGGGTCTAGGTACATATTTTTTTTCGTATATATATATATATATATATATATATATATATATATATATATATATATATATAATGACCAAAATAAATGATTTATTTGTTCGTTGATTTAGTTATTATCATTCTTCTTTACAGCAAAATCAGTAAATATTCACTTGAAATTACAAAATTCCTATTTACTTAATAATTTAATTTTAACTAAATCCATTATAATTAACTAAGAATTTTAAGACGGGATACCTATAGGTTACTACACTTTTCTAGCCAGGATAGGGCTGATGCCTTTTTTTTTCTAAAGAAAAGCCACCACCCCTAGTGGGAATTGAACCCGCGACCCTTAGCGCGGAGTGTTAAGTGCTCACGCTTTAACACTCACGGCTACCAGGCCTACTTTTCTATTTAAAAAGATAATTTAAAAAAAAAAAAAAATCTTAAAGAATGGGGATTGGAGATCTAACCACGCTGAGAAATGTTATGCAGTTTCAACGTGAAGGAGCCTATATATTGCATATAGGACACCACAATGAAAGACTTGTGGTAAATTGACCACAAAGGTCCGGTTTAAATCAACCCTATAGGCTCCAATTGGTCACTTGTTTATAAGAAAACCTTTATAAATATTATTACATCAATTAGAAGCCACTTAGGTATATGTTGCACAAGATGCTGAGCTTAAATCATAGCTGGACTGAAACGTGCTTGTAGTTTTCGAATCGCCGAAGAACTAATTGGAATGCAAAAGATTTAAAGAAAGACGATAATAAAGAAGAAAATAATATTGAAATTTTCTTTATAAATATTTTTTTTTTTTTTTTTTTTTTTTTTTTTTTTTTTTTTTTTTTTTTTTTTTACGGCGCATCTACATCTAGGTCATTAGCGCCGACATCCAGGGTGCTGCGAGGAATTTTCCCAGCGAGCCGTGGGATGAGAAAATTCCTGCCGGAGGTTGGGAATCGAACCCACCATCTCCCGCTTATGAATCCAAGGCGCTAGCCATTAGACCACGGGAGACCCCCTTTATAAATATCTGTAATTATCTCTAAATGTATTCAATACATTGAGCGACCAACATCGGAGCAGTAGCAGAATACAAAAACACTATAAATAGCTTTGTTCCACATAAATATCACAAAATTAATATACAAAAATTGACTTAATTTCATACATAACCTCTATACAATTCTTCTGTATATTACGTTTAACATATTCTATAATTCTAAATTTTATTTTACATAAATTTTAGAAGAGGGAGGAATTGTGTATAAAGTTTCCTAGGATTAAGGCAAGTAAGAGGTTCCACGGATGAAAAATAACCTAAGCTTTCGTTCAACTTTTGGAAGTGTGCCAATACATCGGGATATTTTCATGAAAAATATTCTCCTACAGGATTTTTCTCCACCCGATGACCGTGAGGACGTAAATTTCACTCTATGACAGTATCTGGTCTACTAAAAGCGATTGTTTTAATTACTCTAATAAAGAATGAGTACTCGATGTTTTCAGCAGATGATAATTTCAAAGAAAATACGATTACTTTTATTCCTCCCTTTTTCTAGATAAAATATACTATAGCTTTAGTTTTATTACCTATTTCAAAAAATGACCGAGTGCTTTTGAAGATGCACTCTTGAAAAAAAAAAAAATGTATATTTTGATCGAGTATATATACAAATTAAAGAAAATAACTCGTTCAAAAAAGTAATAAATAAAGTGATATAGATTTGTATTATAAATACTAGCTGATTACCAGTGCTTCGTCACGGCAGGTTAGTAGTTATTTTTTTGCGTTTAATAATGAATCATAAGTTAAGCAACGTGGGGAGTGGTCAAACCTGAATGGGTGACCACGTGCTGTTGGCATTAGAAAAGGGTGGCAACCTGTAGATAGCCCGGCGCTAATGGCCAAGTTGTAGATGCGCCGTTAAAAAAAAAATAATAATAAAAAAAAAAAGAATAATAATGAATCATCAAAATTCACGCTACTACATAATTATGTGGAGTTTATCATAGCACGGTTCCCGTCATACGATGAATTATTCATCAATTGATAAGTAATCAAAGTATAATGTTTCTTGACATTGGGGCGCTCCAGACCAGTGTAAAAAAACAGATAACCTAGAGATAACCCGTTATCTGTAGGTTAGCAGTAACAGCAGTTTAACCAGTTTAACGACGGGTTAAAATTCGTCGTCAGTAATAAATGTGCGTAAAAATTTAAAAATTTGTGTTTCCAAGATGTCATATGGCCCCATAATATTTGCGAGCGTTACCAAGAAGTGCTCTGACTGGGGATGCTGATGGGTGAGGAGGCTGTGCAAGGGTTCGGAATATTATTATCTCGGATGGACCATCACCTGATATAGCGTAAACTCTATGAGGGACAAAATCACAGTTTATTTATAGTAATTCAAGGTCTCTCATCATAGCTGAAATGAACAGCAAATTAAAAAAATTATGAAACACATGCAGTACGGTAACAGCTGTTCTGTTATCGCCTTAGTAAAGCATGCTGCCTAGGACAGCATGCTCTCTTTAAAATCAAAAATTCAAACCCATCTAAAAATACCTAACAATTTGAATATCAAAGAAAACGTTTTTAACGAGTGTTTACATCCCAAAGGGAGAGTTTATGCAAAATTTCAAATTTTTCTGTCGATTGGTTTGGGTTGGTGATTATAGTCAGTGAGTGGTATTTGACAAATATATAGTATATATGTGCCTGTTAAGAGGTTCTTAGTAACAATTTAAATACTATCCCCACAAAAATGTAGATATATCATAACACTAGTTAAGTTAAAGAATATCCTTTCAAGAATTCTCTAAAAAAAATTCTTTGAATGTAGACAAAATAAAAAACAATTCCTACAGGTAAAAAGGTTCCTTACAGGAATGTTTTTATGTTTACTATATATTGGTAAATTGACCAATTGCACATTGGTTTTATTGATGTGACACAGTCATTATACAATTTAGGCAATTTTATTAATTCATTATATATTAACTTTATGAATATGCGTCTTGATTATTGGTAATCAATGTAATAATGGTTTAAAATAATATTGTTGCATTATCTAATGATATATGTACAATTGAAGGGCTCAGTGCCAAAAGTGACTAACCCACATTTAGAAATAATTTCGAAAATTGGACTTAAGGTTAAGAAAAATGTGAAAACAATTATTGTTAATGGCAGAAATGGTTTTACTTGGCCAACACTAATTTCTTTCACATTCTTCTGAACTTAAACTCAAATTTTCTCAGCTATTTCTAATTGTGGGTTAGTCACCTTTGGCACTGAGCCATTTAATTGTAGAATTTATGAAGATGGAAAAATATGTCTGAAATGTTGAACTAAAGAAACAAAGGTCTTTAAGAATTCTTGAAGGGATATTCCTCAACTTGACTAGTGTGATTTGTTAATACCATTCACCTTTTAACCAAAATAGATATACAATTCTTCTATTACAAATGATTAATCACAAAAACGGCACTCCGATTTATCAACAAAGTACGTAAAGGGTTAATTCTGAATTCATGCTAGTGTAATGCATGTATAAACAGATTTATAGAACAATTGTTAAAAAGAATTCTTAAAGAAGTGGTGTTGACCCTGTTAAGAATAGGTCACACAAATCTCACTCATTCCTTCCTCATGTCAAAGAATGCGCCTCCGGTGTGCGGGTCGTGCAATGTGCAACTCACAGTAAAGCATATTTTGACGAATTGCAGGGCTTATGAACATGAAAGTTCCTAATGGTCCCAATAAGTTTTATATTGCAGGAATATTTAAAAATAAAAAAAGTTAATCTCTCGTCACCCCCCCCCCTCTTGGTCTCTATTGACCCTGCGTCTTAATATGTCTCGTAATACTGAGGTCCTATAAAATTTGTTCCGATTATAAAAACAGGCTTGTTTATGTTTAATTAGAATGTCGAAAGTTAAAATCATAAATTAAAATGAAATCTTGTCAGAAATGCCATAAAATCATGGTTCGTGATTAAATTTTGACTGGGGGGAAAGGGGCAGGAGCAATCAATGATTAATTTCTCCACCTGCTGCAGTATTGATTGCTGATTTATTTAATGTCAGCCTGGAGTCTGGTTTGTCTCTCACTATCTCTCTCTTTCACACCCTCCCTCCCTCTCCCATATTCTCTCTCTCTCTCCCTCTCTCTCTCTCTCTCTCTCTCTCTCTCTCTCTCTCTCTCTCTCTCTCTCACTCTCTCTCCCTCTCCCCTCTCCCCCTCTCTCTCTCTCCCTCCCTCTCTCTCTCCCCCTCTCCCTCCCTCTCTCTCCCCCTCTCCCTCCCTCCCTCTCTCCCCCTCTCCCTCCCTCCCTCCCCCCTCTCCCTCTCTCCCTCCCTCCCTCCCTCTCCCCCTCTCCCTCTCTCTCTCTCTCTCTCTCTCTCTCTCCCGCTCTCCCTCTCCCCCCCCCCCCTCTCTCTCTCTCTCTCTCTCTCTCTCTCTCTCTCTCTCTCTCTCTCTCTCCCACACCCTCTCTCTCCCTCTCTCACCCTCTCTCTCCCTCTCCCTCCCTCCCTCCCTCCCTTCCTCCCCCTTCAATTGAAAATATGTGAAAGAGGGCCTCATAAATTTTGTTACGCTCTGAAAGCACAACCTTTCCCATTCAATGTTGTTAACCTTGCATTGAAGACACATTGTTCATAACTTCTAAAAAAAAAATTTTTTGACAGCAGCGCCAACGGTCAAAAATTATTACAAATATCTACAAGAAAAGAAAATTTAGGTCAAAGGAAGAATAGTGGAAAGCAAAAAAAAAAATAGGCTATTCAGAAAACTTAACTTTTTTAACATTTAATTTATGGGAGGAAACTTCTAGAGATGTTGTTTAGCTTGAAGTTTCTCAGTTCGGCTATATATATTCTTCATAATGCTCGTCGTTGCGAAGATAAAAAAAAAGTTTCACCTGAGAAAAAAATAAAGTGAATTCCCAGTTATGCGAAAAATCCGTGTTAGCTTTCCTCCAGTCTGTCATTCTGAATTCCTAATAAGTATTGTATTTAAATAACTAATAAGTTTTAAACTTGTACTATCTTTGGTTAGATTGGATTTCTTAATAAATTTTTAATCATTGTAGCTTCTCGCAAGATGTGAAATTATGTTTAATTTTTATTAATTTCACAACTTAAAAGTTTTTTAATATATATATATATATATATATATATATATATATATATATATATATATATATATATATATATATATATATATATATATATTGAAAATATTTATTTATTGATTTATCTACTATATCTTGTCAAATAACAGTCACTAATTGACCTATCATCGTCAGGCTCAAACCACTTGACAGACAAATTTGAAATTTTGTGTGGACACTCTCTTTAGAATTTAAACACTCACTATGAAAGGTTTTTTTTTTTATTCAAATTTATTAGAGGGGTTTTAATTTTTAGTTCGTTTTAAAAAGAGCAGGAACGCCAAGGCAGGACGCGTTGCTAGGACACTATAACAGGACCGCTATTGCCGTACTGTATATATTTCATAATATTATTTATATTTGAGCTCCATTTCGACTATGATGGCAGACCTTAAATTACTAGAAATGAACTGTGATTTTATTTCTTACGGAGTTTACGCTATACCTGGTGGTGGTCCATCCGAGGTAATAATATCCCGAACCCTTGCACAGCCTCCTTCCCAACAGCGTCCCCAGTCAGAACACTTCTTGGTAATGCTGAAAAATATAATGGGTGTATCCAAATGACATCTTGGAAAAATAAATTTTTAAATCTTAACGTCCATTTATTATTGACAACGAATTTTAACAGGTTAAACTCCTGTTACTGGTAACCTGTAAATAACGGGTTATCTCTAGGTTATCTGTTTCTTGACACTGGTCCGGAGCGGACCAGCCATAATCATACTTTCATTACTTTTTAATCGATAAATAATTTATAGTATGACGGGAACCGTGCTATAATAAACTGCAAAAAATTATATAGTAGCGTTAATTTTGATTATACATTATTTAACGCAATAAAATAACTACTTATCTGCCGTGACGAAGCACGGAAGCAGGGAAACGCCCTAAAACTAATAATGGTGTCGGCTGTTATTTACAAATAACATTATTAATCTTATTTTGTATTTATATGTGTTATTTTGAGCACCCGCTTTACGAATGCAGTTTACGCTGTTCCAGGGGTAAGGAAATCATTCGTTCTGTAAAACTTACAAATTGTGATATTTTATAATACTTCTTAGCCTTCGATATAAAGCAAGTAATATTATTTTAATTTCTCAATGGATGTACAACCGGTATGTTATAATGTGTTTGAAATTTTAGAAGAGAATACCGTAAAATTGGGTCACATTAATACAGTGTGGTGACATTTTTACACACCCTTACTGCAAGGATATTTTCATTTAACTGATACCAAAGGGTCAAACATTGTCCAAAGAGTGCGAAAAGACAAATATACAGGGTGGCCCCGAAGGAAATCGCCATACTTGAGGGGTGTGTACGCCGACTAATGAGTAGTTGAGTGCCACCAAAAAGAAATTTGTATTTGCATTATTTCCCTAGATGTAGGCATTTCCGTGTTTTTTTGTTGTTTTTTTTTCCTAAACGCTAGTTTTTAGTATAGGGTTGGCAAATAAGTCCTTTCGGTTTTTGTATTCATGTTTTGTTTACAATATGTCACATTTATCTGATGCAATTAATCCCAACAGAGGATTGTTTATCCTATTTGTAATATGTAAACAGTTATGTCTGTCGACACTTGTTAACATTAGGTCAGTATTGCGTTTGTGATCCAGCTGAGAAGATGGACGGTAATTTATTGCATTATATGCATATTTTGCTGTATTATTTCAAAAAAGGAAAGCGAGCTGCAGAGGCTCATAAAAAAATATGCGGGGTCTATGGGGATAAAGCCTTAACAGAGCGCACGTGCCAAAATTGGTTTGTCAAGTTTAGGGCAGGGAATTTTGACATAAACGACGCACCACGACCTGGTCGTCCACAAGAAATTGAAAGCATTGATGTTAAGGCTATAGTCGATCAAAATCCTTCCCAACCAGTGCGAGACATTGCTGAGGCCCTAGATATATCACATGCAAGCGTAGAAAATCATTTGCGGAAGCTCGGCTACGTTTCTAGGCTGGATGTTTGGGTCCCCCACTCTATGACCGAAGCCAACTTGGCAAAACGCATTTCCATTTGCGATTCCCTGCGAAAACGTCAAGAAAACGATCCATTTCTTAAAAGACTTGTGACAGGGGATGAAAAGTGGATTGTCTACGATAATGTGGTGCGAAAAAAATCTTGGAGACCTAGCAACGAACCGCCTGGAACCACATCTAAAGCGGGATTGCACCCAAAGAAGATAATGCTTTCTATATGGTGGGATTTCAAGGGTGTGATTTTTTATGAGCTGATGGAGAGATGGGGTAAAGTAATAGAAAATAATGGACATTACATTGTAGATTAAAATAAAAATTATGTTCAAAATATACAATAGTTTTCTTTCAACTTAAAAAACCGAAAGGACTTATTTGCCAACCCTATATTTTTGTGCTATTTGTCGTTCACGCCATAGGAAAAATTGAATTCTGATGACATTTTCGAATTCTGCATCACAATTTCTATAAGATCTTATGTACCTTGTGCAAAAATCTCTCAAACCAAATTCACAGCAGCCACCCAAACAAATAACCTATCACGAAATATATCTGGGGTAATAATGAAAGTAAAAATTTCTTCTTGGTGGCATCTAACCAATCTTTAGTTAGCGTTCACGCCCCTCTAGTATGGAGATTTCCTTCGGGACCACCCTTTATAATCCATATATTTGTCTTTACGCTATAAGAAAAATATAAAAGCAGCATAGTTCTGATCCAATTTCACCTCACTGTACTAATGTGACCACTTTTACAATACTTATGGCGTTACACAAATATTCCGACTAAATTGAAATTATTCCCAAAGGTAAAACTAGTTTTTTATTTTTAATTGAAAAAATATAAGAGCCTCTCCAAGCGTTACTCTTTCATATTCATCTTGTATTTTATGAATATTCATCAGGCCAAGAATGAAGTCATATTTCAGTAATATTGCTTCCGAGAAGGAGAGCTTTTCCTGAAAATATTGATTGAAATATATTAGCCAATCAATTATATTTAACCAATGCATTGAGGTTGTTAGTAATTGCCCGCAATAAAGTCAATAGGGCTCTTTGACATTTAAATGTGTTATTAGTTTATACAGTACTATTTATTTACTATTCAATCAGTGCAAAGCTTCAATGAACGGCATTTAATCATCATATTGCAGCAGAGTACAATGTTAATCATTCAATCTGCACCGGAGTGTTCCCAAAGGAATGATCAATATCGAATAATTAGTCAATTATGTTATTTATTTATATAAAATGGTTATTACATCATTGGCTTAAATGATTGTGAAAGAACTGAACAAAAGATACGGACTACTTTGACGACTTCTCGGACCATCATCTAAATTATCGATATAGAACAAACTTACAATACACATAACAATCATTCGACCAATATGGACAAACGACAGGAAATGACAGGAGATGGTTGAACTCTGAAATACTGCAAAAACATCAAACATCAACAGAATACTGGCATTCCTGTCAAACGTTCTTCGTAAAATTTTAAATGCACTTTCTATGTCTTTAACAAAACCCTTCACAATGATCTTAACATCCTATTTGTCCTTAGCCTTGCTAAAACCCATTTCCAAACGTTCTAAGTTGTCCTATCATCCTAATCTCGAAGGTCTATCCTTATCTTCCCAATCCCATCCAGACAATTCTCCCAGGCGGCTTAAAAGACAGTGGCCCCGAGGTAAACTTACCTTGCCGATCGTATTGTGATCGTTGAAATAATTGTTTACCCTCCTCTGGAAGTACCAACAAGCTAGTAATATATATTTTCTATTCAAGGAAGACGTACCTATATATTTTGCAGTTATTATAAGTTCATTTCAAGAATATTATGACTTATTTGCACTTTCCTCCGAAGGAAAGTAGCTACTGAGGTTGCACTCATAACGGAATTTTTGAAAAATTTCTTCGAACCATTATCGATCCTACCTAGGAGACACCGAAAATGTCCCCAGTTAAAATTTATATATATATATATATATATATATATATATATATATATATATATATATATATATATATATGTTTGATGTTATTTTTCGTCGCTGGGATAGTATTTTTAGATGGAACGGCATTTTTCTTCAGCGGTGGTACTCCTCCTCGATTTCGATGGATTCATCTCCATCTTCTTCAGCCAGGTACTTGTTTCTTCCTCGGTGGTAGCCAAGGGAATGACATTTTTCTCGATCTGGGCTCCTTTTCTCCCCTCTAGCCACAGTATCGGCGGACGAATGGTGTTGAAGCTCCCTGGTGTAGTTGGGATTCTGTCCGTTGGCAGCGCTGATGGTATTGCGTCTTTTTTTTTTTTTTTTTTTTTTCTCCTCCTGCTTCTATTTTCCTCGCCGTAAGGTTTTATATGTTTGATGTTATTTTTCGTCGCTGGGATAGTATTTTTAGATGAAACGGCATTTTTCTCCAGCGGTGGTACTCCTCCTCACTTCTTCCTGGAATATTTCGATGGATTCATCTCCATCTTCTTCAGCCAGGTACTTGTTTCTTCCTCGGTGGTAGCCAAGGGAATGACATTTTTCTCGATCTGGGCTCCTTTTCTCCCCTCTAGCCACAGTATCAGCGGACGAATGGTGTTGAAGCTCCCTGGTGTAGTTGGGATTCTGTCCGTTGGCAGCGCTGATGGTATTGCGTCTTTTTTTAAAAAAAAACCTTACGGCGAGGAAAATAGAAGCAGGAGGAGAAAAAAAAAAAAGACGCAATACCATCAGCGCTGCCAACGGACAGAATCCCAACTACACCAGGGAGCTTCAACACCATTCGTCCGCCGATACTGTGGCTAGAGGGGAGAAAAGGAGCCCAGATCGAGAAAAATGTCATTCCCTTGGCTACCACCGAGGAAGAAACAAGTACCTGGCTGAAGAAGATGGAGATGAATCCATCGAAATATTCCGGGAAGAAGTGAGGAGGAGTACCACCGCTGGAGAAAAATGCCGTTCCATCTAAATATATATATATATATGCAAATATGTGTCCGTTAACACGATACAGGCCAGTTTTGGTTTTTTCGCCACGAAACTTGGTATGTAATATTCCCATCAAACGATTAAACGAGTTCTTTAACCAACAAAATCGGTCCATATGGCGGGGGGGGGGTTACTCCGGAGCCAAAGTAGTTGTTTAGGGTTGTGCACCCTAAAGAGATATTTTACAAGAATACGCGATTGGACTCCGCCGACGGTGGCGCCGTCTGCCACACCTGGGCGAACCACCCCCGGTCAAGTCGGGACAGACGAAGTCCACTCGTTTACACACAGCGTGGACAGTCAAGAAATCCATCTCGCTATACAGAGTGCTCAAAGTATTTTTGTTCTCTTTCACCGGCTTTAATATACCATGGCCGAGTAGTCACCTAAAACCACCGGGCAGCGGAAGAGCAAAGGCATGCAGCTGACCATAAATGAGGAAACAGGGAGAGATGCACCCCTTCTATCCAACAAGGCACCATCAACAGGTACCTATTTAATGTAACTTCATGGATCCCCAGCAGCCCATCTTCATCACCACTTCATCAGCTCATCACTATTTCAACCTCATCAGTCCCACAACTTTCAAAATTTTATTAATCCATTAACCACCATTTGTTTCTGATTTTGGCAATTTCCCCCCCCCCCTCTCATCATCTTGTACTCAATAAATATAAATTATCAACTCATTATTCATACAGTCCACTTCTTTATCCAGCCCCACAAAATATTACTTCCACATCATACCATATAAAAAATGGTGGTGTGGCAATCTTTTTACAGTAGTTATTTGCCAATACCAGCCATAATATTTGTTATATTTTAACGAAACTCGGTATTCGTTGTGGTCAACTGAAGAGAACAAATTCTTATAAAAATAAACTTAATCGGTTGCCTAGAAGGGGGGGTTTACTCCGGACAGAAATTACTAATTTCCTTATACCGGTCGTAATTTCTGTTGTATTGTAACGGAACTCTTTATACGTCCTGGCTATCTAATAAGAAATAAGTGATATGAAAATTAACTAAATCGGTATATCCGGAAGGGGGGGGGGTGTTACTTTGTACTATGTTTGAATTGAATTCTTCCGCCAAACGTAGGTTCGCGAAACTCATCAAGATCAATAGATCAAAATGTGAAGCTTTGTGTATTTAGTACATAGTGAAGTACCGCGCATACACAAAACTCTGGAAGGAAATTAATTACAAAATTAATAATTGAAACAGTTGCTCATAAAAAATGCAAAAGGGTAGAACAATTTATGTTTTTATTTTATTTATCTATATAGGTTATTTTAAGCAAATTATTCAGGAATGCACTCGGCACTACCCAACTCTGAGGAAAGTGCTTAGATATGCAGCTCCTGCGTGACGGACTTTTTTTAATATCCTATTGAACACCTTGTTCAAAATCTTCTAATAATTGTGTTACTAATATTAGCCGCTCATCGGCCCTCCTTTGATTAGTATGCCACTTATAGGCCATCATTGAAAATGTTTAACAGCTGTGAGCTCCCATTCTTCTTTGCTAGTCCGTTGTTCTGTCCAGGCCTAAAATATTCTATATGTTGCTGGTTTTCGACAAAGTGTACGTTAGGTTATCTGCTGAGAATGGCAGTGATACATTGATTCTCATTAAGCAGCTTTGACAACCATTTCATTTCCTTGAAATCCGCCGTGGGGCGGAACCCATAAAAAGTTTATGATTTTGCTGTATTTTGTTACAAGCTATCATTTATTTTTCGGGCGTTTTTGGTAAATACATTCAGTAAACTAACTTGATAACTGTGTACTTAAGAATACTGTGCGATAAAATCATACCAACGGATTTCTCGAAATGGACCATGGTCGGAATGAAGGTTGGATTAGATCTGACCCCAAAGCGCCATTGTCGGCGGGTTGAAGAAGGCCCTTGAAAGGAAAGGAGCCATGCTGTCTCTAATGAAAAGATCTGATATAAATCCCAGCTGAAGGGGGACCCCCCCCCCCTAGGGGTACGAAGGGCAATTTAACGGCGGCTGACTTCGCCATGGGGCTTGCCTGTCTGCTTTTTAAGCAGCGTCTTAAAGCCTGCTTCTTCCTTAACACTATTCATGTCGGGAGGGAGCTTTATTAGGCCTGACGGGAGATGGAGAACCCGAGGGAGTTAGCTTGAAGGAGGAAATTATGTAAGGCTTTATATTGGTGCTTCGGGGCTAGGCAACTAGGTTACTTTCTTTATTCTTCAAGGAAAAAAATTAATATGAAAGAACTCATAACCTGAACACTATTAAGCTTCTATCGCCTCTCCAAAATTAAAATATTTTGTCAGTTGAGATCAGACATAAAATAAAATAATCTCTCTGGGTTCAAAATTAACTATTATAAAAACATAGAAAAACTATACTTTGAGTAACATTTGTACATCAGATTAGATCCTTTTGTACATTCGATAAAAAAGTCAATTATTGATGAGTACTGAAATAAAATGGATTTGCGTCCAACAAAATGGACTTTACAATTGACTAATTAGATGCAGTTAGCAGAGGACATAGCATTATTATCGTCAATGCATTGATAAAATCATACTTTTTTGTAGACATTCATAACATATATATATATGTATATATATATATATATATATATATATATATATATATATATATATATATATATATATATATATATATTTATATCCTTAGGGCTGAGGGCCAATTCTCAACAGGGAAGGAGGAAATTTTAATTTTTTGTTTTTTTTAGTATAACCACGTTTTTCGTTCAATACAAAGCAATAACTAAAAAACTGTTTAAGATATGTAATTTCCAATTGCAGCATCGTAAACTAGACAAAATTTACTTGAAGAACAAGTAGACTTCGTCAATTATAAAACCAGTGAAAGGGGGCTAAAAGGCAGTTTAAAATTACAAACTTCTTTTGTTGTTTGCATTTTTGAGGCCCTTTCAAACTTCATCTAGCCTAGGCGGGGCATTATATATATACACATATATATATATATATATATATATATATATATATATATATATATATATATATATACAAATTTGAACCACCATCATTTTCGGTTTCTAGGGGTTCTGAAACGCAAAATTTTCTAGTCGGCACTTCTGGATTGCGTCATGAGATCAACCTTATAAGCGGGGTTCCTCCCTATGGGGGAGGGAGGAACCGCGCTAAAAGAGGAAATACTTTTCGAGTTTAATATTATCAAATGTCAAGCAGGTCATTTTGCGAGGCATATGGGTGGGGCTGTAACGGTACTTATTGTCAGGACCTTAGAAAGAGGAGCAGGTAGCCAAACCATTGTTTACTCGTCAAACTTCTAGCCGATTCTGGCATATTATGTTGAATAAAACTAAAGATAATTCTGGAATCTCCTTTTCTCAGAAATGGTTAATCAAATGAAGAAAAGTGTGAAGACAAGTTTTGTACATAATTGCACAATCTACAGTTTTTGTCTGAACTATTTTTAACATAAAACAAAACGTTTCGTTGAAAATTCCTAAAACCCTTTTTTAGCGAACATTGACCTCGAAAAAATTCTTTGCACTCATGGGATCGATAAGGGCTTTTCCCAATTCCCTTATAATGTTGTCCCTATCTTTCATGCAAATTTTCAGGTTGCTAGGAATTTATGCAAAGGTACTCGTATTTTTCTAACAACAGAAAATTGGTTCTCATTTTAACTATCCTGTTTTAAACACAAATACATTTACCTAATATAAGAATTACAAAAATAAAAAGCAATAAAAAACTAAGGGGAAGAGACAAAAAGAACGACAAAAACTCGTTCATAAGAACAAAACAGACGTATTTGAAGTTTTAAGCACTTATTTCTCCGATTGATCTAACCTAATCAAAAATAGTTTTAGAATCTTTTTTGTAGAGAATTTAGTAAGCTTTCAAATAGTTTCTATCCACTTACCACGATTTCCCAACCGTGTTCGAGATATTAATGAAAGTATACGAAGTTCCCAAAACTTTTCATGACTGTTCATGAAATATTTTATTCTAACCCTTCCTTAACTCCAAACGTAACCAAAAGTTTAACATATTAGTTTTAATGAAATTCAAACATGCAAAAAATGTTTTAACTGAATCCCATGATTCTAAGTACCCAAACCAAAAACGGTATTCAAAAACTATTTTTCCAATTTTCTCGAAAACGCTTAAAGCTATCGCCTTGAAAATGGTTTCATTCGTTTTCCTAGCCCAAGAAGCATATAAAACGAGTAATTACAAGCTTATGAACTCAAAAACGTAAGCGTTACAATTTTGTTGCGCGAATTTCGCCCCAAACGTCATCTTCCAGTGGGCGGATTTTGCTGGTTAACGAACTTGACCTTTCAAATCAGACGAAAGATTTTTGTACCAAATTTCATCAAAATCGTACCATTCGTCTGAGAGCTACAGAGCGAACAGACAAATATATATATATATATATATATATATATATATATATGTATATATATATATATGTATAAAAAGTCCGACTCGCAGGAACTGCAGCATCTTAGCGCGGTTCCGTTCATGTCCCTAGTGCCATTTGATAAGCTTAGAAAAGAAATAAACTTATTTTTTTTATATATCTCGTGAAAATTGTCAAAATCCTCTCGAACATCTCGAATAAAAGTGATATTAAGGCGTCAGGGACACCGACAGTAGCTAACATTTACACAGAAGCGGAAATTACAGAATCTGGCTCTCATTCTAAAGCAAAGCTCTATAAATCAATACAAAATATGCCTAATAAAGCATTTCTAGTGGATACAGAAGCATGGGCGTATATGACGGGGGGGGGCTGAGGGGGCTGCAGCCCCTCCCGAAATTTTGAATTGATGATAAAAACTTCTCGTAAAACCCTTAAAAATAAATTAAATAAGATCACTTAGTTCATAAAACATATTTTATTTTACGTGTAATAGCGTTTTAGTTGCCTAAAACTATTCCAAGCTCTAAATATTTAGTATTCCATACCCTGGAAATGGTCTCAGCCCCCCCCCCCGAAATTGTTTTTATATACGCCCATGTACAGAAGGATCAAGAAGAAGTACACAAGATTGAGTAGAATACCCTGCCTAATATAGCCTATATAGAATAATATGCCGAATAAAACCTATCTAGTTAATACACAAGGACAAATAAAAGTCTTGACGAATAACAAATCAAGAAAAAAAACTTTATTTAACAAAATAAAACAAAGTTTAGTTGCCCAACTACAATAGAATAATATACCTAATTAAGTCTATGGAGTAGATACAAATGGACCAAAAACAAGTCTTGTGGAATATTGTTTTTTCCTAATTAAATACTTTTTATCAATATTTAGTATATAACCTTTGTTGAAAACTATTGATTGCTAATTGATGAATCGGTTTACAACTAAGTAGTCTTTATGAATATTTAGTATATAACCTATGTTTGGATCTGTGTTTTCGGGGTGCTCTCCGCCTAGGCTTTGTATTTGTGTCGGCAGAAACCTGGGGTATATTTACAGCTCTTGAGGATTAACTCTTAGCAGGTAAATTTCCTGCGGACCTTCTGCTTCTACGGGCATTGAACCGCCATATTCGCTCATAGTATCTAAACGTTGTGAAGTTTATTTTTTGGATTTAGGACTTAATATACATATGTAGACTAAATCATAGCAAGAAGTAATCCTCCGTCGTCGATTCTTAACTATGTAGACTCGCTAATGTTATCCAATCTTAGATACATCGTATTTAAAATCCACAGCAAAAACACGACATTTCATCAGAATCCCCTGCTGAATAAAACTTATATAGAATAATATGCAAAATAAAGCCTATCTAGTGGATAAAAATAGAGGAAAAAAGCCGTTCGTGGTGGTAGAAAATCTTAAAAGTATTTCGCTCAGAAATCTCCGAAATATTGTCACTAATTTTACGTATCCTGTTTTATAGCCAAATAGATTTATATTCTATAATCAATAAGAAAAACCTACTAACAATAAAAAACTATGGGTAACAGATGAAAATAGGGAATACCAAGAATAATTCTAAAGAACGAAATCAACACCAGTACTGTAATCTAGATATTCATACGGCATCTTCGAATTCTAACAAACAAAATATTGATTCTAATTATACGTATCCTGTTTTATTGACAAATACATTTGACTACTATAAGCAATTAAAAACACTAGGGAACATGCCAAAGAACTCGGAATAGGAGCCTCGACAGTTTCAAGACATTTGAAGGAAATCGACAAATCCAAAACTGACATTTCATACGGTACAGCCTGATATATTTTTAACAATGAATTGCTTTTCTTATTTTAATTAATCTGTTTTATTGTCAAATACATTATCCTACTATAACCAATGAAAAAACAACAAGGAATAAACACAAACAAGAAGAACCGTTCGAAATCAATTACTTCAAAGTTTAAGCACTTATTTCTCCGATTGACATAGCCTAATCAAAAATTGTTTCAGAATCTTTTTTGTAGAACATTTAGTAAGCTTTCGCATGGTAACCCTCCGTTTACCAATATTCCTAACCGTCTTCGAGATATCAGGGAATGTATACGAAGTTCCCAAAACATTTCATGTCTGTTAATAAAATATTTTATTCTAATCCTTCCTTAGCTCCAAACGTAACCGAAATTTTAACATATTAGTGTTGATGAAATTCAAACATGCAGAAAATGTTTCAACTGAATCCCATAATTTTAAGTATCAAAATCAAAGACAAAAAGAACAGTTCGAATAAGCGAAATCAATTACTTTAAAGTTTTAAGCACTTATTTCTCCGATTGACATCGCCTAATCAAAACTTTCATCAGAAACATTTTTGTAGAGCATTTAGTAAGCTTTCCAATGGTATTCTTTCGTTTCCCAAGATTGTCAACGGTTTTCGAGATACTAACGAAAGTATAAAAGGTTACCAAAACTTTTCTTGTCTGTTAATAAAATATTTTATTCTAACCCTTCCTTTACTCCAAACGTAACCAAAATTTCAACATATTAGTGTTGATAAAATTCGAACTTGCAGAAAATGTTTCAACTGAATCCCGTGATTCTAAGTACCCAAACCAAAAACGGAATTCAAAAACTATTTTTCCAATTTTCTCGACAACGGTTAAAGCTATCGCCTTGAAAATGGTTTCATTCGTTTTTCTAGCCCAAGAAGCCTATAAAAAGAGTACTTACAAGCTTATGAACTCAAAAACGTAAGCGTTACGATTTTTTCTGCGCGAATTTCGCCCCAAACGCCATCTTCCAGTGGGCGGATTTTGCTGGTTAACGAACTCGACCTTTCAAATTGGACGACAGATTTTCGTACCAAATTTCGTCAAAATCGGACCATCAGGGAAGCCAGAAATGAGCGAACAGGCATATATATATATATATATATATATATATATATATATATATATATATATATATAAATAAATATATACATATATATATATATATATATATATATATATATATATATATATACAAATTTGAACCACCGTTATTTTCGGTCTCTAGGGGTTCTGAAACGCGAAATTTTCTAGTCGGCACTTCCGGATTGTTTCATTGTATCAACCCTATAAGCGGGGTTCCTCCCTATGGGGGAGGGTGGAACCGCGCTAAAAAAAAACAAGATTTTCGGCTAGGGATGAAACTATCCTAAGCAGAAATTACTCTTTCTGCCGTCCCAAGTTTCGGTCTACGAAGACTCTTCTACGAATATATTTCTAATTTACTTAACTTGCAGTGCTAACATATCCATTTTACTTTTAAATGCAATTAAACAAAATAAAATTGTACATGAAAATGAGAAAGTAGTGTTATTTTTTATTGAACTACGGCCACATTCAACCATAAAATATAATTATATTTCTAGTATAGCATTTGGCTGCATGACTTCCTACAGGTAAAGTTAACTGTCAGCTGTCCTAGAATGCTTGATGAGAACAATGAATCTTGATTTATGAAGTGCAATAAAAGCCTACCTGAACCGGCAGACTACCTCGACCCGGACTGACCCTACACGGCGAATATTTACGTTTTCAGTTCTGTTACAGGTTCAAAGAATTTGTATTTATTCCCCTGTTTTATTGAGAAATACATCCTCCTCCTAGAAGCAATAACAAAATAACAAGAAATAAAAACAGACAAAAAGAACCGCATAAATAAACGAAATCAATTATCGTTTATCAAACTTCTAAGTTATATGTACTTATTTCTCCGTTTGACATCGCCTAATCAAAGCTTTCTTCAGAACCTGTTTTCTAGAGCATTTAGTAAGCTTTCGAATGGTAACCATCCGTTTACCAAGATTCTCAACCGTTTTCGAGATATTAAGGAAAGTATATGAAGTTTCCAAAGCTTTTCATCTCTATTAATAAATTATTTTAATTTAACCCTTCCTTAACTCCAAACGTAAGTAAATTTTCAGCATACTAGTTTTGATGAAATTAGAACATGCAGAAAATGTTTCAACTGAATCCCATAATTCGAAGTACCAAAATCAAAGACAAAAAGAACCGTTCGAATAAACCAAATCAATTACTTCAAAGTTTAAGCACTTATTTATCCGATTGACATCGCTTATTCAAAACTTTCTTTAGAACCTTTTTTGTAGACCATTTAGTAAGCTTTCGAATGGTAACCTTTCGCTTCCCAAGATTGTCAACGGTTTTCGAGATACTAACGAAAGTATAAAAGGTTACCAAAACTTTTCTTGTCTGTTAATAAAATATTTTATTCTAACCCTTCCTTTACTCCAAACGTAACCAAAATTTCAACATATTAGTGTTGATAAAATTCGAACTTGCAGAAAATGTTTCAACTGAATCCAATAATTCTAAGTACCAAAATCAAAGACAAAAAGAACAGTTCGAATAAGCGAAATCAATTACTTAAAAGTTTTAAGCACTTATTTCTCCGATTGACATCGCTTATTCAAAACTTTCTTTAGAACCTTTCTTGTAGACCATTTAGTAAGCTTTCGAATGGTAACCTTTCGCTTCCCAAGATTTTCAACCGTTTTCGAGATATTAAGAAATTATACGAAGTTCCCAAAACTTTTTATTATTTCTGACAACAGAAAATTGGTCTCATTTTACCTATCCTGTTTTACACACACATACATTTTCCTTACAAATACAACATAAGAAATTACAAAAATAAAAAGCAATAAAAAACCAAGGGAAAGAGACAAAAATTACAAAAAGAACGACAAAAACCCGTTCATAAGAACAAAACAGACGTATTTGAAGTTTTAAGCACTTATTTCTCCGATTGACATAACCTAATCAAAAATAGTTTTAGAATCATTTTTGTAGAGAATTTAGTAAGCTTTCAAATAGTTTTAATCCACTTACCACGATTTCCCAACCGTGTTCGAGATATTAATGAAAGTATACGAAGTTTCCAAAACTTTTCATGTCTGTTCATAAAATATTTTATTCTAACCCTTCCTTAACTCCAAACGTAACATAACTTTCAACATATTAGTTTTAATAAAAGTAGAACATGCAAATAATGTTTCAACTAAATCCCGTTATTCTAAGTACCCAAACCAAAAACGGTATTCAAAAACTATTTTTCCAATTTTCTCGACAACGGTTAAAGCTATCGCCTTGAAAATGGTTTCATTCGTTTTCCTAGCCTAAGAAGCCTATAAAACGAGTACTTACAAGCTTATAAACTCAAAAACGTAAGCGTTACGATTTTTTATGCGCGAATTTCGCCCCAAACGCCATCTTCCAGTGGGCGGATTTTTCTGGTTAACGAACTTGACCTTTCAAATTGGACAACAGATTTTTGTACCAAATTTCATCAAAATCGGACCATTCGTCTTCTACCTAGAGAGCGAACAGACAAATATATATATATATATATATATATATATATATATAAATATATATATATATATATAAATATATACATATATATATATATATATATACAAATTTGAACCACCGTTATTTTCGGTTTCTAGGGGTTCTGAAACGCGAAATTTTCTAGTCGGCACTTCCGGATTGTTTCATTGTATCAACCTTATAAGTGGGGTTCCTCCCTATGGGGGAGGGAGGAACCGCGCTAAAATCAGTCCCGTAACAGGCCACGATGGCCCTGAGGGGCAGATACTATAGAGGTATCTGATTCATGACCATACGGCACACTAGGGAGATAGTGTGGTCAGTACTAAGCTCCGGCCGCTGATTTTCGCCTTGACTGCTTCGACTGCTAGAGTCATTAGCACCAACCAAGGTACCCATTATTAAATTAATTAAAGGCTGGGTTGGCCTAGGGACGGTCAGGGAGGCCGAATTCTACCGGTGAACGAAGACACTAGAAGAAAAAATCTTTAGTGCTTGCTCGGGATTTGAACTCAGGCATCCAGCTTATTAGTCCAGTGCTCTACCACTGAGCTAACCTCGCCCCCTATATAAATATATACATATATATATATATATATATATATATATATATATATATATATATATATATATATATATATATCATTTTCGGTCTCTAGGGGTTCTGAAACGCAAAATTTTCTAGTCGGCACTTCCGGATTGCGTCATGAGATCAACCTTATAAGCGGGGTTCCTCCCTATGGGGAGGGAGGAACCGCGCTAAAAACTATAAAATATTCCAGACTTGCAATAAAAAAATAACGAATCAATGCTGCAAGAGGCAGGGGGATTGAATCATTGAAAGGTCCACCCCTTCTTGCCATCCCTTGTATGGCAGGCAACATTTCACCATCCATCATGGATAAAGATGACATTTTCTTCCAAGCGAATTTTCTTTTAGGGTTTCAAATTTTACTTAAACGGAACTTATTGCATTTCTAAAGAAATTTGGTCCAAGTACAGTCGATATTCAAGTTTAGGTGAGACACACAAACGGGCAGACATACGCACAGCCTGTTTATCGAAAATGGACAAATATTAAAACACGTGACTATCTATGGTTTTTACACATACTTGTTAAGACATAGAATAACAAATATTTTTATATTAATATCTCTTGTTTGAAAATGAAGATGTTAAACTGTAGGCAAGTACTAAGGACAACAAATTCTGATGATGATTTTGTGAATTGTTTATTCTACAAAAAATAAAGACACTAAGCCGGATCAGAAAAAATATATTAAAAATAGTATTTTTTGAAAAATGGAAAGCACTGTAGCCATGGGGAGGAAAAATAGCTTTACAGACCTCTCGGAAGGTTGCGAATAGTGATGGGCGATTCTCGAATACGAATCGATCTTTGGAATCGATTAGAAACGAAATGAAAAGATATCGACTTTTGATTTCACATCACTTAAAATTATGTGGATCGATCTCAGATGAGTATCGATTTTTGATTTCACATCACTTAAAATTATATGGATCGATTTCAAGATTACTTACGATTACCTACGGATTTCAATTCGAATCAATTTTCATTCTAGAATCGACCTAAATAAGTCTATTTGAATACTCGATAATATGAAAAATATATCGGGTCTTTTTGCGAAGACCACATCCAGTTGCTTTTGAAGTAGCACAGCTTTTGAAGCTCAACAGTTACTCGTACTCGCAGATAAGCTTACTGATTAGCTTATAGGTTCTTTGCTGGTTATCTACTACTTCTTGACTCGTTATCTACGGTTATAATCCATATTAGATAATGGCAAGCAATTTTCATTAATAAAAAGATTAATATGATCAAAATCAATTCTCTCAACTATGAAATAAGTTATTAAGCATTAAAGTTGACTGTTTTGCAGGTTATGAAGGATAACAAACAAGTTATTTGTGAACAAACATATTTTAATCGTTTTCTCTCTCTTTTTTGGATATTTTACGCTCCGCTCGCTCAAGAAGATGTCAAAACCCTAGTCAATCCAACTCGCAATTAATAGAATTACATTAATTTTACCGACTCTAGTCTATCCAATTCGCTAAAATTAATAGGATTCTATTAATTTTTCCGAGTAAGAAACCAATCCCTTTTTCTTTGTCAGGAACATCGAGAACTAATGGTAAAAGACTCATTTTTCTCCCTAACATAAACAGAGCTTTTTCATACACAAAAGCTAATTCACTGTTGAAGGTTACTCTACTCCCAGCAAGAACCAAAGCAATTTGTCATCGGAAACCTCCAATAGGAAGGCAAAGGAGTTATGCGCATGCGCTGAATCACTGATACAATCACTACTGCTACTTCAAAAGTAACTGGATGTGGTCTTCGCAAAAAGACCCAATATATCTTTAACCTAAAAATAGAAACATGACTGTTTTTAATAATAAAAAAAAAATAGTTAATGAAAGTACTGCTGTTACATCATATTGAAATATATGGCAGACCGACCAGGAGGCACAAATGACCCAATAGTGGTTGACTGGCCTTTAAACTTCAAGGAAAAAAAAAAAAAAAAAAAAAAAAGAAATATATGGGTACTATTACATAAATATATTTTTAAATGAGAAATAAATAGAATAAAATAACAATAATAATCAGTCCAGGTAACTAAGAGTTATAGATCGTAATGTTTGGAACACAACTTTTAACTTCATAACTTTGTTTCGGCTAGTTAGGAGGTCAACATATCAAAAGTCCTCGCCCGTAGCCTTTGTGCCGGGGGGGGAGGGGGGTTTAGAAGGCCCCATTTTTCGGTTTTTCACTTATATCTCGGAAACCCTAAGTCCTAGCGATATGACTATTCCATAACAATTGAAAGCTGATTAAATATGCTACAAGTTCAACTCAATTAAGTTTTTCGAGATATCTTTAGTTTTCGAAATATCCGCTCTTAAATGTCTGTCATTTGGGGGGGGGGGGAAACAAACTTTTTCCTATTCGCGACCGGATATCTCTTCAACGATGAACCCAAAAAATTAATATCGGTTATAGGTTTGTAGAGCATTCCATTCGCTTCAATAATATATATTACTTTACTATTTTATGTATTTTCTTTCAAACGTTATATACGCACTCACTTGGTCTTAGCAAAACCATTGCCAATATAATGGAGAAGATCTTATCTAATTGAGTGTGAATAACTGGTCAGGGGGCCCAAAATTATATATTTTGTGCTATTTATACGTCCATTACTCACTATATTTACATAATGGAGTATATTGTGGACAATACATTGACTGAAAATGGTGGAAAATTGAAAGGTTCATTGGTCGACAGTTGTCGCCAGATATCACGATGAACCCTAAAATTGTTTTCACGTTTAAAGAAAAATTCATAAAATAGTAAAGTTATATATATTCTTGAAGGTAATATAATGCTCTACAACGCTATAAACGGCACTTATTTGTTGGGTTCATCGTTGAAGAGATATCCGGTCAAAAAGAGGAAAACGTGTGTTTTTTTCCCAAAACGACAGACATATATTTCGAAAACTAAAGATATCTAAAAAAACTTTATTGAGTTGAACTTGTAGCATATTTAATCGGCTTTCATTTGTTATAGAATGGTCATGTCGCTAGGACGCAGGGTTTCCGAGATATAAGAGAAAACCCGAAAAATGGGACCTTCTAAGCCCCCCTCGTTCCCGGCACAAAGGCTACGGGCGAGGACTTTTGATATGTTCACCTCCTATTCAGTCCGAACAAAGTTACGAAGTCCAAAATTGTGTTCCAAAAATGTCCACCTATAGCTGTTTTCAAGCATTCGTTGCCTGGACTAAATAGAGAATAATGATTATACAAATTAAGAGCATAGTTTGAAACCTTATTTTTATTGTATTACATTCTAGTTAGAGAATCGGAAAGTATTGAGTCGTTGTATAATGTTATTGGACTCGTGAATTTAGTCTTTAGTTAAATAAATGAGAATCCTTCAGAAATTAGGTTGAGCAACAAGAGGTGAGATTAAGTAGTTGAATACTTGAAATAAAATATACATTTTGTAGTAAGCTTAAAATGCCTCAAGTATCATATATTGACTTACCTGATATTCTAAAAAAGGGTTGTGATAACGCAATGTATGTCCCTGACGACCCTGGGCTTGTGTTTCAATGAAAAAAAACAAAAATAAAATCACAAACACGCACAAAACGAGACGTCCTCACTCCTCGAAGACCGCAGACAGACTGATGGAAGGAAGAGTTCCTCCCTCCGGTGAAGCTGAAGACCAGAAAACCGGACAGCTGCAGAACAATTCCTAGAAATCTCCGAGACATCACTGCCTGCCTCGGCCTAATCTAATTAGATTGGATGCTTTTCATAACAAACCATCCTTCTAGACTACTACAACTTTATTTTTACTATCTCATATTCAAGGATCATAACTATGATCAATCCCAACATTACAAAACTCTTCTTAGATTATTTAAAACTATTACCTAATTTATGTATGACAATATTGTATTTCAAAAAATTCATTTATCCTTACATATACACATTTACAGCAATAAAATAATTCTCTATGTATAGCATATTGTTGTAATTATCAATAAAGGTTTAAAAAAATCTCTCCCTCTCCCTCTCCCTCTCCCTCTCCC